>CM037855.1:131529687-131863464 GCA_021234595.1 Delia radicum | reverse complement strand
AGGCAATATGGGTATTAAAATTTTTGTTTTCTTGAGTACTTTAAACCTATGTACAATAAAATCTAATTTTTGTAAACCAATGACAAGATTTCAGATAAAAGCTAATTAATTTTTAACCCCACTTTTTAAGCCTTAAACGTGAGATTGGACGTGTCCATTTGCTCCTTTACAACATATCTAAAGTTCATTAAAATCTGAAAGTTCAGGTCGGGATACCTCACTTGTAAGTCGTGAAAAGTTTCTGTACGAACAGCGTCTAAAGTTCTTTCTGCTAGTCGGGATAGTAAAAGATTTTCGTCATTCGTTAAAAGATTTAAGAATAATAACAGCTCTTCTATTCAACTTTTACAAGGAATGACCACGCATTCTCTGATACAGTTGATAAGACTAGCCTGTCAGTCAGTTTATTTGCAAAAAATCCATTTTTTCCAAAAAGCGGTCAACCAGCTTGTATCGTTTAATATGTCCACTATATTCTTTCTCGCGCCGTTAAAAGTGATCTTGCGGATCTGAAGGTAAACAAGTCAGCGGATGGCATTCTTTCACATTCAGGGAAATAAGAAGGTAGAAACGACTAAAAATTACACTTAAAACTACAAATGTAATTAAAAAGGCGATGACTACATTTGTCATACAAATGACTAAAAATTGTAGTTATTATCAACTATTAATAATTGTATTTCAGGAATTATCAATTGTATTTCAGAAGTTTTCAATTGTATTTTAAAAATTATCAATTGTATTTCAGAACTTTAAATAATACACCCTACAATTTGAATATTTAATTACATAATTCACGTGGAACTTCAAATAGTAAACAGTCATTTATGTGTACTAAAAAAAATTAAAAAAGCTTCTCCGGTTAACTTAGGATTTTGGGGGTTAGGGCTCGATATAATGAACAAATTTACGATTTACTTTGCAAAAAAAATGTATTTTCTTTGAATTAATTTCTGATTATGTGATATTTACTTTGTCATTTTAATTGTCTTTGAGTCAAAAAAGATATTTTCAGTGATATAATTTTTCTTAAGCTTTCAAAATAAGGTGTTTTACTTATGTACTAAAAAACATTTTCGGAAATTTTTTTAGGGGTTTGCTACATGTAAGCCTTTTTTAAGGGGTCGATTTTAGGTACTTTTGAAAATTTGCAATAAATTTTTTTTTTTTTTTTTTGCAAATTCAAATTATTTATAGCTCAGGATTCTGAATTGATATTTTCTCTTGCCATGCTATGATTATGACAACAATACGTGGATTTTATGATGAGTTATGGACGCAAAAGCTAAGAGGCGACAACACCTATATAATTTAATCCCCTATAAAAAATAACTTAAATTTGTTCTCGAAAGTGATTTTTCCATTAATTTGCACTAAAAATATTAACAAATTTTTAAGATTTTCAACATTTTCAACATTTTCCAACCAATAAGAATATAAAATTTAGTTATTTATTCCTAAAATAGGACTTTTTAACTATTTCGCTGCATAAATTAGTTGAAAAGTAAAAATTTTGATCAAATTCATAATCTACAGCATTTCAAGATTAATTTCGGCAGAAAAAAATAGAGTTTTATCAATTGTAAAATGATATTCAGATTAGTAATATGTATTTCAGAAAATTGAATAAACGTTTGTAATTCAATTTATATTTTTGTAAATGAGCAAATATAAATCCAGTTCAACTTATATCAAGTCTAAATATCCATAATCAGTTGTACAAAGATATATATAAAGTCACATGCAAATCAGCCACTCTAACGCTACAATAGTTCAAAAAAACGTTAATGAAACGTGTAAAAATAGTTATAAAATGTGTACATTTTTTAAGACAATACCGCTTAATTATATATTTTTGAAACATAAATTTGTTCTTGATAATTTTTAATCATTTCGTTGTTTCATTTAAAAAAGTGTTGGTGTTTAAAATTGTTGATTTCTAGAAATTTTAATTTACAACTTAAATACTTTTTAACATAACTTCAAGTCACAAAACGCGTACCTACCATCGGCTAAAATTATATAAAATCCTATCTATTTATATCTCATTAGATGAAATTTAGTGTCCCAGATATGAACAAATCTTGGATAAAATTGTATCAAATTATATTTAATTTGATACAATTAGATATATGTAGATGACCCATTTTTCGAATCATGTGCTTATAAATATATGGGAACTTATCAAATGAGCTATAATTTTATTAGATTCTATATTAAAAGTTTCGAAAAATCTACGAGTCAAAGAGAAAAAAAAACATACAATCAGCACATATAAATGCAGTTCAAAAAACGAAAAAAATTAAAAAACTGTATTGTAAATTGTATTTCAGAGAGTAAAAAGCCAAAGTGAATTGTAGTTTAGAATAATAATTTTCAATCAAAACATATCAAATGTAATCCAGGACTTATAACGCTATTTCAGCCATAAAAACATTAAAATAAAAATAGTGAAATGTATTTCAGAAATTGTTAAAATAAATTTCAGTTAATATAAATTGTATTTCAGATATTGTATATTGTATTGGATGACTTTGAAGGAATATCATATTTTTATTTATATCATGAAAAGTACACATCAGAAGACTTTCCTCCTCTGAACCCCTAGTTTCCGCCGTTCCTGGAGAAAGTTTCAAAATATAATTGCCCATACCACAGTGAACACAAATTTTAAATTTGAGGTTTTTAAATATCAAGTGGGTATGGGCAATTGGAAATCCATAGAAATTCCCAGAAATTAAATCTAAGGGAATGTCGACTCGTGAGAAGGAACATACGTAATAAATTTAAAGTTCCTTACTTCAGGGGTTTGTGCAAACCGTTACAGGGGGAGATTCTCATTGTTGATTCCATATTTTCACCCGCTCCAGCAAAAATTCCAAAAAGTACCTTATATGTGAATTAAAAATCCCTTATTAGCAAACGTATAGTACGCCGGAGCAGGAACCTAACCGAAGAATTCCAAATAAACTACTGGCAGAACACTTCTTTAAGACACTTTACAATAACTTCAGTGGTCTACAGAAAAAAATCATTGGCAAAAATTGGCTGATACCATTATGATATGGAAAAGCTTTTTTAAGAGCAGTGTTGACATATGCCAGTGTTGACATATTTGAGCAGCCAACCGTAACCCAGCAGTTATCCTTTTCTTATGTTTTTAATTTTTTAATTTTATTTTGGAAAACAAATTTTTAGACCACCTATTTCATGGTTTTACCAACATTTTGCCAACATTTTGCTAACGTTTGAAATTTTGGTTTCCCAGTGGTTTCTCGGTACTTTTTGAACAGATGTACCTTTTTATCTAATGATGTTATCATTTTGGGATTGGGAAATCACCTTTTTCTAGCACTTGTACCACTTGCTAAAGTGCCTTCTTAGCGGTGGTCCGTTTTAAATTCTAATTTACACTTTTATTAATTTTTTGATTTTACATCACAATTTTTTATGGCTCATTGTATTTTATTATAGATATTCTAATGATATATTGACTGAATTACATATGACTATTGTGTACGTGTATTTATGATAGATATTCAAGTGTTACGATGGCTTTTTAGTAGTTATATTACCTGATTTGTAAGTTACTTTATATATTCAAATGTTATTACGACTATTTCATGATTATATGTATGGGCTGATTTGCATGTTACTATATACATATATTCAAATGTTATTACGACTATATGATGGGCAGATTTGCATATTGCTGTTTATATTCAAATAGTATTACGACTATTTGATAGTTATATAGGCAGATTTGCATGTTAGTATATACATTCAAATATTATTACAAATATTTAGATTTTACACTCGGTAAAACTCCATTCAAAACTCCGAAATACATTTCACTGTGTCTCATTGACATTTACAATGAAAATCCATAATTTACTAATGCAAATTACAATTGACGTTTTCTTAATGTCGATTATAACTTCTGATTTACCAAAATGTTTTGATATTAGCTGAACAACAGATTTTGTCTGATATTAGTGTGATATTTGCCTAAGTTAATCTTGAAATGATGTACTGCTTTTTAGCGCTTTTTTAAGAGTGTTTGGGCGTTTTGCTTTTAGAAAGTTCGCATCACTGTATAGAATGCCCACATTCTGGTTAACATTATGAAATATTTAAAAAAAAAAAATTAACAAAGTTGACTACAAAAGTTAACGACGACTATGAAACAGTTGGTAACACTTTAATAACATATATTAAACTTTAGCGCAACATTTTTTCTTTTAGCAAAACATAAAGTTTAAAACCTATTTCAAAAAACTTCATTTTTAGAATAGCCAAATTATGTTTTCAAATAGTTTTAGTTTTTTGAGATTATCAATTTTTCAGAATTTTATTTTTTTTTTCAATTTTTTAATAGAAGTTTCAATAAGCTTTACATTCAGTTACACCTAAACTACTACTATTTATTTGTTTAATATTTCACGTCTGACACACCTATTGGTAATGATTTAATTTTGTAGTATTTTTTGTATACAATTTAGTTTCAGTTTCTGTGTTTCAGTGGTTTTTGTTTGTTGTTTTTTTGTTTATATATGCCATTTACGGTTTAATAAACTTCAAGAGTGTATAATGTGCCATTTTATTTGACATTAAGTACGGATAATATTTTACTACCTCGGTCCCTTTAACTTTACATCATGATAATGACCCAACCTAGAGCTCAGTTTTTGGGACATTTTTTGTCTTATGGGGATTTATATCATATACGTAGGAAATATTTTGTCAGAAATTATTATTCATTACATAATCTGTAGTAATTTACTTTTTTTTAATCCGATTAGAAAATCAAAATAGGAGAAATTCTTAAAGAAAATTAATTTAATACGATTTTCTATTTTAACAGCAGAGTTGGCAACACCACCAACATATGTTTTGTTTTTTGCATACCCGAGGAACAAAGTTTCTATATATTCATATATAAGATATTATATATGCTCAGGTGTGTGGCATTGATTTTTTTTAATATGGCGTAATATATGATCATATATCATTGTATTGTATGTTATAATTAGCATATCTTGTATATCTGATCATATGAAACAGATATAGATCTATATATGACCATATATTCCTCCATATATGATCATATGTAAGTGTATATGGCATAACTAATCAAAAACAATTCTATAACTTATAAAGGGTGTTTTTTATATAGATATAGAACTTTAAGTTGCCAACACTTTTTGAACTGGCAACCATTTTGTCAGCTGTCAAGTGATTTATGTTTAGTTTGGTTTGGCATTTCAACATGAATAAATTGACGCCTGAACAACGCTTTCAAATTGTACACATTTATTTTGAAAACCATGGTTCTGTTCGATTTACGTATCGCGCACTTCGTCCATTTTACGGTCAACATAATCATACATCAGAGCAATTAATTCGCTTAACTTTGGAACGTTTTTGCACCACGTAATAATAGTATGCATCCACAAACGTCGTACAGTGCGTACAGAAGAAGTCATTGTTGCTGTAGAGCGTAGCGTAGAGGAAGAACCCAATCAGTATATCCGTCAATGGTAACCGCTATAGAGCCATGATAACTGACTTTTTCGTTCATCAATTCAACAACCATGATGTGCAGGAGCTGTGGTTTTAACAAGACGGCGCAGCATGTCACACAGCTCGTGCCACAATTGATTTATTGAAGGAAACGTTTTGTAACCGCATAGTTCCACGTTTCGGACCCGATAATATGCCTCCTCGTGCGATTTAACGCCGCTGGACTATTTTCTGTGGGGATATGTAAAGTCGCTAGTCTACGCCGATAAGCCCGAAACGATTGACCACTTGCAGGACAACATTCGCCGCGTTATTGCCAATATACGTCCACAAATGTTGGAAAAAGTCATTGAAAATTGGACCTCCAGATTAGATTACCAGAAGTCATATTTAAATTATAATTCCAAAAGAGTATCTTTCGAATTAAGTAAATTTCATGTCAATTTAAAAAAATTAATCTTTGTTTTATTCCATTTCAAAGTTATATACCTCTATAAAAAACACCCTTTATATAAAAAATTCTATCACTTTTATATATAATTATATATGGCCAAATATATATGCTTATATAAAATATATATAGTAAAATTTTATGAAAAAAAGATTAACACTTTTCTATATTTTTTAGCACCGTTTTCAATAAAAAGTGGTAATAAGTATAGAACTGCTGGCCCAATCCACATACAAATTGGAGGAGTTATAGGGGGGACCTAGGATTTTTGAATATTGTGCTAACATAGGGCGATTACCTGTGCTTATACAGGGTGATTACCTGTGCTTATACCTGTGCTTGAAACCAAAGTTGACCACCTCGCCTATAGAAAATCTTTAAGTACTTGCTACTTTGGCAAATGTGAACCGATTTGAAAATAAATTTGACTGAGATAATCTCCTATACTAGAAAAACAAAAAAACATGCTTATGGTGGTAAGATATCTCTAATAACTAAAAAGATATTTGATGTTAAATATCTTTTTAGTTATTAGTTATTAATTTTTTGCCTCGAATTTTTTTGGTTTTTGTTACCAAACTAACTAAACTAAAAATTTGTAAGATTACTATCATATTCAGAAACAAACTTCAGAAACGATTTGTAAATTACAGTGGTCGCTCGGTTATATGAATATCCAGTTATGTAAACTTCCAGATTAGTGAACAAAAAAATTTAAACACAGGAGGTTCTAAAGAGTAAACACAGCCTATCTCTATTATGTGAACAGCTTTCAACCGTTGATTTTTTTAAATGTTTGTCTTATTAGAAGTATGTTTATCCCCGAAATGAGTGAAGAACGTGCAACCGTTGATTTTTTTTAATGTTTTGAGTTTTGAGCTGTTGAGTTTTGAGTGATTAGATTAGACTAGAGTGGCACTATGCACCGCGGCCAGAAGTTGGTATTTTGTGCTGCCAACGAATACACCCTATAGGTTCAGGCTCCCTACGAAGCCAACTATCCTACCAGGTAAACAATTCCAAACGTCCGATGGCGTCACTATTCGACCACCAAAATAACGCACCCTCCTGTCGTAGAGAATCGGACATTTGCAGAGAACATGCTCTGAGGTCTCGGGTTCCAATTCACAAAACCTGCACGTATCCGTAGAGGATCGTCCCATCTTGTACAATTGATACCTAAGGCCACAGTGTCCCGTGAGGTAACCCGTCACGGTCCTTAGTTCGCCCCTCGTCATAGACAAGAGTTCCAGGCGATCTGGCTCAATAGGCCCCAAACTCCGACTCCCTTTATCTTCTCAGCCTCTCTCTGACATACCCATTGGGTACGCCACAGTGCTTCCCTTGAAGCAAAAAAAAAATACAAAAAAATATAACCGACTACTTTCATGTACATTAATTATTAAAAAACCTATAAAAATAAAAACTTAATGTAATAAAAATCATTTGAATTACTTATTTTATATTCTCTTGATTATGTGAACTTCTCCATTTAGTGAACAGGCTCTGTTCGAATTAGTTCATATAGCCGAGCGACTACTGTATCTTGAATAGTTTAGCGGTAAAAAATGCTCAAAGTCAATATTTAAACAAAAAAAAACTCTTAAAAATTGGCAATTTTCTCGGAAAATGTACCTTAATTCATTTACGTTTTTCTTAGAACTTTGTTAATTATTATTATTATTTTTTAACCGTTTCTAAAAACAAATGGACTTTAAGAAATTACTTTTTGAATAAGTTAAATCCGATTTTATTCCAGGTTTTTGAAATATCAATTTTGCATTGCGTATAGACTCTGCATCATAGTCACTGAGCATATTTAATACGTCACAAATTTCATTGAAATTATCACAACAATATTTCTAGCTTTAATCCAAGGTTTACTTAAACTTAGATAGATTGGTTGTAACAAATTTTGGCGAGATGGAAAGATATCAAAATTATAAACTAGATAACACTACACTTATTCCGAGTTTTTTGGATGTAGATTATCTTTAATCTTAGTTCAACGCAGTTTCTAACATGAATACTGTTATTGGAATTTTGTTTATTTTGCTTTATTTTAATAAATACCGAAATTCTGAATTAGAAAAGGTTGTTCCGACAAATGTTTGTTAATAAAATTGAAAATGGTGAACAAAATTCGTTGACGATATAGCTAAACAAAGTTTAACTGGCATCCCTAGGCTCACCTTAAGAAATACTGCTTTACAATTAGCAATAAGTGAATTGGCATCTTCAAAATTTAAACATATAAATTCTGCTACTCTACAATCTGGCAATTTTAAGGTACACAGAAAAAATAATCAATTGATTTGAATTTAATTTTAATTTCTAAACAAATATTTAAATTTCTAAACAAATATTTAATTGAATCAATTAAAATTTTAATTGACTTTTAAATATATAAATACATATTTTATTTTAGACGCAATTATCATATTATTTTCATACACTGTATGCATAAATAGAAAATAGTCAGTATAAAATACCAAATACATTTGAAGTTAACAAACAAAACAAAACAAGCACACACACAAAAAGACTCAGCATTGCAAAAAACACACATACCAACGTATAGATCACACACTTTTTGTGAGTATCATATTTTTTTTTTTTTTTTTGTAGAAGTTATTTACAATTTTGTTTCATTCTTAATTTTAATAAAAGGTTTAATTGGTAGTATCATTGCCGTGATAGGTGCAAAATCAATTAAAATATTAATTAATTCAATAAATTTTTTTAATTAAAACCCGTTTTTAGTTTTTTCTGTGTAAAATCTTTTTACCCATTTGTAGAAAAATCTAGAAAATGGCATTTTATGGCAAGGTGGAGCAAAAAACGGCATTTTTAGAAAATAATTGGAAAAATGGCAAATGCTGAAGTTTGTGGCAAATGCTGAAGTTTGTGGCAAATGTCAGAAAAAAAAAAAAAAAACTTGGCCTATATAATATAATTATATATTACATAATTATATAATTATTTCTCTATATATTACATGATTATATAATTATTTCTATATATTTTCAAATATTACATTAATTCATGTCATGGTAGTATGAACGTTTTTATATTTTGTAACTTATTGTAAATTATTTTTAAAAGAATCACAAAAAAATATTTACGATTTTAAAATAAATTAATTAAAGTATTAATTTTCTACAAATTTTTGGAGTTTTTTTTTCAGTCTACTAATATTTAGCAAAAATTTGATTAACTTTTAGCCAGGGTGTTTTAAATTTTAATCCACTAATTGTTAGCAAAACTTTTGCTGAATCTACTAATTTTGTAGCTAAAAATCAGCTCACTGAGTTTCAGCAAAATATTTTGCTGACATTGGCTTTTTTTTTTTTGCAAACACCATCCTGACTAAAATTTTGCTGACTGAGCAAAATTTTTTCCTGACTTTACTAACTTTTTGCGGTGTATATATAATTATTTCTATTTATATTTTTATATTTTTTTCGATATTACATTAATTCATGTCGTTAATGTGGAGTTAAACATTGAACATTTTTTTTATTTTGTAACGTATTGTAAATTATTTTTAAAATAAACACAAAAATATGAGTTTTTTTCAGTCTACTAATATTCGGCAAAAATTTGATTAACTTTTAGCAAGGGGTTTTTTTTAATTTTAATTCATTAAGTGTTAGCAAAACTTTTGCTGAGTCTACTAATTTTGTAGCTAAAAATCAGTTCGCTGATTTTCAGCAAAATATTTTGCTGACATTAGCAATTTTTTTGCAAGCACCCTCCTGACAAAAATTTTGTTGACTCAGCAAAAATTTTTTCTGAGTTTACTAACTTTTTTTTTTTAATGTAAAGTTAATAAATTTAAATTTAATAATTTATGCGAATGGATTCCGAAGTTTGCAATGACAATTTTACAGTATAAGCTAAAAATTGAAAGAGAACCACAGATATAGTATGGGAAATTAGACCTATATTTGGATATGACAAACTGATTAATAATTTCTCAAACAGTTAATTAAGCGGAAAAGTAGATAAAAACTATTGATTGGAAACACTTTTAGTTCTCTAACTTAATTCTAATCACATTTTACATAAAAAAAAATTGGTTTAATTACCTTAATATTCTTGCATACACAGATAATCCATTTAAAAAGAAATTATTAAAGAAGTTTTAAATAATTATTTCATTGGAAGATATCAAATTGAATGTTTACGAATTAGTTTTATATATTTTTTACGAATTTTTTTTATATTCTTTAGGAAATTTTAGAGATTTTATTTTTTTATAAGATTAAGGTTTTATTATTTTTTTTTTTTTTTTAATTTGCAATAACATTTTTCACTTCACATTATTTTTAGAGCAAACTATTTTTTTAATTCTTAAATTTTTTGTGGTAAAATTTGAAACTTATTTTTAATTTATTTGTTTTTTTTTTTTTTTGTTTTTATATTTTGATCAAATTTTAAAATTAATAATTGATTTTGAAAAATTGTTTTCAATGTTTTTAATTAGTTTTTTTTTGTAAAAAAAACTTATTTTATTAAATATTTTTAATTGAATAATTTATATTCACTCGTTAAATTCCAAATTTTTTTTTTGTTTATTTTATCAAAAATATTTTGATAACTTTTTCTTTAATTTATTGTTTTTTTAATGGTTGAACACTTTTTCAACAAATATTTTGTTTTGAATACAACAATACAAATTTTTTTTCTAGGTTTTCGTACCCACTTAAAATATAATTTTTTGTAGAAACTTTTCTTTTAACACTTGAGTAGGTTGATTTGGTTGCTTGCTAAACAAATTCTAAACTGGAGCAGACCCATGGATAGCAAAGAAAACAACTTTAAATTACAAAGTTTTTGTATTTTGGTTAGTTTTCAACACAAAACTTAGAACTTCTTTTGAAGATTTTAAAAAACACACACAAAAAAAAACAAAGGCCGGCACAATTGCAAAAATAAATAAATAAACACACGACGTTCTCACACAACACCAATCAACACAGGTGACAGCTGTCAATTTATAAATTGTTTGGGTTAGTTTTTATTATGATTTCGGCAAAGAAGAATCTCTAGTACACAAACAAAAAATGATTTGAATATAAAATGTATTTAAATTTATGTTTTTTTTTTCAAATAACGCGAATGTTAAGAAGCTTAATATGAAAAATAAACTTTAAAACAATTCAAATTTGTGGACGCATGAAAAAATTTTCCCCGTATTAACATCCAATCGGTATGAACTCACGACAATTACTAAACACAGCACAAAACTTTAATGTTTTGCTAGGGAAAGAAAGACTGAATGACTGACTGACTGAAAAAAAGAATTGCTTTTGAGTATTTGTGTATGAACGTGCTGGATGGATGAACGGTTGGTTGGTTAGTTGGTTTGGTTGTGATATGGTTTGCATGGATACACTTGGGACCGGCACACAACACCACCATACAAAGCTCACTCACTCATCGGTACATACAAACATATGGCCATATGGCAAGTAGACTGAATATTTTGGTTGTGCAGACAGATAGTCAAAACACAAAAACGTTTCATATGTTTTTTCCATTTATCAGTTTTGTTCTTCTATTTCTTTTTTTATCATTCGTTTCTAGTATTTTTTACTCGCGGAACGAATTGAAAAACGAAACAGGAAAACAATAAACAAATAAAAACATATGAATGAAAAAAAATGCTACAACTAATCGAAATGGAATAGTCAGAATTAGTAAAAACAGAGAGAGAAAAATAAATTATGTTTATAGGAATATAGTGAATAAGAAACTATCTACCTCTGGTACATAATGGCTTTGATGACAACAAATCTACACACCAAAAACCAGCGATGCCAACGTGGTGTTTTTGTCACTATTTATGGTGCTTTTCAATGTCACAAAACTCTTAAAATTTTACTAATGGTACTAAAACACAAAAACCACTAACTTGGTGCTTTTCTCATTTAACGTTAATGTTTTTGTTGCTTTTTAACCAATTTCGTTTTAGCGACCAGGGACCGCATTACGGCATTCGTAATCGAGCAAAATCGTTGGAAAACTGTTTTTTTAATGAATAACTACAAAAAAACTAATAATGAAAACACCAAGTTTTACATTTGTTTCTAATCAAGGAAGGCCCTTTATTGGCCCTGAACCATTCTGTGGTATACCTTTGGGGTATGTTAGGGAGAAGCTCGTGTCGTGGAGGGAATCAGAATTCTCTCTCTATTGGGAAAACTCTCTTGGCCAACGACAGGCTAAGAGATTAATTTCTTTTTCCAGTGCAGGATCGAGGAGACTCTTGTCCCTCGGGAGGGTGACTTGAGAACCCTGGTGTCTTACCTGACTGGACACTGCAATCTCAGATACCACCTGCGCAAAGGGGGTCTTTCGGACACGGATGAGTGTAGGTTTTGTGAACTGGTAGCTGAGACATCAGAGCATGTTCTTTGCGAATGTCCGAGGCTATGTGAAAGGCGTGCCAAGTTTCTTGGCAATCGCTTTGTCTCCCCTTCGGACATTATGAAGATAATAGGATTATTGGCTTTATAGGTAGCTTGAATCTTTAGGGTAACTTTAGGCAGCACAAAAGACCTAAGTTGGTCGCGGTGCATAGTGCCATATAATCTAATCTAATCTAAAATCAAGGACCAAACGACAACATCCCTGATCAAAAATATTTCGTTCAAATGTTTTATTTTGGAAAATAGAAAATTAAGTTCGATAAAAAATTACGATCACGAATGCCGTAATTCATCCCCAGTATTTTGTTCAATCTCCAATTTTTTACAGTTTTAAGGAAATTACAAGAAAATGCCACTTTTGCTCGTGCATTTCAAATGTTCTTGTCCTTTAAAATTGTTATGTAGTTTGACAGATAAAAAATTGAGAGAATTCTTTGCATTAGATCTATGAAATGTCACTGGAACTCGTCCATTGAAACTTTTCATTAAATTAATGCAGTTTTTCATATAATTTAATGAAAAATTTCATTTCATTTATTAAAAATTTCATACGACTGATGAAAAAGTTTCATTAAATAGCTTATTCATAAAGCTTAAAAAATTTCTATTCGCATTGTGAAGAAAACTTCATCAGTATAGTGAAAAAAATTTCTTAAAAACTCATTCAAGAAATTCTCTCTGTGTAGGAGGTGAATAAATGTGGCTACCTTATTTAGCACGAAATCCAATTATAAAATTGTTTTATGGTCAACTTGCTAAAACTGCAGTAAAAACTATCAAAAGCTAGAATATATTAGACTTAAGAAAATTACAATCAAATGAAACTTTTTCGCTACATTTTAAATGGTCTTGTCTCTTAAATTTACACGAAACGCAAATTTTTTGGATGAAGTTTGGCAGATATTTTCGTTAAAGTAAAAACAAAATACTGGACTAAACAGCGAAATTGTCGGCGAAGAAATGTGGTTTCTTTATTTTAGCAGGAAATACAATTATAAAACTGTTTTATGGTCAACTTCAGTTTGTTTCTGAAATTTTGTAAAAAAAATTAAAAAAAAGTTTCGTATGGAGCTTTTTTCCGCATTTTTAAGCAACAAATAACGTCCCTTTGAGGAAATGTCTTGTTTAGTCTCCTCCAGCCCACTAAGGTCACACAAAGTCGGAATGTTTTCAGCGTACAGGTGTTAAACTCTGATCCTTGAGAAAGTCGGACAACCACAATGATAGTGTTCTATGGTCTCGAAACTTTCCCCACAGGTCCTACAAATTACTGTGCGGACTTAGTAATTTGTAGGACCTGAAATACATAGGTGCGCACTCAGCGTTGAATGCCCGGTGAAAATGCTTACTATATTACCAAGTTCCCTTCTACTTAGTTTCAGAAGTTCCTTAGTTGCCCCCTATCCGGTCTTCTCCATAGAATTCTAGTAGTTTCACCTACTTCCGAGGTGCCCAATATTGTCCTATGAGCAACTGTCATCAAATGGTTTGACGCAATTGCTAATTTCTGAAAAAAAAATTACAGACTTTACTAACTTTTTTTTAATCTACACTTACAATATTATGGTTGTACACTTACAATATTATGGTTAAAAAAATGTACATGGTTAAAAATGGGGTTAAAAACAAATAAAATTTCACTTGAAAAAAGGACAACATACATTTCATTAAAGCCAACTAACATTGTCATTTGTTTTCTTACACAAATGTAGTAAAAATTAACCACAAATGTATTAAAAAATTCACAATGGATTATTTGTTTTATTTTTTTTTTTTAATAAAAATAAAAAAAAATATAAAATGAATGTACGATATATGGGTTGTTTTTTTAAATAAACTACAAATGTAGTCAAAATTGAAATTTCTTCTACAAATTACTGCTTTTTTTTCTTAATTTTCTTAAAAATAAAGATACTGGGGGGATACATAAGCTCTTCGTATATGGTTTAAAAGTACACAATGCGTATTTGCAGGTACGTACCTTTATTTTAATTATTTAATTGTTTGAAATATAGAAATATAAATTCAAAACAAATTGTATAATAAACTATCCAGGGTTGTTAAAACATTTTTGCCACTAATTTCATAAAAACACGATGCTGCAGATTGGATTTAAAATATAAATATAATTATACAGAAAAAAATGCACTGATGGAACTTCTGCTGTAAATATTTGTAGTTGCTTGAGTACTAATACAGTAGCTGGATTCATGTAGTGACACTATATACGGCATTACGTGAATCCGGCTAGTGTATTAGTACTCAAGCAACTACAACTATTTACAGCAGAAGTTCCTTGTGAGTATTTTTTTATTTTTTTTGCATAATTATATTTATATTTTTAATCCAATCTGCAGCTCCAGTATAGTGGGTTTGTCACAATTATTTAACAATTATTATTAACAATTACATAAATTGTTGTATAATTTTCTTTAATTTTCAATCGAAGTATCAAATCGTTCACGGTACTTTTGCAGTACCATAATGTACTGAGTTTTCCAAAACTACTTGTGTATAGAGTTGGAGTAATGCGCATGCATTTGAACTCAGCTGACTTTGAACCATTATCAATTGGCTAGCAGTGTTGCCACTCGATGTGTAATTACACAAATTGTATACAATTATGACCTGATTGTGTAATTTATAAGTAAGACTTAAGCTTACAGAAAATGTATCTAAGTATCAGATTTTAACGACTTAGATTTTACAAAACTTTTCCCAAATGACAGAGTTGCACTGCAGCAAAGCCATGTTTACATTACAACCACAAGCTAGTTTGAAAAGTTCTTATAATTACTTTTCAAATTTCATAAATGTAGTGTAAATTGGGCTTAAGACTAATCATTATATATTTAAAAGAATTCAAAATTACATGTCAAATTCGAAAATGTATGTGTAATTTTGACAGCCGCCATAAGTAAGTTCGGTTAAATATGGTGGCAACACTGTTAGTGTTTTTTTATGCATGTGTGCTTTTATGTGCAGATTTTCCAAGTGGAACGGAACAAACTTCCGTTAATTGCATCGAACATAGATATTAAAAACAATATAATCAAAAACTATAAACATCAGACTAGCCAGGCATGATTTTTCATGGAATTAATGAATGTTATGATTATGGATGATGGGTTAATGCATATGTATGAAATCAGTGTCTATTGTTTGTTTGCTTGAAAAAATACAAGTGGCTATTTGGGAGTTGCCAAGATAAGATATATTAGTAGGTTGCATATATGTACATACATACATGAATATAAAAAACCACTACAGTCAATGGAACATGTGGTGTTATGACTTCTAGAGCTACAGGTAGGAAGTTTTTAAATATAAGACATAAATTAATCAAAATTATCGTAATAAAGACTTTAGACAGCTCGACATATATTCCATATGTTGAAAGAAGATACAGTGAATTATCCAAGGAATTAGGTTCCTTTGAACCTATCTGTTGAATGCAATTTGCATTCAATTTAGGCTGAATGCAATTGGTGCCTGGATTTATGGCAATCCAAAAAAAAAAAAATTTAGAAATCCTAGATGAATTGAATTGTAACGGAATCTCTGAAATGTCAAAAGCTGGAAGGACATTTGCAATCCAAGCAAATCTCGAAGTCTGTAAGGTAAACAAACCACTATAATCTGGTGGAAGGAGGAAATCAATAGTGTCCGGACGATGACTTCCGCCAGAAAGAGATTTTTGTCGGTATTAGGTATTTTAGAGCATTATGGAGGAATTTGACAAATGTTTATTGGGCTTATTAGATACAATTTTGAGTGTCAAATTTAAAGAAAAGTCAGTAGGTAAGGAATGAATTTAATAATCGGCCAAATCGGAAAAACTTTGGTGGGCGATTATTTAACCTCATATCTAAACTTTGGCCTTTTCCTTAAACTTTTTACTCAAATTCGCACTAAAACGGCTCAACAATTATATTTTTTTTTTTTTTTTTTTTTAAAGAGAAGCAACACTCAGGAAATTCTTCCTATTAATTAATGTGTTGCTTTCTTTGGAAAGGGGATAGTGGAGAGATGAAAGGTGTTGAAAGATGAAGGGCTTTAAACATGGCAACACTGTAATTGCGCGAGATGATAAGTCTTAGAACAGTTGTTGCTCGCCACCTGATGTAGAGTTGGCGAATTTATTGAAGCTTTTTGTTTCATAGCCCTGATTAATTATTTTACTTCGGTGGGGTTAAGTGCTATGGGAACACCGAAGGTGGGCGCAGCGATACATATAAGTGATAGAAAACTCATACATATTATTTTTCTAAATTGATATTGTCGTCACCGGGAATCGAACCCGGGACCATCTGTGTAACAGTCCAACGCGCTAACCATTACACCACAACTCTCACAATTTATACGTTTATTTTACAAATTTTTTTGTTATTTTGACATTTTTTTGTATTTTTACGTATGGATTATTATCAGATATACACCATATAGGTACGAAGCGTTTATGAATCCCCCAGTATCTTTATTGTAAAGAAAATTAGGAAAAACGCAGTCATTTGTAGTCCCAACTTATAAATTTGTATTTTATAAATAAGTTTTCCGGTCACCTTCCCACAAAAGTTAACTTAATCCCTACTATCGATTCCAATTCTTCAAATCAAAGAGTGGCGCCTTGTTTTACAATACGCTGATGAGCTTGCAAGGCTAGGAACCACCCTGCAAGTTCCTGCGGAATTTGCTGGAGTTGGTGTTCCCATAGCAACCTGTAAGCTGAACAATCGGCTCCACTCCGAGAGGGCGACTAACCTTAGGTGGGCTAATGGCGTGACTTGTGTGGTGACAAGGCACATCTGGCCGGCTCTAGATCTGGGCCGAACGAGGGCGCTCCTGTCGCTTTCCAGGGGGGAAATCTCTAACATGGTGGCGGTGATAACCGGCCACTGTCTTATTGGCAGACACGCTCGTAGGTTGGGGGTGTTATCGCCTGACTTCTGTAGGAGCTGCGGGGACGAGGATGAGAGTATTGAGCACTTTCTCTGTTCATGTCGTGCGCTGGTGCTACGTAGGAGGGCCTCACTTGGATCGGCGTTCTTTCACGATCTTGGGGATCTTTCAGGTGCTGGTATTCCGCACCTCCTTTTTATAATTCGTTCGTCTGACTTACGTTTGAGTACGCAAAGCAATAAATCGCATTATAGAAACCGAAAAAAGAGAACGTTTTCACTCATTACAAAGTGACATTCGTGATACAGAACCCCAGTCATTTTTATCACTCGTTTAGACGAATTATTTGAGTGACACGTCATAAAAGAACAGGCCATTAATCCCTGCTATCGATTCCAATTCTTCAAAGTGAAGTGTGCGCCCAAATAAACGTTAACACACAAAAAGTTACTTTAATAGAGACTAAAGTAAGCGATAAAACATTCTTTATACAGATTTATATTCTGTACCATCTTATATAAAAGTTAAGCGTTTAGTTAATTTTTCTGGTATGCCTCCCATAAGCCATTTCTGTTGTGATTTTTCTGCCCACTTATATCTAAAGTTGGAAAAAAATTTGAGAACTTTTTCTTTTTGGAAATTTCGATTGTTTTTTTAATTTGTATAGTTCCGGGACGTTTCTAATACTATCCGCTACATAAAACTTCCATCCGCGAGGCTATGAAAAATTCGCACATACAGAACTTTTGTCGTCCATAATGCAACACTTGCATTTTTGAAAAAAAAAAAATCTTTTTTGGTAGTTTTGCTCGTATTTCAGCTTTGGTATTCTTCTTTGAATTCCTATCCGTAACTTTTTGCACTTTAAATGTCCTGTGCATCCCTACAATTTGTATAACTTGGCGAACAAAATGTTTCGAACACTGCACGCGTCCTGCTTCTACGCGGCCAGAAACCTTTGGATCAGCTCTCAAAATCTTCTCCACCTTTTTGGTCTCGGAAGAGTTCCTGGGTTTCTTTGTTTTACCAGTTGTTAGGTCCTTGTTAAACTGTACTACCACATTTAAAACAAGCTGACTGGAGTATTTCGAAAAGTTTAAAAAACTTTTTCACGCACTTGCTTTTGATTATTTATTGTGAACTAACTATACAATTAATGTTGACAAATCAAAAAATTTCATTATCTGACACATTTTTCAAACAAAGTCTGATGAATATAAAATATTTAAATCAGTCGCATAAAAACTAATAAGGAAAAATGTGTGTTAACGTTTATTTGGTCGCGCACTTTAATATAAATTTTCTTTACAAACTAAAACCGCAAAACATTTTTAACGTATTCATATTTTTTTGTTTTATTCATAATACTCGTATAGTTTGCCAAATTAATGCTTATACATGTATGACCATTTATTAATGTTTGTTATCCTTTATTTAAATCCTTTAATTTATATGTCTTGTCTGTGTTAGAAAAACGACCAACTGACTGTCTGTCCGTTTATTTGTTTGTCTATCTATCTATCTATGTATTTCTCTATTTGTATATTTGTTTCAAACAGCATAAAGCACTTAAATTATTATCATAAGACAGCTTTACTTTGCAAAAGAAAAGAAACAAACTCAGAAAACAGCACAAACTTTATGAAAGCAAAAAGCAAAGGATCACGCAGGACATTAAACTGACTGGTATGTAGACATACACCAGACAACAAGAGAATGTACCTACAACATAAAGATATAAATGAACAATATCATGCATTAGATACATACATATAAACAATTATAAAGAAGTGCGGAATAAATAAAAGAAAAAAATCCAAAGAAAAATTTCTTTTCTTATACAGATAAAAGTTCAAAATCATGTATTGTGAATAAAAAATTATGATTTAAGCTATAAACAGGTTTATGCAGTTAATGAATTTGATATCAGAAGAGGTACTATTAAGTTTTTAAGACAGATTTTGAGAATTATGTTTGATTTTCTGTAGAAGTTTAATATTTAGCGAAGTTTAATTAAGGAAATGGGCGATTGTATGAAAATACATTTAAGCACCCATATTTAGCTTGAGTCTACTTTCGTAAAGTTCCATCTCTATTCATTTGGTTAATTTGTAATCGAAACTCATCGTACACAACTTAAGCCTCAACCACAATTGATTTACCTTTTGTAAATTTGGTTCAACATTTTTCTTAATGTTTCTTTGAATTTAAGAAGGATCATATTCAAATTATTTCAATTTTAAAATTTTCGTCAGATTTTATGAGTTTTGATTACAATTTAACCAAAAAATTAATGGAGATGGAACTTTACGAAAGTTTACTTAAGCTAAAATGGGTGCTTCAATGTATTTTCATACAAACGCTCAGTTCCTTAATTAAACTTCGCTAAATATAGTTGGTCCTGTAATCAAATTAAAAACGTTTCAAATAAGCAAAAGAAAGTTAAAATTCGAGGAAGTCAAAATTGGCCAAAAATTAATCAAAATTTTGAACCAAATTAACAAAAGGTAAGGCAATTGTGGTTAAAGCTTCCACTGTATTAAAAAAAGTTGAATTAAGAAACAGAGCGATTTCATACAAATGCATTGAAGTACCCATACACTCAAAAAATAAAAGTTTGTAAAGTCAGCAAAAAATTTTGCTGAGTCAGCAAAATTTTAGTCAGGAGGGTGCTTGCAAAAAAAATGCTAATGTCAGCAAAATCTTTTGCTGAAAATCAGCAAGCTGATTTTTAGCAACAAAATTAGTAGATTCAGCAAAAGTTTTGCTAACACTTAGTAGATTAGAAATAAAAAAGCCTTGCTAAAAATTAATAAATTTTTTGCTGAATTTTAGTAGACTAAAAAAAACGCAAAAAATTTGTAGAAAAATTGTAATTTAGTTAATTTATTTGCTGAAAATCATAAAACATATTTTTGTGATTCTTTTAAAAATAATTTACAATAATTACGAAATATAAAATTTTTTTTTTTTTTTTTTTTTTTTTTTAAATTTATTTTCATCGGGATAAACATTAATTGCATTTATAGTAATTAAATGTGCTAAAGTCCCAAAACTTATTTAACAAATTGTGAAAAGCAATCTGATGTAGGCGTGTCCCTATCCGGATTTCATTCCTGCCTAAGGAAATCTTCAGGGGACTTTGTTATTAGAATTTCTAGAGATATTTGTTATGTTAAATCACAAACTCAATGAGAATTTCTTGTCCTCGTCTAGGAGCGAGATTCAAAATTTAAAATATCAAAGAAAAACCAAAACAACAACAAAAAATTGTCACAATTGGCTTTGTCATCTTCCAAATACTACTCTGTTTTTTTTGACAGACCTAGCAATGTAGTGACGTTTATTCAAGTAAATCAACAATAGAAAATCATATGTTTTCTATTAGTGTCAGTTACATTTAAATTTACACAAGCACCTGCATATTTGTTATTTAAATTTATTTTCATCGGGATAAACATTAATTGCATTTATAGTAATTAAATGTGCTAAAGTCCCAAAACTTATTTAACAAATTGTGAAAAGCAATCTGATTTTCCCACATTGACGACATGAATTAATTTAATATCTGAAAATATATAGAAATAAATATATATAACATAACAAAAATTTTCTTTCAACTACTTACATGAATGATTGTCTAAATGATGCTTTCTTTTAAAGAACGCAACTGCCGAAGATAATTATAGAAACGAAACGAAATAATAAACAAAAACAAACGAAACGAAAAAACAACCCTTTTTTTGCAATAAGAAAAAGGAACCATACAAATCTACCTAAGATATGTGTCTTTGTCTTTCACACTAGATTATTAATCTATAAACATTTAGTTTAAGTAAATAAATATTTTATTTTGTCTTTTATTTAATTAATAGACAATTATTTTCACAAGCCGATGACAACGCAAAATTTAAGCTGTTTTAATCCTCAATTTTGTTTTATGTATGAAAAAGAGATACAAAAGTCTTCCATGGTTGATTTTTTTATATGTCTTATTAAAAATTTACTAAGGGGCGATTCACACACTATCCATCCATGTCTAATATTCCCCATTATTGGTGATATGAATTGTCAAATTATTCCGAATTCTCTTTTTGAAAATGACAAAATACTGGGAAATAGTAGATGAATTGCTCACAAAATACTAAATTTCAATTACATTTCTGAGTCAGTTCTGAAACAATTCTTTAATTAAATAAATTTCTTCAAATTTTTTGTCTTTTATGATTCGTTTTGAAAGGCTCATATTTTCGTCCAAAAAATAATTAATTTTTGACAAGAGAATTTTTAAATTTCAAAATTATGTGTTTTAGAATGAAGGTATCATAAGTTGTATTTAGACTTAAAGGTACTGGCCCAGCATACCATTATCGGAGCGCTCTTATATATGAGCTCATATATGAGCGATTTTATGAGCTTCTGTGAGTGTTTCCTGCGTGCATATTTCTGGGCTCATAAACGATCGATATTATGACTTTCTATGAGTGTTTCTTGCGTGTAAATTTCTGAGCTCATAAACGGTAAATTTTATGAGTTTTTTATGCGTGGTTTCTGCGCGCATATTTCTGAGCTCATAAACGATAGATTTTATGTGCTTTTTATGAGTAATTTCTGCACGCTGACAGATAACGGTAAATTCCAGCTAAGCAGAAGAAAGAAGTTACACAAATTGATTCATTAGTGAATATTTTTTGAAAGCGTAAAGACAAAATTGTGAGTTATTTTATAATAAATACAAAAATAATACATAATTAAAATAATGAAAAGAGCAAGCTTAAAAGAAAGCAAATTAATAATAAGTGAACTTCGTTTAAACAAATTAAGAAAAGAAACCAGTTTAGTGGAAAAAGCCACTCAAGAATGAGCGTTTTATGACTGTTTATGATTATTTTATGAACTCATTATGAGCGTCAGCGCTCCGACAAAAGAGTCTTTATGAGCCCATTTAGAGCGCATATGGTAAGCTGGGAAAATACTCTTTTATGCATAAAATTTAGAGCTCTTTCATGAGTGACCAGTTTAGTGGAAAAAGCCACTCATTATGAGCGTCAGCGTTCCGACAAAAGAGTCTTTATGAGCTCATTTAGAGCGCATATGGTATGCTGGGGGGGTACTCTACGCTACAGATTGGATTCAAGAAAAACAATAAATATAATTATACAGAAAATAAATAAGTGCAAAAGAGAAAGTAACACAATACACTCTGTAGCGTAGAGTACTCTAGTATTGTGAATCTACCTTAACGCATTATTGACACAGTGTTCATTTTTCGAACCAGTACTTTTAAACGGCTATAGTTTTTTACTGGATAAAGATAAGGAAACTACATAGTGGTGAATCCGCAGATTTGAATAAAACTTGAATATGTTGTTGAGGTCAAAAAATATTAGACAAGTTTTTTTTTTTAGGTACGCTGTCGCACCTTTAGGGGTTAAGAAGAAATGTAAAAAATTACAACATAGCAATTTCTGTTGTGATTTTTCTGCCCACTTATATCTAAAAGTTGGAAAGAAATTTGAGAACTTCTTTTTTTTTTGGAAAGTTCGATAGTTTTTTTAATTTATACAATTCCGGGACGTTTCTAAGACTATCCGCTACATAAAACTTCCGTCCGGAAAGCTGTGAAAAATTCGCAAATACATAACTTTTGTCGTCCATGATGCAACACTTGAATTTAAAAAAAAAAAAAATTCTTTTTTAGTAGTTTTGCTCGATTTTCGGCTTTAGTATTCTTCTTTGAATTCCTATGCGGTACTTTTTGCACTTTAAATGTACAAAGTCCAAAAATTTGTATAACTTGGCGAACAAACCCTGCGGGAAACGAAGGGTCGATTGATCCAAAGTGACAATTCTGTGATATATGATTTGGGGGCACGTCACGAAACTGGGGAAACCAAAATTGTGGTGCACCAAAAAGTGTTAATTTTGGTGAAATGACCAATCACGTGACTATAGTTATGGTGACAAAACATTCACTGGATGCTACCAGATATATCACGGAAATGTGACCAGGTTTGCCAGATATGGCGATTTCTCGCCAAACGTCACGATCTTAAACTTAGTTTTTTGTTGGGTATAGACAAAATAAGCTAATTATAAAATTGATTTTTGTTGTGCCTTTTTTAAGGTTTTTTTGAACGGGGTAAGACACACTGTTTTGGAAAAGTGCAGTGATTGGTTCCGGACGGGCTATTTAGCAACTCGTGCATAATATGACATACGCTGAATAAGAAGTGACAGGTTACTTGCTAATTACTTTTCGCATGCCCGGCTACATGTACCCCTTAGACCAGTGCAGTGGTACGTCTCGAAACTATTTCAGTCAAACTACTCCTATTACAGAACACATTGCGCCTAATATGTGACTACTTTTCCTTCAAAAATTGTTCTCCAGTTCTAAGATACGTACACATACACCAGTCACGTGATAATTTGTTTCCCACTGGTTGTGTTGCATATCATATAAATCCTAAAATGGTCATACTTTGACACTACCTACTTCTAACTTGTCCCGTAGTATATTAATTTCAGTCTGTATTATAGATAGGTTACCTTGGTCAAGTTATTCGATACGTCACACAGTTCTCCACAGGTAGCAAATTGTCACATCCTATGACAAGCCCATGTTAAAAGTGCCGGTCACTTTCATATAACAGAACCGAAACTAGGTTCATACACACAAAGTTCTAGTCACATGACCATACCAGTGACTGGTCCATTTCCGCAGGGAAATGTTTCGAACATTGTGATAAAGCCAAACGATAACGAAAGTTGAAAAAACCCAGACAAAGTTAAATAAGCATAAATTATATATTAATTTGAAGGAAAAGATGGATAAATACTATGGGGACTCTGCAACATCGATTTAAATGGTAAACAAGTGGTTTACTGACTTTCCTTGTGGTCGGACAAGTAGAAATGACGCAGAACGTTCTGGACGGCCAATTGAGGTTAATACACCCGAAAATGTCGAAAAATCCACGCTATGGTGTTGGCCGATCGAAGAGTAAAAGTGCGTGAGATTGTTGATGGCATAGGCATTTCATATGGCAGTGTAGTTTCGATTTTAAATGATCAGTTGGGTTTAAGAAGGCTGTCTGCAAGATGGGTGCCGCGTTTGCTCTCAATTGACCATAAATGTTCGTGTGACAACTTCAAAGGATTGTCTGGAGTTGTTTAACCACAATTCGAATGAGTTTTGCGGCGTTTTGTAACTGTGGATGAAACATGGATCCGTTACAATACTCCGGAGACCAAGCAGCAGTCTAAACAATGGGTTTCTAAGGGTGAACCGGCTCTGAAGAAGGCCAAGGTTAATTTGTCGGCCACTAAGGTGATGGCAACAGTTTTTTGGGATGCACGCGGGATAATCCACATTGATTTATTGGACCGATTTAACTAGGATTAAAAAAAAAACGACCCCATATGGCCAAGAAAAAAGTTCTTTTTCATCAAGATAATGCACGGTTGAACACGTGTGCTGTCTCAATAGCAAAATTCCATGAATTGGGCTACGAATTGGTACCTCATCCGCCATATTCTCCGGATTTAGCCCACAGTGACTATTTCCAAAACTAAAGAAATGGCTCGGTGGAAAGAGATTTAGCTACAACGATGAAATTATTGATCAACCAAATGCCTATTTTATGGACCTCGAAAAATCCTATTTTTTGGAAGGGATACAAAAATTGGAGAAAGGTTGGACTAAGTGCATTGAGCTAAAAGGAGATTATGTTGAAAAATATTTTTTTTTTTTTTGCAAAAAAAACTATGTTTCATTCAAAAAGTCACGGTCTTATTGATCCGACCTCGTAGCATGATATTCTTAAACTATCACAATATGATGCTCTTTCCTCTGTGTGTAGAGATAACATTTCGAACTGCATTTTCGCTTAAACCCAAAAATCCCACAAGTTTTCTCTTACGTTTAAATGTGTCTTTAGAGGGTTAAATTTACAGCTGTTTTTTTTGCCATATTCTTAAATTTCCAATCATTTTCTTGCAATATAAACAGCGATATAAAATGTTCAAAGTAATAAAGAAGTTTCTATTTTGTTTTTTATATTTCTTTCATAAAAGTTGCACAATATTAATGCTTAAGATTTGATTCAAGATTTTAAGTTTGTTGTTGGTAACAATGTTTTGAAAGTAAACCACAGAGAACATATTAAATTACAATTTCAAAAAACCACACACATAACAGTCTGCAGAAAAAGTAACTTCCTTATCTTGCCTAATGACTGAACAAACTCCCAGCCCAGGTTTTATGCTGTTAATAGTTTATTGATTTTAAATTGTGCAATAAAGAAACTGTATACTCTCAACATACTCGTACAATAAAACAAACAAACAAACAAACAAACATATTAACACAATACAACAGGCAACAGGCCTTTCAACTTTTAAGACACTTACCAGCTATTAGATGTTTGCCAGGAACATAATATGGATACATTTTCAATACAATTTTCAAACTCTACGTGCATTCGTCAGTCAGACACGTGCATCATTTAACGAGAATTTCGTTTTATTTCTTTGCTGAAAATCTCAAAATCTGTTAAAACAAATACACTTGCATGAAAGGATAATGGATAGCGGACAACACAAATAATGCCTAACATTTGCACGTGTTTTAGGATGTGCGTATAAACTCCATGGGGGTATATTTTAAGCTTAAGTTATCATGTTCAACAAATATGATACAAACAAACAAAAATCTATGCAGCAAGGCTCCCCAAAATGAATCACAAGGATTTATTGTATCCAATTCATGCAGGACGCAAAGTAAAATTGTTATAAAACATTTCATTTTAACTTTGCTAATTTGCATTAAACCACAAAAGCCAACAAGGATTTCCTATTATTTGACAGTTACAACAGCAACAATATTCAACCACCTTTCTTTTTTGTTGAAGAAACCGAAAAAAGCACTGAGGTTTTTTGTTTGCTAAATAAACAATAAAAGTTTCAAAAAAAATAAAGATAAGAAACATTTTAAAGTAGATTAAAACGACCCTGATATATACTATAGCGGAAGGGAAATGTTTTCCGAAATGGTGATTTTTTAGTAACTTTCTTTTTGGCAGCTCAGCTGTTTTTGTGTAACATGTTACTGTTAAACATGTTCAGTTTGGTCTATAATTTAACCATGAATCGACTTACAAACGAACAACGCTTGCAGATTATTGAATTTTATTATCAAAATTCATGCTCGGTTAAGAAAGTTCATCGTGCACTTCTTCCAATTTATGGTAAGTTTGGACGAGCTTCTGAGGCGGCTATTCGAAATCTTCTGACTGAATATCACATCAAATTCACATTATTGGACATTAAAACACCAACACGCATACGTAGAGTGCGGACCGAGGAAAATATCGCAGCTGTATCCGCTAGTGTTGTTGATGACCGTGAATTATCAATTCGGAGCAGTACGCAGAAACTGAGCCTCTGTTCCTCCACTACGTGGACAATTTTGTGGAAGGATTTGGATGTAAAACCATTTAAAATACAAGAAAAATGCAAGAATTGAAGCCACACGACCTGCCACAATGGCTAACTTTTGGTGAATGGGCGCTGGAAAAGTTTTATGAAGATCCACAATTTTATTGGAAAATTGTGTTCAGCGACGAAGTTCGTTTCTGGTTAAATGGATACGTAAATAAGCCGCGGTCAAAATTTACATGAAATCATCTTTAAACATTGAATTATATAGATCGTTCTATCGACTCAAATAAAGATTTCATACATTTTTCTAAATTTTAAGTGTTTTTTTTTTTTAATTAAATCCGAAAGCTATTTAAAAATCACCCAAATTTCACCAAATTTCATCTCTAAAATTGTAAGCACTAATTTTTTTATCGTAAAAGTACCATCTCTAGTTTCCAAGAGTTTATCTTTATTAATGTTTGTTTAATTCTTCAAAGTCAAAATTGGATACTTTATGCCATGTTCGCACGGTGCTTTGGATTACTTCGCTCTCTGTTTTAATTACTTATTTGAATTACCATGTTCGCACGGCATTTTCTTAATCGGTTTTGACAGTTCTTCTTCTTCTTGTTTTTTTTTTATTAATTTTGTTTATTGCTACATTTAATTGTTTGTTTGCGGTTGAAATGGAAAGAAAAAGTAAGTAAAAAAATATTATTTCAAAGAAATACATAGATATAAAATATTTATTTTCCCAGTAAATAGTAAATAAATAGTAAATAAATAGTAAATAAAATTAATTTCTTTGCTTTTGTTTACTTTTTTGTTTATGTTATATTTTGTTTGTTTTTTTTAAGTGCTTTGACAGCTGGTGATGGGAAAAAACCGATAAAAATTAGAGATCACATTGATTTTAAAGTAATCCACAGGGTAATAAAAATTGAATTACGTACAAATGAGATAATCCGCTCTCAAAATTTTGTATGACGAATTATGTAATTTGGATCATAATTAGGCTGTGGATTACGAATGAGAGAGTGAATTACGAAAAAACGCTGTCGTGCGAACATGGTATTAAACTATTCGTATAGGGTAAATGTCAGTTTTATATTATAAATTACGTCAAATATATTCAAATTATGCAAAAAAAAAAACCTTGAAAAACAATCTACAATTTGTTTCCAGCGAAAATTAATTTTTTACATACACCTTATGTGTTTTGCGTCATTTTGGCCCAATATTATATTTTTATAATTTTACAACTAACTTTGCTGTTGTATAGAAATTACGAAAGGGATAGCTGTCAAACGAACTGCCATACTGCGCTCACTTTTTGACATTTATGATCAGTATACTCTGTAAAATCATGATGAATAGATTCACGCTTGAACAACGCTTCCAAATTATCCAAATTTTTAATTTATAATGAGCTTTCAACCTCCGTATATTTACAAAAATAAACCAAATAAAATATATTAGCTAGGTTGATATTAGTATTTCGATCTGGCTATAGATCTCATCGATTTGCCCGATATTTTATCGCAAAATTGTGTTTTTGGCTTAACGCTTAAACAAAATTGACGCATATAAAATGAGATCAATCCACAAGTTACTTTACCGACTGCATTACATCCTCCAAAAAGCACCGTTTGGTGCGTTTTACATAATAGTATCATTGAACTTTATTTCTTCAAAACTTTATTTCTTCTTGCATTATAATTTTTGTTTGAAAATATGGATGTCATTGATTCGGGCAAAATGTTGTTTCAACAGGATGGCGCTACGTGCAATACGGCGACCACAAATCTAAATATGCTATAAGTTGCTTTCGAGAAATGGACCTGTCAATTGGCCTCCAAGGTCGTGCGGTTTGACACCTTCGATTATTTCCTGTGGGGCTACGTTAAGACACTAGTTTATGCTGATAAACCAGCAACAATTCACACCTTGGAGGCCAACATTGTTTGTTTCATTCGTTACACAGCCAGCAATGCTCAAAATATTGGTCCTAAATTGGACTTCCAGAATACGCTTCGTCATGTGACCGCGGTGGCCATGTGACCGAAATCCGTTTCAAATGTTAATGCCATGTATGCAACTTTGGAAAAAATATGTTTTTGATTAAAATTTATTTTTTTGTGTTATTTTTTACAATTTTAAGTTCTATCAGACTAAAAAAGACACTATTTATGTTGCATTGTGAAAATAGACATGGTAAAATTTTATTTTCAATTTGACGAAGATTTTGCGATTTTTTTGTTTTGGGTTTTCACTCTGTTAGCACTTCTGAACATAATACACTAAACTTAGGTAAAAATGTTGTATACTAAGTACTATCATCTATTTTTGTATATTTTAAAACAAAATTTTACCATCTCTATTTTCGATGCGACTATACAAAACATACAACATTTAGTACACCCTTCTGAATCACCTTATTGTATAACATTTAAAAACCGGTAAACCGTGTTTTTTATTCCAGTAACTGAGACCGGTTTTTTAAAACTTCAACTATTCGGAAAAACTGAAAACCGGTTTTCGAAAAAAATGTCGAATAATCGATTATATGTCACTAAAAATATAAATGTATCCCATTAATTTAATTTTTACGTATGAGTGTTTTATTACTCATACGCAGTGTGGCTCTTGATATACTATTAAATCGAAATCTATGACCACTAGGGTTGTCTTACGTTGTATGGGCGAAAAATAAAAACGAGATGTTGACTGTACCCCCCTTAAAATATTTGTTAGGGTGTCAAAATACGCCACGCAAAAAAATAGAGTTCTAGCATAACGGGAAGATGTCCCGCATCGCCCTTGAAAATCGGGCATAATTTATAAAAAAATTACAAATTTTTTTTCTTCAAAATTAAAAAAATATAACATAATTTTTGTGTTGGGTGTAATCATAACTACTCAGACAAAAAATATTACTTTCCCAGAAAATCGCTAACTTACCCTAACTTTGTGTCAAAAAAAATAATAAATATTTTGGGTTACCTCAAATTGACTCTTTTGCATTTTTGAAAATTTTATTCAACAAAAATCAAAAACCTAGTGTTTGCTGTCAAGTATTTCCTTAAGCACATCTCAAGAATCAAATAAGCCAAGTACTGTGGATATCCGTTGGCATATTTTTTTTTAGGGCATTTTGATTCTCGGGGATTTCAAGGTTTTTTTTTTATTTTTATACATTTTTACTTTAAAACAAGGTTTTAATAATATTTCATCAATATTATTGTATATGCTCTTTTATATGATTGTAATAACTTTATTTTAAAATACTGTATTTCCTGTTGATAGTTATCCCATGTTAACCTGGGGTCAAATATGACCCACGTAAGAAAAATGCAGCTTTGTGGCAAAATTTATTAATAAAATAAAGAAAGGAATAATTCAATTTATATTTATTCTAAAAAAAATTTCGTTAACCGTTTCTAGTCTTCGAGTAGGTCAATTTAGTAAAATTTAGAACTTAAAACTTTTCCATAATAATAATTTTGAGGGAAAAAAATTTACACTATTAAATTAAAAATACGTTTTTCAAAAATACTCCTGAATATGTACAAACAAATCAATTTTAATATGAATACAAATATCTGAATTTATACCAAATAATTAATTTTAATTAATTTTAAAATGTAAATAAATTACAATTAGAAACATAAACAAAAATTTATTTTGTCATCTTTGTGATTTTTGACTCTTTAAAATACGAGGGTCAATTGTGACCCCATGAAAACACAGGTTAACTATGAACACGAAAAATTATACTTTATAATAAAGTTATTACAATTATATAAAATAGCATACACAATAACATTGATGAAATATTACAAAAATCTTTTTTTAAAAAAAAGTCCTTACAATTTTAAAAAAAAACGTTGAAATCCGCTAGAATCAAAATGCTCTAACAAAAGTTTTTGCCAACGGATATCCGTAATACTTATGTTATTTAATATTTGGGATGTGTTTAATAAAACATTTGACAGCAAGAACTAGTTTTTTGGTTTTTGTTGAATAAAATTTTCAAAAATGTAAAAAGGTAACATTTAGGTACACCCCAAATATATGTTAATTTTTTTGACACAAAGTTAGGGTAAGTTAGCGATTTTCTGGGAAAGTAATATTTTTGGTCTGAGTAGTTATGATTAAACCCAACACAAAAATTATTTTATATTTTTTTAATTTTGAAGAAAAAAAATTTCTAATATTTTTTTGAATTATGCCCATTTTTCCAATGGGCCCGATTTTCAAAGGCGATGCGGGACATCTTTCCGTTATGCTAGAACTCTAATTTTTTGCATGGTGAGTTTTTGTACCCAAAAAAATATTTTAAGAGGGGGGCAGCCCCAAAAACCGCAAGTTGAAAAATAAGGACCACCCTAATGACCACACATTTTGTTTTGTGTAAAATCAGAAACAACTTTTGGTAAAAATAATAGAAGATTTTTACAGTTAATTTTTTTTTTGTTGTAAAAATCATTAAGGGCCTATTACTAAATGTCCAGTTAAAGTTTAACAAACAGTCAAATTAAAAATATTTATGGGAAACAAGAACAAATGTGTCAGTTAAAGTAACAGCGGGACATTGTGAAAATGAGGCTAAAAGAAATATAAATAACTAGGCATTAAATTTCAAATACAATATTTAATTTTCTTTTGTCTTTTATCGCTAGTTTTAACTACAATGTCACTCTTTGTAAATTTATGTAACAAAAAAAAAAAAAGTGGCAAAAAAACTCTAATAATAACTTTTACTAATTTCCAAGAACTTTCTAAATTCTAAAGAATTTTGTTCAAACGTTTCCTGTAGGGTATTGAAATAAATAAAACTTTTACTTTTTCTGTAGTTAAAAACAGGCTGTAAGTCAGTCTGTATTCCTTGCGTTTTTTTTTAATCCTTGTCATTTGCAAATGGGCACGTGTGACCCACTCTTCGTAATATTATAATGCATAAAACATATATTTGTACTTGTATTTGTAGTTGTTTGCTTTATTTCGCGCACTACTACATGTTTTATTTAGTAAGTACTCCAACCACCCTCAAAATTATATCTGTCTGTGTCTGAATGTGTTTTATTTTTTATTTGTCTGACTGGTGGTCTCTTAGAAATATATGAATGATATATGAGATTTGTCGCTGTGTACGAGTATAGTTTATTTCATTTTTTGCTTTATAAGGATAACATTACATGTTGATATATATTGTTGCGACATTTGCGGCCTGGCGTCGTCTGCGTTAGCGAAAAAAGAAGGTAAACGGAAACACTTTTAATTTCCGTCTATGTTAAATTTTGTGGAAAACATTAACACAAAAAATGTGTTAATGTCTGTAAGTGTGTGTGCACACATAGAAAAATTTAGCTATTTGCCAACTGAAATTCGGTGATTACGACTAAAATTCCGTTATCACGAATTTCAGTCGGTTGGTACAATTGAACATTAGTTTTTACAACAAAGTTCGGTAAATTTAACTGAATTTTAGTTACAACACCCAAAATATTCAGAAATTTAATGTAAATATCGTTGTAGTAATTGAATTTATTAGTTGTTACCACTTTCAAATTTCGGATGTCACTTTATTTTTCTGTGTGTGTGTTGTCAGAAATGTGTTAAAAATGTATGTATTGTATGAGAATAATTAAATTTGAATAAAATAATGTTAAAGCTACCCAGCAAAAAATTTCCAAAAAGGTAAGCGGGTTTGTAATCAAGCATTTTGGGCAGAACGCATTCCTTACTAGATTACCTACTCGATTCTTTTAACAGGGCGTGAGACTAAAATAATTGATTCCTTAGAATTGATTATTTTTTTTACCGAAGAACCATTTACTTTATATTTTTAAGAACTACATACATTTTTTAATAAAGAAATAGTTCCATTGTAAAACTACGAAGTACTTACACAAAAAAAAAAATAAATAAATAGTTCCCTAGAAAAAATAAGAAGTACTTACATTTAAAAAAAAGAAATAGTTCCATAGGTAAATTCAACTTTTACTCACATGTTATTCTCCTAAGTCACTCAAATATAACGATCAAAACTCATACGGAAATAAAATCCTAAAAAGTGAAACATCGAAGTGTTATTATAACATGGGTTTGTCATAATTTTGGAGCTATAAACCACGAAAATATAAATTTTTCAAAAAAAGAACGATTCAAAATTGAAAAACAAAAATATGACTCACGCACAATCACCCTCGAAAATTTTTTTTTACACTCACTCACGGTAACGTCAGTAATTTCAACTTCCACTCACAATTTTCTGCTCACGTGCGCTTCCCTAATTTATACCTAACCACAGTTTAACAAAATTGAGGCAACATGCAATTTCTGTTTTTAGTATCATTTTCCTGCAAATAAAAATTTGTTTGAAAAAATATATAAGATAAATTCTTTAAAATTGTATAACTTCTTTTTTCAAAATGAGGAACTACTTTCAATGACGTCCTTTTATTCAGAAAAAGTATATGATTAATCTTGATTACAAAAAGTTAAACATATAAGTTAATAACATTGTTATTTTCTTTTAAGTAAATAATTACTTTGTTATTGATTTCATGCTTTCTAGTTTAAATTTAAAGAATTGATTACAATACTACTTGCTTTTTTGACTCTATCGTTGGAATGAGTTTGGTATTGCAGTTACTAAATTTGGCAATGAGATATGTAAGCAAGTGTGGGCATCACCTTCTTTTTGGAATGTGTAATTTTTTCCTGGGTATATTCACAATTGTGGAGTATTCTACTATGCAGAGTAAAGTGTACTAAATTAGAGATGACATGATACAAAAGCTATGTTCGATGTACGTTACCGCGGGTACATAATTTTACCTTAAAGTGTTTTTATTGTACAATTTATGTGTAAATTGTTGTTGTTTCGGATAAATTGGTTAACACGCAGTAACTACGTCGAACAGACCTAAAAATTGTTTTAATGACATTTTTCAGTAAGCTAATGAAGTTTTCTTGACAAATCAATTGAAAAATTTCTTAAACTTTGTGAAAAAGTTTCATAATAAAACTTTTTCATTATGCGTATGAAAATTTTAATAAATAAAATTAAATTTTTCATAAAATTTTATGAAACACTTCATTAGTTTAACGAAAAGTTTCAATGGACGAATTAAAGTGGCACCATAGCTCTAAAAATTCATTGATATCATGCAGATAACTCCCTTAAATGGCTGTAATTACATACATACAAATCCGGCTTTGTAAGGACTATTTTCTAATCCAAGATTTTTTCTAAAAATCCCGTTTTAAAAACGCATTTTTTTTTTTTTTTTTTTAAAAAACTTTGTCTTACGGAAAATTTTGTAATTTTTTAACCCTTTAACCGGCATAAGCTTTTTTGGACTGAAATTTATTCCACTTGTTCGGCACGAGAAATAAATAATATTTTGTTTTAGCGAAATTTTTTTTGTTGCCTATTTTAGGCGATATGGGAAAATAGGTTTAGAGGCTATCTCAAAAACTAACCTATAAAATTTAAAAAGTTAAGGCATAAATTATTCTTCTTACAAAGATATAACAATAGTCCAAAAATTAGTCGTTTTGAGCTTCTAGATAAAAAAATATGGCGATTTTCGTTTTTCGAAAAACGCGAAATCGAGCTAAAACGAACCTTAACTTTAATATATATTGACGAAACTTTGAAGCTTTAATAGTGTTACCAAATATAATATTTCTGCCAAATTTCATAAAAATCCGTCCACTCGTTTTCAAGATAAGATGATGTCCTTTATATGTATCCTTTTAAAGTCCTGTATGTCCTTGGAACAAACTTAGAGTATTTTCCAAAAGTTTAAGCTTTAACCTTCCTTTGTGTGGAATATGAATGGTTTCATGTTAACAGAAATGCGTTTTAAGGACTTTTCAAAATTCTGGTTGTTTCAAAATATTTATTTTTTGAAATTACTGAAAATTTTAACTATAAAGCTCTCTCGCTTCCAAACCATGACATGTACACAAAACATTACTTCGCAAAATATGTGGCTAACTTCGTTCTCTATCGATATAGCTTACATTTTTATAATAAACCACTTTTTTGGCGAACTTATGGCCAATTTAAAATACCCCGCCTAGAGGCGGGCTTGCCGGTTAAAGGGTTAAGTTGTTTCCTATAGAAAATCCACCTGATTTTAAGAAATTCCTACAGCGACTTTTTGCAAATTTCTTCAGGGAGGGTCTTGAAGCGGAAAGTCTCCCCGCTAAAGCAATGGTTTTAAAATTTGGTATGTGGGTTAATAATCCCGAGAAGACATTTGCTTAAACGGGATTTTGGAAACTTCTTTAGGGGAGGGACCTGAAAGGGAAAGAACTGCTACTTGACAGCGGTCTGCCTGGCTGCTTGGACAAACACCTCAACCGTGGAACATGAAATTTGGAATGTAGATACCTAATCCCGCATAGAAATTCGATTCGACGTGATTTTTTGCATTCCTTGTATGAATGGGAAAAGCCTTCCTCTTGGCAGCCTGGTCAAACCGATAAAGCGTTGATTGAACTTTGGTGTGTGTGTTTGTTTCTAAAACCGCTTAGACCTCCGCTTAGACGGGATTTTGGTTATTCCTGATAAAGACAAAAAATATAAGGGACACGTATTTTTTCTTAGTGGCCCAATCTCACGTTTAAGGGTTTAAAAGTTAGCCCAAAGTTAATACATTTTTCTATGGAAACATGTCAGAAACTAATGATATTCAGATTTTACTCGAGATGTACTCGAGAAAACAATAATTTTGATACCAATATTGCATATATGCATTATTTCTGAACTCTCCCAATTCAGAAAATAGTTTGCGGGATTGACGTCCTATAAAATATAAGAACTTCATAGAACAACTTTTTTAAATTCTGGAATAAGTGGGTAAGTTTTGAGGAAAGGTATGTTAATACTTTAATTTACTGTGCTTAACAGGAACATTGAAAATTTTTTAAATAAATCATTAGACTTTTATATAGGCTATCACCTGAAGATATGTGTTCTAAAAATTTCAGAACATTGCCTGCAATTTTATAATTTTATTTATTTAATATTTAATTTATTTTTAAACGAAAGATCGTACTTTTTTTAATCGATATGCAAATTTTTAATGAGATGTTTTTCTTTATTTTTGAAATATTTAGTTTTGAATTTGTGTTGCACAGTGTCGTCAATTCATATAACAAGTGCTACAGATATTATGAGAATGTGACGAAAATTGGTATGTTTCTTAGATATGCAGCTAGAATTATAAACCCAATTTTTTTTATATTTCCCAGCAAGGATACGGCATCCTCCAAAATGTCCTTGAGCTAAAAAATTATATGAAATCTAAAAAAATGGTTGTAATGTTATGAAAATAGTTGTATATAATAAACATATCATTCAAAATAAGTGTGCTGATTTTTATTAAATTCCAAAACACGCTCACCCTCAATATATCCTGGAACCTAATTCTAGCTTCTTTATAAAAGCCCTAACACTTATTGAAAACCCTCGAAAAATTATATGTGAGCCGAATTCCAATCTATTCGATGCAAGAATACGTCAACCTTCCATATGTATATCTTTTTGGGTAATAATAAGTATTCTATATGTCCTGGAAATTAACACGTATACCTCCCATATATCCTGATATATAAAAAACAAAAACTGTAACGAAGTGTTTTCACTGGTTGCTGTGATAGGCTTAGTCGAGTTCAGGGTTCGTTACAGAATTATTTATTTGTTCCAAGGACCAAAGGAATACGCACACACTTTAATATATTTTTCATAAACGATATAAAACGTATAATTTTATTGATTACGAGGTTACGACACATAATATTCGTACGATCACACCAACAAAATCCTAATATTGGAGAAAAGTCAACCCAAACAGTCCTCCTAACTAAGGGACAGACAAATATTCCAACAATTTGGTGAGAGTCAACAAAACAGTTCTCCTAACTAAGAGACAGACAAATATTCTAATAATTTGAGGAAAGTCAACCGAAACAGTCCTACTAACTACGGGACATGATAAAGAGTCTCGATATTTCTTAACAAAGTCCGATTTTTTTAATCAGCCTTTATCTCTGAAAAATGGGCGTTTGGCTTATATCCTAAACTAGCAAATCTAGAAACTCGAAATTTGGCACGTACACACAGAGAAATAAAGTGCCAACCGAATGGAATAGTGTATATTAATGGTAACAACTTATAAATTTAGTTAGTACAACGATATTTACATTAGCTTTCTAAATATTTTGGGTTGTGCAACTAAAATTCAGTTGAATTAACCGATCTTTGTTGTGAAAACTAACGTTCAGTTCTGTAAACCTTCTGAAATTCGTAGTAGCCGAATTTGAGTCGTAGTAACCGCATTTCAGTTGGCAAATAGCTAAATTGTTCTCTGTGTGTAGCTATATCAAATGACAAGAACAAAATCAAACAAACCAATTTTGAATAATTCAATGAGAAGTTTCAAAAATTCGATTTTTGGACCCATTTTTTTTTTTTTGTGAGTAGGAGATTGAGGGGGGCATATATGTCAACCTTTTTCCTTCTGATTTAAGAACCCCCAAACAAGAATCTGAAGTCCAAATAGAAATATATCCACAAACAAAAAGTCGGTAGTAAAAGGGTTAAGCTGGTCGACCTAGGCCTATTTAGTCAGTTTTTTGACAGAATGTTTTTCAATGTGCAATTTTTCGCTATAAAATTACACAAATTTTTAATGTTTGTTAACTCGTTAACAGAGAAGACAAAAATGCTTTTTAAGCTTCTTTTGCTTTTTTACTAGTTTTTACTTCTTTTGCTTTTTTCTTAATAACGCTTTTTTCTCTGAAATTCACTTTTTCACAACTTTGTAGTTATTTTTGTACCATTTCCCTCTTAAGTATTAAAAAGATACCCTTTTTACCACGTTTTCTTAAAACTTTTTATTTATTACCGATTACCAGCACCACTTTGTACTTTTAGTAGTATTACATCCAAGCAAAATCTCAGTAATGAACTCTCCTCTAAATAATAAGTAGTATAATTAGGGCCATAATAATTTGTTCGACGAGGTAATTTTTGTAAGTACCCGGTCAGAAAAAGCGTCTTAAACAAGTGTTCTGTCAGTAGTTATGTACAATTCCTATGTCAGAAGAGCTTTTCCAGAAACAAAAAAAGTTTATATGAAAAAATATTAAAAAGTATAAAAAAAAAATCAGAAACAAATGTTTGTCTGAAACCGGGATCGAACTCGGAACGTTCCGACTACAAACTTTTTTAAACAAAGCAGCATCATTTTTATAAAATAAATGATTTATTAGTGGTTAGACTTTTGAGCCGTTGGTAATTTCTGACTGGATAGCAATGGGAAAACACTTTATTGTACAACAAATACTGTCAAAACGCTGGTAAAGTTCTTAAACTAGTGTTCTGTCAGTAGTTTATTTAAAATTCCTCTGTTAGCCAGTGGTATACCAGTGCTTGATTTTTTGTACTAATAATTAAGGGACCCTGTGGTTGTTTCATAAAAAAATAAATCCCTAACCTATTTGTATTATTAGGGTTAATTAATACTCCTATGGAGCAAACATTTTTTCTGTTTTGTCCTATCTCGTTTAGTTTTGTAGATATTGGCATTTTAAAAAATTCACCTTTCATAAAATGGTGAGTATCTAAAAAAACTAAACGAGAGCGCAAAACGGAGAAAATGTTCACAAAAGTTGACGTATGAAATACCCCCTGATGTAGGTTCTCTGTGTTTAGTGTTACAATTATATTCGTAGCGTTCCATTACATTCTACTTTACTTGCCCGACGAAAAAATTTCCGATATAATCATATATGATTATATATAGTGTCACATACAACTAAACATTACATCTCATCTGATCCGTTTTGTTCGCAAAATTTTCTAGTAGAAGACTTGTAGATTTTTTTAAGAGCAGAAATAAACAGCAAACTTTACACGTCCTCGTTATACTAAATATTTAAAAATAGTAACTATACGGTCGGTATTATGTAATCAATATATTTTTTATGAAGTGTCAGCTAACGTTCCCCTAAATACAGCCAGGCGTTAACTTGAGTAAAACCTAACCAGCTGGCAACTCTACAAAAAGAAGATCGTTAATGGTCGTCGTGCGAAGAAGACGTATAAATTAAAAAGTGAAAATTAATTAACTCTATCCTTTAACGAAATTAAACAATAAATAGTTTTGTGTTTTAAATAAATATTTAAATATTCGTTTATTTATTTAATCGGTAAAACCTTGTCAACGTGTATGACAGAAGGATAAATCTCCCTATTTAGTATTTCAGCAATTTCTGATTGTTCAAAACAACTATTTTGTTAACCACAAAAAGACATCGGTGATATAGTTTAACTAAGCAACTATTTAATTTTTAAAATGAAGAATTCACAGCTGCCAGATATAAATATAACGTTGTTTTTTAGTGCTTTAATACAAATATATTAATAATCATTACAAAACAAAAAAACGTAGTTTTTCATGTTTTTTGCACTAAATTTTGAAACTAATTTATATTCTAATTATAAACGGTGCTAAAAAATATATAAAAATTGTTTTCATAACATTTTACTATATATATTTATATATAATGAGATGTTTTGAAATATATAATTATATATAAATTTATAATTATATATAAAAAATGCTAGAATATATGGTCATATATAAATCTATATATAAATACGACTTTTACAAATATACCAGTCATACCAATTAATAAAAACTTTTACAACTTCCCACGCCTAAATACAAATAATGCCACAATCGATGATAGTTATTTTGAATTTTCTTGCGTAAGCCAATCTGATGTCCTCTCAAGTTTTTCGATGATGAAATCTAACGCTGTGGGCTGTGATAATATGCACCCAAAGTTTATTAAAATATTGCTTCCATTAATTTTACCTTATGTGACGCACTTATTTAATACTATTATAATGTCAAGTACTTTCCCATCTAAATGGAAACATGCAAAAATAATTCCACTACCGAAAACAAACTCAGAGTTCAGGCCCATAGCTATTTTGTGTTACTTATCAAAAGTACTAGAAAAACTTTTACATGTGCAAATGAGCCTGTTTATTAGCGAAAAGAATTTGTTAACTGAAACTCAATCAGGATTCCGTTCAAATCATAGTTGCGTATCTGCCTTGCTGGATGTCTCCGAAAACATACGTAGTGAATTAGATAAAGGCAATTTGAATTTTTTGGTGCTCCTGGACCATTCGAAGGCCTTTGACACGGTTGACCATAGTACACTTTGCATGAAACTTATGCACTTTTTTAAGTTTTCTAATACCTCGACTAGGCTTATCTCTTCATATTTAACAGATCGTTGGCAGTCCGTTAATGTAAATAACTCATGGTCTAATCCTTTAAGACTCATCAGGGGAGTGCCCCAGGGATCAATACTTGGACCACTACTTTTTTCAATTTATGCAAATGATCTACCGAAACAGCTTTCTCATTGCAAAATTCATATGTATGCAGATGATGTGCAATTATACCTAAGTAGTCCAATGAAATCCGCTGCCGAAAATATAGCTAAATTGAACGATGATTTACATAAGATTTTTCTCTGGGCAACAGCAAATGGACTTTGTCTTAATCCACATAAGTCAAAGTGCATAATAATTCATAAGAGAACAATTGACCCTGCCATAAGAGATGATATTTTAATAAATGGGAAAAAAATAACAATTGTTAATTCTGCCAAAAACCTTGGGTTGATTTTTAACAACAATTTAACATGGACAAATCATGTGAACCTTCTAGTTGGACAAACTTACAACAAGTTAAGATCTCTTTGGTCATCACAATATTTCACCCCATTACGAATAAGAATTCTCCTCGCCAAAACATATCTAATTCCTGGTCTAATTTATGGATGTGAGCTTTTTGCAAGCTGCGATTCTGCCAGCAAAAGAAAACTCAACATTATATTCAACAATATTATTAGATATGTGTATGGATTAAGAAAGCATGCACAAGTCTCCCACATTTCCACAAATCTTTTCGGCGTCTCGTTCGATAGTCTTCTTAAGATCCGTGTACTTCTGTACTTTCATAAAATTATTTATACTCAAACCCCACGATACCTTTTCGAGAAAATTCGCTTTGCCAGATCCCAAAGAGGGAAAAATATCATTATTCCATTACACCGTTGCCTAGTATCTGAATGGCAATTTTACTTACTTATATGCATCACGTCTTTGGAATACTCTTCCACATACCCTACAACTTAATAGCAACGCAAATAGCTTTAAGCAGTTTTTATATAAATATTTTGAACAAACTTAATTGTAATTTATGTTTTTTTTTTTGTAATAATCATTGTTTTGATCTAATTTTGGATATTGCACTCCTGTACTTTAAATATAAGATTAAATCTTGTTGTACAGGAAATGGAAAATAAATAAAATAAATAAATAAATATATTTCATATGATCAGATATATAATATATTCTAATATATAACATACTATAAAATGATATATGATGATATATTACTTCACATTAAAATATTTCATAAACTACCCAAGTAAAAAAACATTATATATAATTATATATACAGTGGGGAGCACTTGTGAGTACATGTAAGTACTTTTTACACCTAAAGATTCAGGTCGAAAAATGTTTGACACTAGAACTTAATTATAATTTTCTATAGGTACAAGGTACGCTGAATCCAAATCTGGCCTTAGATTCACTCTCCGACAAAATCAAAATGCTCCGAGTTTTCACGTTCCTGGAAATGTATTTTTCATAATACTTGTAACGGCAACTGAACACACTACTCTTACCATTTTTTTTCAGTTTTTCAATTTTTCAGATAACTTATTTCCTTACGACATTATCGTCGGTTGAACTTGATAATATATTCGAATTTTTTAAAATTTTGCATTGCGGGACTTGATAAATATATATACTATAAGTTATTTACAAATTTTAATCACACATTTTTGTGTTTTGAACCCGTTTTATGGAGGTCAGATATATGTAACTTAATATGTTTTAATTTAAATACAGGGTCCGCCATCTAACGTTTTTTTTTTTTTTTCAACTAGTGCTTATTTCGTGAATGGTAACACTTAGCTCATGTCTGATTTGACAGATAATTAGTTTTATCCTTCCGCTGAACGCATATGGTTGTGTATACGCTTGAACAACGCTGGGAAATATTGCGACATTACTTTGAAAATCATGGTAATGTTGCAGAATGTGTGCGAAAATTGCGTACGGATTTTGGAAGAGGAGAAGCACCGTCAGCTCCGTATGTTCGTTATCTTGTGAAAAAAGTGAAAGAAACTCTCATCGATAAACCAAAGCGTGAAAAGCCAAAAACAGTGCGTACACCATACAATATTCGTTAAGCCATTAGTGAAATAGAGCTGCACACAATCGATGTGCTTAAAAATTGTACCGATCGTGTAGGCTACTACATGGCCAGCCGAGGCAGCCATTTGAATGAAGGATTATTAACCGGAAGGATTTTACTTTCAAATAAAAAAAGAAATTTGAGAAAATATTCAATAGTTTTTTTTTATAGCATTTTCAAAAAAAAAATAAAGTTATTTGGCGGACCCTTTATATTTTAATTATTGTGTATCTAATTGTATCTAATACATAATATAATTAGATGTAATTATATCGGGACAAAACTTGGACAGAATTGGATAGTTTTTTATTAAATTGTATTTATTTAAATATAATTTAATCCAAACTGATATAATTTGGTAGAACCATTTTTCGGATCAAATTATATCCTCTTATATTTGCGGCAAATATCTCATCATATATAATTTTATATAAACTTTTTTACTCGGGTAAGTATATTGCCACACATATAAGCATATATAATGATATCAAGTAGTATATGGTTATATATGAAGTTTTTTCATCGTGTGGTTACAAACCAGACTGAAACTTAATATCTGCATGATTTTAGAAATATCGGTCATATTAATTATTTAAAATAATTATCCATCCATTCCTGATATGAACAATTTTTCACAATTTTAAAAACATATTTTGCACTGGTACTTTTTTTTTTTAATTGATTCATTATTAATGGCAATGAAGTATAAACCCATTTTCATTAATCAATGAAATTAAATCCTCAAATCATTATCATTAATCACAAAAATGATAATGAAAATAATTTCATTGCTATTGACATCAATGCAATGCCCATGAAATCATCATTTCATTGGTCCACTTAATTCATTAGTCCCATGTGTGTTCTGTACTTTAATTACTAACTAATTTAGTATGAATTTTTTGTTTTGTGATTTTAAGCAGGAAACGATTGTTTAAGTAGCGCGTAATTAAAAACATACCATAAAAAGTGTCTGAAACATCTACTTATGTCTTCTACATGCATTTGTAATAAACAATTTAAAAAACACTCTCTCAACTCTATCTAGGTACTCGTATGAAGACAAAAACTCGATATGTGAACGTAACGCAGTCGTGCTTATAGTCTTTATACTTTTTTTTTCCTTTACACACTTTATACAGGCTTTTGGCAACAATACGTGGTACGACTATTTTAGAATGTTTTTTCTAAAGTTTTTACTTTTTAGTGGAAATACGAGTACAATAACTCTGGGGAAGGAGAAGACAAAATAACAATCGCCTTAAAATCAAAGTAAATGTTGTACGCACAAAAACATGCAGGGCACTCGTAACAAAGTAAAAACCATTCTTTCACTTTTCAGTTGTAACGACAATGACGACGATGACGACGTTAGTTAGAATCCATTCATTTTTATACATTTCCACAACGAAACACAAAAAGGAAACCATCATCATCAGCAAACTGACCAAGTAAGCGAGAGACCAAACTCTAAATGAACAACTAAACATTTATATTCATTGTTACTGTTATAGTCAAGTCGTCAGTCGTAGTAGTAGTTTTTATCATGGTCATTTTAAAGCAGGGCCCCCCGTTTTCGAGTAGCTCGAGATACTCGAGTAGTTAGCGAGTAGCCCGAGCAGTTAAAGTGCATGTTTTGTTCGTTTGAACTCGTGTAAAAAGATACACTCACAATTAAAAATCACTTAAAAATCGTTTAAAACAATTGTATTTTTTATTTTTTTTTTTTATTTTTATTAATTAATATATACTATTACTATTGCAAATTATATATTATTACCCTAACCGAGCACTATGGCCTTCGGCGCGTTGTAGCGAAAATAGACCAGTGCCTCTGGTGGGAATCGAACCCACGACCACCGCACTGATAAGCCAGCACGCTACCAACTAGCCTAACGGGGCGCACATTTTTTAGTTTATTTTCAATTAATTGACCAGAAAACGATAGGTTAATTTCGTTTATTTTAATACTCTATATATTTATTATAACAACTTTTTGTGGTCAATAGAAAATTTTAACTGAGTATTTTAACTATTAACTATTACCGAGGGTATCGGTAAGGGTAACGCCATTTTGTAAATAGATATATTCTCCCAAAGTTTGATCATAAACTAGCCAGTCATTGGAATTTGGGAATAATGAAAACCCGTTATCCCAAAAATAACGTTACCGAAATAATTAAAATACCGTTAACGCCAAAAACCGTTTCCGAAATAACTGAAATGTCGTTAACCCTAAAATTCCGCTACCGAAATAAAATAAAATAGCATTACCCTAGCCGATACCCGCATTGAAACGATTACCATACTTGGCTTTTTGGAATAGTTGTTCGCCGACTGCCCAATTTTTACCGGAGAACTTAATTTAAAATGAGCTATCTATGAATGTAGCCAATTCATAAAAGTGCTGAAATTCAAAAAAAAATTCTAATCTGCTCGAGTTGTTTTCGGGTAGTAAGTAGTTGGTCAGGCCACAACATTCATCCGATAAAGGTAAGATTTTTATGGAATATTTTTTTAAAATCTACACACAGAGAAATAAAGTACCAACCGACTTAAAAAGTGTATTTTAATGGCAACAACTTATAAATACAGTTAGTACAACGATATTTACATTAGATTTCTGGACATTTTAAGTATTGTAACTAAAATTTATTTGAATTAACCGAACTTTGTTGTGAAAACTAATGTTAAGTTGAGCGAACAAACTGAAATTCGTAATAACCGAATTTGAGCAGTAGTAATCGAATTTTAGTTGGAAAATAGCTAAAATTTTCTCTGTGTGTACCTTTCCAAAAAGTATACATATCTGTAATATTTACCTTTTCACATGAGTTCAAACTAACAAAAAGTGATCTTTCACTATTCGAGATACTCGAGTATCGAGTTTCATGGTGTACTCGAGCTACCCGGGTTTGTTCGTAGACACTGTTTTAAAGTTCTTCACCTGTAATGTGTATGTATTTAAGTTCTCAAGTCCAGAAAGCACAATGGGATAAAAATTTACAAGAGTTTGTAAGAATTTTAGAATTTGCCAAATGTTTTCAAAAAATAGCTAAGAAATGAACTGTTTATTTTAGTTACTCGAAAAGATCACAAGAAACTTTTAACAAAACGCGATATATGTTGTCATTATCATCTAAAGGCATCAGAAACATTGGGCAGAGGCAACTCATAATGAAAAGACCGTTTTGCTGTGATGAAGTAAACATGCCAGATTTCGTTCTCTCGCAGCCTACAAACATAAGGATTTTGTGTATTCGTCCTGGATTTGGAGTGCAAAGCATACATTCTCATATTTCTAACACTTGAACCGCAAATAAGGACTTTTAATTCGTCTTGATAGCTTCCTAGGAATTTTTTTGGACTACCTTAAAAGAAAGCATCGCTGATGGTTTCGCTACGATTGCCAGAAAATTTGGATATGTGATTGAGGGGACATAATAAGAATGGCTACCTTTTTAACTGCCTATTAACGTTTAAGGGCTAACATTTGAGGTCAACAATAACCCATTTTTCCGTTACTTGCGTTTTTTAAGGCTTCTTTCAAAGAAACGATATACCAAATTGGTCTCAAATGAAATGTATTTGGATGAACTTTCCATTGACGTAACAAAAATTAAAACAAAAAAGTTTCGAACTTTGAAACCCATTTTTTACCCACTAAATATTCTAATAGGGGTGTATATTTCTAACCATTTTGTATTGCTTTCATCTCTGAAATCTATCCGAATTTCCTCGATATCTGAAATAGTATTCTGTGTAGAAATATTTGACCCAGATTCCCCTCTTTTCGTCCTTGACTAAAAGCGCAGATCACGATTTTTATTGAAGTTGAAATGCATCTAAGTTTTGATAACACCCAAGAAATTTAGTTGGTTACATTCAAATTTAATATCCCAGTAAAAAGTTTTCGTGTTTTTAGAAGCAGGATTTAACAAATGCGCTGATGTAAGTGCTTTTTTTAATTTAGCTAATACTCATGGGATGCCCCTTACTCATGCAGTGCATTGTATTGATCAGGAAAATAGGGTATGGGAAGGAGGAAAGAGGGAGTAGTGTTTGTGGATATTTGATTTAAATTTTTCTAAATTGTAAGTAACAGGGATGACTTCAGCGGGAAATTTGTTCCATATACGAAACGTTTGACTAAAAAACGAATTTTCTCTGTAATGCGTTGTGCGAAACACAGGACAATCAACTACAAACGGATGTGCTCTACTAGATAAGCGAGTATTAAGAATAAAAACTCGGGCTCGAGGAATTAGTTCACTTATCTCATATGAGCACCTCCCGTGGTAATATCGATAGAAAAGTGTCACACAACCCACATTCCGACGATGCTCCAATGAATCAATAGAGTTGGATACATTACTGTCATTGATAAGCTTCACCGCCCTCCCCTGAACACGGGCCAGAAGCTTCAGAATAGACACTGAAACCCCTGCCCATATATGAGAGTTGTATTCCAAAAAATAAAAATTAACAAACAAAACTTTTGAGCTTACTGTATTCCCTAACCAGGATGCAGGTTGTAAGCAGCTTACCCCAATCCCTTATAATGATGCAGGTTGTAATGCAGAAAGTTTAATATCATGGATTATAAACGATATGTACCAATTTTTCCGAGTGATTTCCGATTGTGTTTGGTATTTTCGAGTATGTAATAAAAAAGAATTAGTCATTTAACTGTTTCTGAAGAGCTAGCATGTGGAGCGGTAAAAAAAATAAAATGATTATATTATATGTCAAAAATTTTAACAAGAAAAAATTAATATCTGTAGAATTTTTTGTAAAATAAATAATATATATTTATATTATTACTTTTAATCGTAATAATGTACACATGAAATATGATTTTACAGAAAGCAATGAAATCACAGCTTTTTGTAAGCGCAACTATGTGATGAATGACATAGTTGCATCTCACTGTCTGACTTCAAGGGAGAAAGGTCCCGACCCGGATCGGCAGATCTTAATTAACTTCGGATATGTTGTATAGAAAAAATTTAAGGGACCCATGCTTTTTTAGCTGCCCAATCTCGTCTTTAGGTATTACTAAGTGGGGTCAAAAATTACCCCATTTTATTTTGTTATATTTAAAGTAACTATATACATATTTGGTATCAAATAAAACGATTTTTGAAGACACATTCACTGGAGTCAGGAACGTAGCCAGAACTATGTTTTACCGGCCCAACAATAACAATTACAACAAGAGAAAGATTTTTTTTCTTTTGTAATCCACACAATTTTCCGATAAAAAAGTGGATCTTCATAAAACTTTCCCAGCGCCCATTCACTAAAAGTTAGCCGTTGTGGTAGGTCGTGTGGCTTCAATTCTTGCACCAGCTGTATTTTAAAAGGTTTTACACCCAAATCCTTGCGCAAAATATTCCATGTAGTGGAGGAACAGAGGCCCAATTGCTGCGAACGTCGCCGAATCGATAATTCACGGACATCAACAACACTGGCGGATACGGCTGCGATATTTTCCTCCGTCCGCAATCTACGTATGGTGGTTTAATGTCCAATAATGTAAATTTAGTCACAAGATTCCGAATAGCCGCCCCAGAAGGTCGCCCAAACTGAAAATAAATTGGAAGAAGTGCACGATGCACTTTCTTAACCTAGCATGAATTTTGATAATAAAATTCAATAATCTGCAAGCGTTGTTCGTTTCATGCTTAAATTATAGACCAAACTGAGCATGTTTAACAGTAACATGTTACACGAAAACAGCTGAACTGCCAAAAAGAAAGTTGCTAAAAAATCACCCTTTAGAATGGAGATTCTAATTTCTAGTAGAATGGAGATACCATCTATTTTAAACGAGAAAATTGGTAAAAGCAGAATTCTTTGGAAAATATGTATGCCAAACTTCAGTTGAAGCTGTTCATTGGGTGTTCTACGAGTGTTTTTATAGTTTGTGTAACATTTGCGGTTAATTTTTTTTTTTTTGTATCATGTGAAGAAAAACTGATTCGGATTGAATAAATTGACCTATAGTACAGTCAAGGCAATAATTAAAGAATATCAACGACAAAAAGTAAGGAAAGTAAAAGAATCTTATATAGTATGAACGTATAAAAAGTTAAAATTGTGTGTAAATTGATCTCAGTTTTGTAACAATCATTTACCACACACTTAATTCTCAACTCACATACATACATACATTGTGGTATCCACATATGTTTTTATGCAAGTATTAAGGAATGAATTCTTTATTGAAGGAAATCCCTAAGAATTGTATAATTTATTTTTATATAGAAAGCCGAAGAAAAATGATTAATGTTACGTTTTTATTCAAGCTGATTAATGGTGAAATTTGCTCGGAATTCCTCGTCAATAACCTGTTATTTAATGTTCCTCAACGCCCAACGAGGTACTATATTCCTCTATTTATTCCATTTCACCGTCAAAATTATGCTGATGCTGATCCTCTTTTACGAATGAGCAATGACTTTAATAATTTTTATAATTGTATCGATTTTTCAAAAAATTTTAACTTTGTTAAACGTAGTATAATTTTAACTTTGAATGTCTGATTTCTGTGATATTATGTTAGGTATCTACTTATGCAATTTTTATGATATTGTCTGTAAGGATTTTTTTCCATAGACTAAATAAATACAAATACAAATACAAATAGCATCAAATTTAAAAAATACTTTAAATAAAATTTTAAAATAAGCCTACTTTCAACATATATTTTAACATTTTCTACATATTTGAAAATTGTTGGTCGATTCCTACAAATTTCGCTGAATTTAGGATATAAGATTAAGGAGACAAAAGTAATAAAAAAATTGATTGAAATGGATTTCAAAGTTGCTAGAAACATTTGGGTATTAAACATTTTTTAATATTTTTAGTACTGCAATGAACATTTTAATACCAATTTGTATATCATTTGATATCAAATTTGTATATTTTTTTTAACTCTTTCTATAAAAAAAAAAGAGTTAAAATTGTGTAATTTTTGATTCCAAATTTACACATTTAACTCTTTCTTTAAAAAAATTAGTCAAAATTGTGTTATTTTGATCCCAAATTTACACATTTAAACGTGAAATTGTTTACGACCGATTTCACGTTTAAGGGTTAAAAAAAGGTACCCATTTTTATTAATTTTATCAGCGGTACTTCCTTGTTTGTTTTTAATAAATAATAGTTCTTACATTTGGTTTTTTTTAATAAAAAAAACTTATCAATTTTATTTGACTGTAGTTAGACTGTTCAAAACCATAACCGGTTTTTTTATTTTCAAATTCCCGCCCTCCGTTGGAGACGCGCATGATTAACGGCAGACTTTTATTCGAATTATAAAACAAACTTTAAAAATTTCATATTTTTTAATAATTTTTTTGTCTACTAATATTTAGTAAATGTTTTGCTAAATTTAGCCAAATAAACCAAATATTTGAAAATTCAACAGATGTGTTTTTGCTATTCTTATATTACTAATATTTAGTACAAAAATCTGTTAATTTTAGCAGTTTATTTCTTTTTACAGGTTTATTTCTTTGAGTGATAAACTTATTAAGGATTGAAGTCCCTTGAAACTCTGTTCAAAACAGCATTAGTGATTTAAAAAATTTGCTAAACTCCTAAACGATTCTCAGTTTGTGGTGGTGCTTGTCCGGCCAACCAGCCAGTATGTGTGAATGTTAGCAGTTTGTGATGGTCATTAGCCAAGCACTGATATAAGTTGACTTTAAGACAAAAGCCGCTTAAAGTTTTATTGTATTGCTGTTGTTGTTTTTGTTGCTGCTATCATTCTTAAAGTGTATTTTTATATAAAATAAATAATTTCCAACATATAAAGGTTTACTAACTATCCACGTATTGGTGGCCAAATTGCTAACCATGCTCATGTGTGTTCAGCATTGGACATAAAGTGGACATGCAGTTCACACACAGCAGTTGTTCTAACAAACAGTAACAGCAAAAGTAAGCACAAACGGAAATCAAATGAATCCATGTAAAACTTAATGTTAGTCTAACTTGCTTACCTATCTGCCGGTCAGCCTACTGATTTGATGATGATTAGTCACTGGACATATGTAATGACTGCGTTAAGCGTAGAGTTCATAGACATTGTGGAATATGAGAGTTTGGACTTCTGTTTTTATATGAAAACATTAACTCTCAAACTGGCCTAAGCTTATTTTGCAATGAAATTTATACCACCTGTTCGGTACGAAAAATAAACAATAACTACCAAAATTGTTTTCGTTACCTATATTAGGCGATATGGGCCAAAATAGGTTTAGAGCTCAAAATCTAATCTATAAAAATTAATAAATTTATGCATTCATTATTCGTCTTACCAATATACAGTGGGGAGCACTTTTGAGTACATGTAAGTACTTTTTACACCTAAAGATTCAGGCCGAAAAATGTTTGACACTAGAACTAAAATATACTTTTCTAAAGGTACAAGGTACGCTGAATCCAAATCTGGCCTTAGATTCACTCTCCGACATCAGGCGTTCGAGTTATATTAACGAGAAAAGTGTATTTTTTGATAAAAATGCTCCGATTTTTGACCTTCCTGGAAATACATTTTTCATAATACTTGGAACGTCAGCTGAACAAACTACTCTTACCATTTTTTTCAGTTTTTCAATTTTTAAGATAACTTATTTCCTTACGACATTATTGTAAATTGAAATTGAGGTTGTAACAGCAATTTTAAAGTCCCGCAATGCAAAATTTTAAAAAATTCAAATTTATTATCAAGTTTAGCCGACGATAATGTCGTAAGGAAATAAGTTATCTTAAAAATTGAAAAACTGAAAAAAAAAATGGTAAGAGTAGTTTGTTCAGGCGAAATGCATTTCCAGGAAGGTCAAAAATCGGAGCATTTTGATCAAAAAATACACTTTTCTCGTTAATATAGCTCAAACACCTGATGTCGGAGAGTGAATCTAAGGCCAGATTTGGATTCAGCGTACCTTGTACCTTTAGAAAATTATAATTTAGTTCTAGTGTCAAACATTTTTCGGCCTGAATCTTTAGGTGCAAAGTTTAAGCTTCAATCTTACTTTGTGTTAAGTATCAACGGTTTCCAGTCAACATAAATATGTTTAAAAGATTTTTGTTAATTGTGTTGCCGGTTAGAGGGTTAAGTTTGGTTTTTACAAAATAGAAACATTTAAAGGGATTAACATGCCAATGAATTTATAAAAGCTCTATGGAAAAGAAGAATCAGTAGAAATGAACATATTTAGTTAATGTTAAAAAATAACCTAGGGGACTCAGGTAAATTCCCAACTAAACACTAAGGACTAAAAAGCTGGAGTTACAATTGTGGAGTACTCCACTCTGCAGATTGGAGTGTACTAAAATAGAGATGGCATGATACAAAAAATGTGGAAGTGTGAAAAAGAAGAACAAAGAACGTGTATTAATATGAAATTCTAAATAAATCAGAATATGATCCGAATTCATTTTCACTTTATTGATTCAAATTTAGCAGATGTCGATTTAATCGGAATTGTAATATATTGCGACATAGTAGTTTAAAGAATTGCAGTGGCAACGCAAATCTTATTTAGTAAACGTCTAAAAATGCTGCAGCTTTAAGTTTTGTTTAGCTTGAATAAATAATTCATAACTAACTCAGGTCACGAAATGACTACATTTTGTTAATGAAATGCCCCCAGTCCCCTCCATACTATTTCACAGACATTACATCGAACCATATTCCTTACAAAATTCTGACAGCCACACTAATACTGTTCAGAGTATATGTCATCCTTTCCAAACTCTACAAAGCGTTAAATGCGCAGTGGGAAAACTTTATAGTTTACTAAACAATTATTTCACTTACATTTCAAAGTCCTAAGCACCGTAAAATTAAATATGGAGTCCCTAAGGGTAGAGTTATCTTCCTGATATTTTTTTTTTTTTTTAAAGAGAAGCAACACTCAGGAAATTCTTCCTATTTATTAATGTGTTGCTTTCTTTGGAAAGGAGATAGTGGAGAGATGAAAGGTGGTGAAGGATGGAGGGCTTCAAACATGGCAACACTGTAATTGCGCGAGATAAGTCTTAGAACAGTTGTTGCTCGCCACCTGATGTAGAGTTGGCGAATTTATTAAAGCTTTTTTGTGTCATAGCCCTGATTCATTATTTTACTTCGGTGGGGTCAAGTGCTATGGGAACACCGAAGGCGGACGCTGCGATACATATGAGGGATAGAAAACTCATATATATTATTTTTCTAAATTGATGTTGTCGTCACCGGGAATCGAACCCGGGACCATCTGTGTAACAGTCCAACGCGCTAACCATTACACCACACTGATATTGTTTAATTTCTTTGATTTGAAGCCACTGAAAGAGGTGGAACTTATATCATACAACTCTACAATACTAAAGTCAGGTCACGATATTGATAGCTTATGGGAAATTCTTAATGGTTAACTCCAAGATCTTATTAATTTCTGCACTGAAAGAATTATATAGCAGTCCAATGCAAATCGTCAGCCACTCTTCACCGCATTGACGGAGAAATTTAGGCAAAAACTGAATGTAGCAGTCGATGGCGTACCAATTCTGAAGCTTACTAGCCAAAAGATACTTGACCTTTCTGTGTCCTTTGCAATCTTAATACAATGCAGAGTACACTCAGGGAAAAAGTCATAATTATTTCATTGGACGAAAATCCATGAAACGTTGTAATATTTATGAAGTTTTCTTAAGTATAATGAAGCTTTTCATAAATATTTATGAACCATTCTACATAAAATTAATATTTCTTTATGATTTAAAAAAGGCAAAACGGACAACTTTTTGTAGTTTTTTAGTTCCTCGACGGTGGGAACTTACGTTAATTTATTCAGGCGGCGATCAAGTCTATCGCTGTCAATTTAACGTACTCGTCGATTGTTCAAAAGTGTAGAAACTCTCTAGAGAGCAATGTCCACATCTATGGGTACCGGGGCATTGACGGGAATGAGATTGCAAACGAACTGCCTAGACAGGGAGTCAGATTGCCTGACGGAATAGCAATTGACTTTCGCGTGCCACTTCGGTCCATTAAAAGGAATGTATCTTTCTAATCTGGTAACGCTAGGGACCTTATGGTCTATGTGGGGTCTTTGACCGGCCACCTCAACCTAAACTATAAAATGATGTGAATGTCAGAGGTTAACTAAGCTGCTCCAGTGGGCCAGAAGAAATTCCAGTAAAGGAACACTGTCAAATTTCGATGAAGCAGTTCCTACTGGGATGCGATCGAAGGGGTCAACCACATACCCATGTTAATAGGAAGGACACCTCAAGGCATGAGAAAAAGGGCCTTTACATCTTTGAGGGCGAAGTCCAACAGTATATAAGGGATCCTATAGGGCAGGTCTCAACGATATTCATCGGGTCACGGTAAATGTCACAATCAAGATGAACATCGTTTTTGGAACTCGCCCCCCTTCCAATTGCAAAAGGGAAAAAGAAAAAACTTTTCCGTGAAAAACAAGACAGGTCATCCGGCATTAATAAGCATAACAAGATGAAGAAGAGGATTAATTATTCCATACATATTTTGAAGTTATGCAAATACAACATTTATGTTGTTCCTGCGGTCTTCTTTAGAGTTTTGCAAAGGTGACTTGCCCAATATATGGCTAATTCCTTAGATATTGTGATTTCGCTAATATCACTGTATTCAAGAAACCATGTAATCTTAAGACCTTCTCTCATTAAGATCTTATAAATTTCCTCTTTGCATCCTGAAATAGGGACTGAACATTCAGACTTCGTGGAAAATATTTATACTGTCAATTACACCCGCAATACTAACAAATTTAATTCATTCTATGATTGCCATAGCCCTCGCCATAAAGAAATTTACTATTATTTCGTTTTAATTAACTTTAAAAATTATTTGGCAGCTGGAATTTTTTTGTTTGTAATCTCATGAAATAACTAGTTTCCTTTCAATTGCATTATTTTTCATCATTTTACAATTATTTCTGAAATGTTGCTGCATATATACTCAATATACTCAATCAATATTCCAATTTATGCATCAATATGATAATGTAATGCATACAAGTTCAATTCATTCATACTCACACACATATTTTAAAAGTCCAATGCACCCACACTCACATGCCACAGTCATAAGAAACACTATGAATTTGATACACTTATCGTCGTTATAAAGATAAAAGCACAGCCACACGAATAATCATGTCTGTGATTTATATTGAGAGCTTTGAAGGAATGCATTCTTTGATTTTGTTTCAATTCAGACTATACGCATAAAACAGTCTAAGTTGTGGCCACCGAATTTGTTGCCAATCGAATTCTGGCGGTTACGGCATCCATTGTAGTGTTAAATTATATTTTTAGTTGTGAAAGCTAATATTCAGTTGCCTAACCCAATATTACATTCCAAATAAATATTATTACCTTCCACAAAATTTTATTGAAATTAAAAAACTTTTTTGATTTTTCTGGTATTGAACCGTAGCCTTCAGATTAATAGTCCTCTGTCCTACTGATTGCACCACAATTACTTTTATTTTAATTGCCTTATTTGCTATTTAAACATTTGAATATTTTATTTTAATTTAAAAAAACTTTTTGTGTTTGTCTTTTCCGAGATTTGATCTCGGAAGTGTTCTCTACCCACTACACCACAAACACTTATAAATGTTGAGTGCTAAATTTTAATTTAAATATTTTGTTGGGAAAACAAAAATTTTCTGAAATTCGTTTACCAATACAAATCATTTGTTGCTTCTATAAAAATGCAATCCACAATTCGGTTGGTACTATTGAACCTCTAATTTAGTGGTATAGTTAATAACGAATACCGTATTTTCAATAGTTTTTGAAAATTTTAGTGTGTGTTATCCGAAAAATTAGGATATGAAATATACAATTTTTTTTATTTTTTCTTCTTCTCAAGGAAACTAAAAAAAATATTTGTGGATCAAGAATTAAAATTTTTTTACTTTTGATGATCTTAATTGTAAAAAGTTATTTCAACATTTGGATTTTTAATTTTCGAGCGCTCGTGTAAATTTTGTTAAGATTTTGTGGCTTTAAAAAATATTGTCTTTGTTGTTTCTGAAGTGTTTTCCCAATCTTTTACACTTTTGGTTTCCTCCTGTCAATTTTATTACAAAATTAAAATTTTTTTTTTTTTTAAATTTTTTTTTTTTTGTTAAATTTGTTAACGTTTATTCCTGTTTTCCACCGAAATATTTAAACTTCTATAAATATAACGTTCTTAGAAGTTTTTATGGATTTTTGTTACAAAAATTTCAATAAGAAATATTTTGTTTCATGTTTTTCCTGTTCGTCGTATTGCAAAATTAATGAGATATTTATCCTTTTCAGAACAATTGACGAATTCTGGCATTGATTTGTTATAGCATATATTTTGCATATTTTGCTCTTGTTTTGAATATTTCGATAAAATCTTATTTTCGATAAAAAAAGTCTTTTTTTTTTTGAGCATATTTTAGCACTTTTTAGAACAAACACATATTTTTATAGCATATTTTAGCGATTTTTTTATTTTGTTTTTAGTTATCGAACAATTTTATGTTTCAATAAAAAATCTTTGTTTAGAGTTTCAACACTGATTTAGGAAGTTTAAGCCATTTTTGCAAATTTAAATTTCTTGTTTTAAGACTGTAACGATTTTTAGAGCATATTGCCGGTTGCTTTGGTTATTATTCATGTTGAGAGCGAATTACGACACTTTTGATGATACTTTGATTCTATTAAAACGAATTTTTAAATTTTTATATCGAAATTTTTTAAAAAAAATATATATTTAAGGCTTTTTCTTTACAATTTCGAAAGAAGGTTTACAACCTTCGTGTAAATACCCAAATTTGGTTGGTGAAAAATTCAATAGTCACAACGAATCTGTTCTATTTGTGTGCACTATGGAGAGTTCCTTTGTGTCTATAGGTAACATTTTTATTGTTGACCCATAGAACTGTGAAATCAAACCTGTCAGATATACATATGGGCGGATACAGAAAAGGTTTTGGAGAGGGAAGTTAGATTATTTTTAACTTACTTTTTTGAACTGTATTGAAAATTTTTATTTTGGGGGAGGAATTATCCCATTTTCCCTTACCCTGGATCTACGCCAACATATGGGTGATAATAGTATTAAAAAATTGAATAATCATCATGTTGGTTACCTCACGGTAACAAGATGGGACGATCCTCTACGGATACGTGCAGGTTTTGTGAATTGGAACCCGAGACCTCAGAGCATGTTCTCTGCAAATGTCTGAGGCACTCCGACAGGAGGGTGCGTGGTCGAATAGTGACGCCATCGGACGTTTGGAATTGTTTACCTGGTAGGATAGTTGGCTTCGTAGGGAGCCTGAACCTATAGGGTGTATTCGTTGGCAGCACAAAATATCAACTTCTGGTCGCGGTGCATAGTGCCACTAATCTAATCATGTTAGGACAGAAAAATTCAGTGCAACGTACGCTGAAATAAACACACCAGAACCAAACTCAGAACTATTATAAAATTTCAGAATCTAAGACTTTTTGCTGTAATAAATGCAAAGATTCTGATACATATTTTCTATTGAGCTGTTTTCCTATAAAAAAAAACTTTTTTCAGAGGAACATAAGCTTTTTGAGGAACTAGTTTTGTTACAAATTATTTCAAAATAACTTCAAGAGTTTATTAATTTTTCTATATTGTAGTAGTTTTTGTCAATAAAAAATTCAACAGTTTTTCAACATCTTTCTTTAGAAAAACTTCCTGATTGTAAAGTATTCTTTATAAAAAATGGCTTCTGAATTCAGTCAAAACAGGCACCATATTTTAATACTTTTATAACGATTTATTTTGTTTGTTCCTCAATAAAAAACAGACACATGTTTTCATAAATTTTTTTAATTTTTTTTTTTTTTTTTTCAAAAACAAAATAAAACAAAAAATTTTAATAATAAATTTTGTGAAAATTCTTAAAATCTCTTTAAAGAATTGTTTTTATAATTTAAAAAGTAATTTCAGTGTCATAAATGACACTAATTGCAGATTTGCAAAACAATGGTGGAATTCTAAAAGAGGCTTTCTGGTACAACACTTGCTTCAAAATTACATTCTGCAAACGGGTATACATTTTCTCTTGCAGTTTTTTTGGAAATTTTTTATGCCTTTTTTAAGAAAATAAAAAAAATACGAGAATGGATCAATAAGTCCGTGACTTTTCGAACTTCCCTCGTAGTAAACGAAATGCAACACTGCTCCCATCAAGTGCCACCTGTTAATAGACTACTGTCAAATTTTGAGCAAGTTCCGTCATTTACTTTGCGTTTAACAGCTGTTCAAAACATACAACCTCGTGGATTTTTTTTTTTTTATGGAAAAAAGTCAATTTCGAGTGCTCATTAAACATTATTTTTGCGAAAAAAAACCGTCAATCAAACCATGGAAAAGCTTGATAAATACTATGGGGACTCTGCACCATCGATTTCAATGGTAAAAAAGTGGTTTACTGACTTTCGTCGTGGTCGCACAAGTACAAATGACGCTGAACGTCCTGGATGGCCAATTGAGGTTAATACATCCGAAAATGTCGAAAAAATCCACGATATGGTGTTGGCCGATCGAAGAGTAAAAGTGCGTGAGATTGTTGATGCCATTGGCATTTCATATGGCAGTGTGTTTTCGATTTTAACCCTTTAACCGGCAAGCCCGCCTCTAGGCGGGGTATTTTAAATTGGCCATAAGTTCACCAAAAAAGTGGTTTATTTTAAAAATGTAAGCTATATCGATAGAGAACGAAGTTAGCCACATATTTTGCGAAGTAATGTTTTGCGTATATGTCATGGTTTGGAAGCGAGAAAGCGTTATAGTTGAAATGTTCAGTAATTTAAAAAAAAAATATTTTGAAACTACCACAATTTTGAAAAGTCCTTAAAACACATTTCTATTAACATGAAACCATTCATATTCCACACAAAGGAAGATTAAAGCTTAAACTTTTGGAAAATACTCTAAGTTTGTTACAAGGACATACAGGACTTTAAAAGGAAACATATAAAGGACATCATCTTATCTTGAAAACGAGTGGACGGATTTTTATGAAAATTGGCAGAAATATCACATTTGGTAACACTATCAAAGCTTCAGTCAATATATATTAAAGTTAAGGTTCGCTTTCGCTCGATTTCGCGTTTTTCGAAAAACGAAAATCGTCATATTTTTTATCTAGAAGCTCAAAACGACTAATTTTTGGACTATTGTTATATCTTTGTAAGAAGAATAATTTATGCCTTAACTTTTTAAATTTTATTTGTTAGTTTTTGAGATAGCCTCTAAACCTATTTTGACCCATATCGCCTAAAATAGGCAACAAAACAAATTTCGCTAAAACAAAATATTATTTATTTCTCGTGCCGAACAAGTGGAATAAATTTCAGTCCAAAAAAGCTTATGCCGGTTAGAGGGTTAAATGATCAGTTGGGTTTATAAAAACTGTTTGCAAGATGGGTGCCGCGTTTGCTCTCAATTGACCATAAACGTAATCATGTGACAACTTCAAAGGATTGTTTGGAGTTGTGTAACCGCAAATCGAATGAGTTTTTGCGGCGTTTTGTAATTGTGGCTGACACATTGATCCATTACAACACTCCGGAGACCAAGCAGCAGTCTAAACAATTGGTTTCTCCTGGTGAACCGGCTCCGAAGAAGGCCAAGGTAAGTTTGTCGGCCAATAAGGTGCTGGCAACAGTTTTGTGGGATGTATGCAGGATAATCCACATCGATTACCTTCAAAAGGGAAAAACAATAAACGGTGAATATTATGCCAACTTATTGGGCCGATTTAACGAGGATTTAAAAAAAAACAACCCCATATGGCCAAGAAAAAAAGCTCATTTTCATCAAGATAATGCACGGGTGCACACGTGTGCAGTCTCAATGCCAAAATTCCATGAACTGGGCTACGAATTGGTACCTCATCTGTCATATTCTCCGGATTTAGCCCCCAGTGACTATTTCCTATTTCCAAACCTACAGAAATGGCTCGGTGGAAAGACGTTTAGCTCCAACGATGAAATTATTGACATCGAAAAAACCTGTTTTTTGGAAGGGATACAAAAATTGGAGAAACGTTGGACTTAGTGTATTGAGCTAAAAGGAGATTATGTTGAAAAATAATTTTTTTTTTGCAAAAAAAAAACTGTGCTCCATTCAAAAAGTCACGGACTTATTGATTCGCCCTCGTATATTGCTACTAAAAATTCTATTCAAAACTAGTTACTGTTTCAAAATAATGGCGGAACGGGAAAAAAATCTTTCTGGTACAGTTAATTGATTATAAATGTTAATCCACGATTTGCAGTATACAAACAAATTTGCAATTTTTTTTACGAATATATAAAAATTTAAAAAAAAAAATGTTTAATAAAATGCAATTTAAATCAGTAATTGAAATATTTGCAAAAAATGCGGAACGCGAAAAAAGCATTCTGATACAATTCATTGATTTTCAAATTAAATCCACGATTTAGATGCTGCAAACGAACAAATTGGTATAACAAATAATTTTTGCAAAATTTTTGTTTTCAATTTTTTTATACGAAAATATAAAAAAATATAATTATTTATTTCTAAAAAAAATGCAATACTTAAAAAATTATTATTATTTCTAATAACAGTGCAATTTAAGAGAGTTCTTAAAAAAATTTTAATATAACGGTGGTCCGCGAAAAAGGATTTCTGATATACTTAATTGATGTTTAAAATTTAATCCATGATTTACATTCTGGGGGAAAAAATGCTGCAAATTTCTTTTGCAAATTTTTTTTTTTTGCAAAATTATGAAAAAAAATTTATTTATACTAAATACGGAATTGAAAACAGTACTTTAAAAATATCGACGGACTGCAAAAAATAGGCTTACAAATACATTTAATTGGTTTTAAACAAATTAATTAGTAAAAAAAAACTTTTCGCAAATTTTTCTTGCAATTTGAAAAAAATAATTAAAATTTTTAAGAAAAATATTGGTAATAAATATGCAATTAAAACAGTACACTTTAAAAATTTCAAAATAATGGCGAAATGTGAAAAAATACATTACTAGTACAATTAATTGATATTAGAACTTAATCCACTATTTACATTCTGCAACCAAATAAATTTATAAAAATAGTATTGCAAATTTTTTATGCATTTTTTTTTTTGCAAAAATATTACAATTTAAAAGAAAATTTTAGCAAGAAAAACGTCCACTCAAATTGTGTAATGCAATTCCACAATAATACCTATATTAATAGTTTTAGACTTAAAACAAATGATGAAAGAGAAAAAACGTTTTATTTCATAAAAAAAACAATTTAATTTTCAAAATAATGTTTTCAACTTTGATATTTTTTCCTAAAGTTATTTTTCGAAGTTTGATATAATTTTTATTAAAAATACAAATTATGTTTTTTCGACCTTTAATTGTGCAATGAAAACGCAAATTATTCAAGTTCGAGGCCATACTCTATATTTCTTTAATAGGATATTGTGCTAACAAATTTTTCGATTTTTAACTTGAGGTATATTTGAATTTTTTTCTTCTTTTCTATTGAGTTATAAAAACATTTTAAATTTCTTTGATATTTATTTTTGATAAAAAAAAAAAAAAATAAAATGTTTTAAGGTGCCTGAGTAAAATTTTCACAAAAAATTGTATTGAATTTAACAAAAGCTTTAAAAAAGGTTTGGTGATATGACATTTCAATCTCCACTTTCAACATAGCGTCCACATTAGATATTAACTTTGATATTATAAAGGGTGGTTAAATTGTAAGGGCCGATGTTGAATGTGAACCACACCTAAACGCCAAGTTTTTTTCCGAATTTTATTTGACATTTCTCTATTTCAGACTTACTCAATTTGAACCATGGAGAGATACACAATCCAACAACGTGTTAAAGTTATCCAGACTTATTATGAAAATGGGCGTTCAAATCAAAATGCATATCGTGCACTTCGTGATTTTTTTGGTCAATTTGATTGTCCAAATGTGCGTACAATCGCAAAAATCGTGGAAAAATTCGAGCAAACCGGGTCTGTAGAAGATGTGAGAACACCAGTGCATGCTCGTACAGCTCATACTGCTGAAAATATTGCTGCTGTTCGCGATAGTGTGGCTGAAGAGCCGTCCACCTCAACTCGTCGTCGTGCCCAACAATTGCACCTCTCACGCTCGTCGTTGATGAACATTATGCATAAAGACTTGCATTAACACGCTTACAAGGTGCAATTGGCTCAAGAACTAAAGCCTCTTGACCATTCCAAACGTCGTGAATGGGCAGAATGGTGGCAAGAAATGGCAACAGTGGATGATCAATTTTCGAAGAAAATCATCTTCAGTGATGGGGCACATTTTCACCTCAGTGGATTCGTCAATAAACAGAATTGCCGCATTTGGGCGAATGAGAATCCAAGAGTGATTGTCGAAAAACCAATGCACCCACAAAGAGTGACTGTTTGGTGCGGTTTATGGGCTGGCGGCATCATCGGGCCGTATTTTTTCCAAAATGAGGCCGGTCAGGCAGTTACTGTGAATGGTGTTCGCTATCGTGAGATGATAACGAACTTTTTATGGCCCGAATTGGAAGATATGGATGTGGACGATATGTGGTTTCAGCAGGACGGTGCCACTTGCCACACAGCTAACGAAACAATGGCTCTTTTGCGCAACAAATTCAATGGCCGTGTTATCTCACGTAATGGCGATGTCAATTGGCCGCCAAGATCATGTGATTTGACACCGTTGGACTTTTTTCTTTGGGGTTATTTGAAAGAATAGGTGTACGTCGATAAGCCAGCAACAATTCAAGAGCTAAAGGATGAGATAATTCGGCACATTAACGGCATAGAACATCCATTATGCCTCAGCGTCATCGAAAATTTGGACCATCGGATGGAGGTGTGCCGCCGTGGTCGCGGCGCCCATTTGGCCGATATTTTGTTCCATACATAATTGAGTATAATAATAATTTCCTAAATAGTTTGTGTTTTATTCAAAATCAACATCGGCCCTTGAAATTTAACCACCCTTTATGTGCGAGAACAACAACATAATAAAGAAATTAAATGATCTATGTTCATATTAATGTTTAGGGTGGAGAACACGTATTCATATTTACATCATGTCTGCTCATAATTTTCTGTCTCCCGTTGAGTAAAGACGTCCGTTTATTCATTCAATTTTCAACTATGCGATTAAAAATAACTTTAAATTGATTTATAACAGTTAAACAATTTTTAAAACACTTCTTCTTCTTGTATTTTTTTAGTTTTAGGCGTTTAACTTTTATTTATTTTTTTGTTTACAATCTTTTATGTATGAGTGTGTGTACAGTAGTTTTGATTTAACTGCCTTTTACTTACGTGCACTTTTCACATAACTGCACAAAATTTTGGTTTCGTTGTTATTTTACAAAATTACGTATGCAATTGCCTTCATTAAGTGCACTGTGTATACCTGCGCATTTAAAATAAGTGCCTCATGTTTTTGGCAGTTGTACATTATTTTCATACAAAAGATCGCCGTTAGCTGCCTCTTATGTTTTGCTTACTTAGTTAGTTTGGTTAGTTAACGCTTGTACCTACATAAATTTGTATGTAAAAACCTTACGAAATTTTTTATGAATGTTTTTTTATTTTCGTTTTGTTGTTTTTTATATAAATTCTATTGTATGAAATAAACAATTAATAAAAATAAATTAAATCATATCTGGTCTTTGCAGTTTTCAACAATTTAGTTTACCTGCACTTTAAGGCAGGTAACCAATTTGAGTTAGCAGCGCTTTTGGCTTACCTGCACAAAAATTCGTGCAGAAGTTGGTTGTGCAGCTAAGTCAAAACTACTGTATTTTGACAGTTCATATCATAATATGGTTGTTTAGAGATTTATCATAACAACACTATTTTGATATCAGATATGATACTAACAGTAAATAATAAAGTTAATATCTAGTGTGGACACTATGTAAGATTATGCCGGAAAATGTTTTTGGAGCTGGGTTCAGAAAATAATTCACATAAAGCTAAATAAAGGTTTTGCGGGTGGCCAGGTTTTATTCCTGTGAAGATGAACCATTTCAAATCCACATTTGTCATCAGTATAGGGCAAGGAATTTCATGCAAATGCATGTTTTTTCTGTATAATCTAAAACTGATATAGACTAAATATTTATCTGAATCATCAAATTTAGAACAAAATATCGATTACTGGTTGAATATATTGAAAAAAATGCATATTTTAGCATATTTTTATGGATATTTTGTGCTTTTAATGCATATTTGTGCATGTTAAAAAAATATTTGGAAACATTTTTTTTATTTTGATTTAAGAAAATAATTTTTACATTTTAAAATCTATCTGAACCGAAGAAAAGCGTAAGCTATTATTCTTATAAAAAAAAAAAATAGATACAAAATTCAATTTCTGTATTCAAAAATTAATTAATTTATTGAAGTTCTGTATACCTTGGCCAGGTTTTCTTCCTGTAGAGATGAACAATTTTGAATTCACATTTGTCCATCAGTAGGGCAAGGAATTTTATGTTTTTTCTGTATAATCTAAAGCTGATATAGGATAATACAAAAAAAATAAAAACCCATTTAAATCACAAAAACCACCGATTCAATAACTTTAATTGCTGAAATTCCGTTAACAACGAAAATTGCTAATTGAATTAGAAATTGATAGCTCTTTAATTGAATTATTTTTCAATTAAATAATAACTCATTTGATTAAAAAATTATCAATATCGTATATCTTCCCAAAAAACAAAAAAAAATTATTGTTGCCATACCAACTGTTTTTTTTTTATAAAAGTTTTGTTGCCATACCAAATGTTTTTATAGCTTGAATTTAATAACACTGAATTTCAATCGGCATGAAATTCTCATTTAGCTAGTAGATTTATTTATACTTATGTGAACAAGTTCACACAGAAATTAGTTTTTTTCTTTCTATTGAAACGTATGGAGTAAAGTAAAATTTTTTTGGATTTTTTTGTTTTACAAAATTAGCCTTCTTGTTTAAACCATAGCATTTTTTTTTAAATAATTTTCAATTTATTTTTAGCATTTTTGTGTTTCAAAAAATTGTTACATTTTTATAAAGCAAAATATAATATTCACATTTAAACAACTAAAATTTAATTATGAAGTAATAAACCGAATGAGGATTGATAAAATCTAATTTAAATGTTATTAAAATATTTATAACTAATACATAAACATTTATAAAAAAACAACTACACATAAAAATATTATGAGCGATAGTATAAAAAAATGTCAAGCAAGTTCCGAATTTGAGCAAATATTTAATTGATTCAATTAATTTTTAATTGACAGCTTTTAAAATTTTCAACAAATCGATTTAATTGAAAAAATAGTGAAATAGTTTTTACTGTGTAAATATTTATCTGAATCATCCAATTTAGAACAAAAAATTCAATTAGTGGTTGAATTTTTTGAAAAAAGTTTATATTTTAGCATATTTTGACTTTTTATGAATATTTTGTGCTTTTTAATGCATATTTGTGCATGTTTAAAACATTTGTTTTATTTTAATATTTATATCACCTATATCCGACCGAAAATGGAATACAACTCCAATATATGGGCAGGGGCTTCAAAGTCTATTTTGGAGCTTCTGGACCGTGTGCAAAGGAGGGCGTCGGCGCTCATCAATGACGAGAGGGTATCAAGCTCTATTGACTCATTGGAGCATCGTCGGAATGTGGGTTGTGTAACATTGTTCTATCGATATTACCATGGAAATTGTTCTGCTGAGATAAGTGAACTTATCCCCAGGGCCCGTATTTTCATTCGAAACACTCGCTTATCTAGCAGAGCTCATCCGTTTGTAGTCGATTGTCCAGTGAACCGCACAACGCATTACAGGGAAAATTCGTTCATCAGCCGTACTAGCCGTATATGGAATAAACTCCCCGCGGAGGTCTTCCCTGTCACTTACAATGTAGCGAAATTCAAATCAAATATTCACAAACACTACTCCCTCTTTCCTCCTCCCCATAACCTAATTACCTGATATCAACACAATGTATTGCATTATAGGGGGCATCCCCTGAGTGTTGGTCTAACGAAAAAAAAAAAAAAATCTTGGAATTGTTTTTAATAACACCCTAACATGGTCTGACCATGTTAACTACGCATGTGGTCGAACTTTTTCGATGCTTAGATTGCTGTGGACAACGCAACAATGCACACCTGTCAGAATAAGAACTCTTATCGCAAAAACATATCTAATGCCAATCCTAACGTATGGATGTGAATTATTTTCTGAATGTGATGCTGAAAGCAGAGATAAACTCAACTCAGTTTTCAAAAATATATCACGTTATGTATATGGGAAGAAAAGATACGATTCCATTTCACCAATAACAACAACTAAACTCTATGGGTTCCAGTTCGGTGATTTACTTAAAACTAGAGTCTTAATTTTACATAATGGTTTATACTAAGGAGCCTGAACATCTATATAAACGTTTAACATTTTCAAATTCTACCAGAGGCAAAAGAATCATTCATCTTAAACGTCGTTATCTTGTTTCCACAAGGCAGTTTTTCATACACGCAATCCGTCTTTGGAATTCAATCCCATACAACATACAAATTACCCAGCAAAACCACACATTACCAAATCATGGTTAAAGTAATGTATCGCCATAGGGCTTCATGCATTACTTTACACGTTACTTCACTAATGAATTATACAGGCGATGAGCCTCAAAGTAACTCATTACCTTGTAGGGGGTAAAGTAACTGGTTACTTATATGGTTACATGGTGGGAAAAAGTAATGTGTCTATAAATAGATTTTCATAAAAAAAAAATCATAAAAATTTTTTTTTTCAGATATTTTTTTTTAATTAAATAAATAACTTTTTTTATTAAATAAATACCATGGTCATGCTGGGATCTCTGGTATTTAACAATTAGTTAGACGAGAACTCTACCAACTGAGATATCGATACATACAATATTTTATTGCTTAAAATGTAGATGAGTTGTTGTGCTTCGTGATATCAAAAATATACACCTTACCCTTATGTTTACAAAAAATCACAAAGTAATGTGTCTATAAATAGATTTTCAAAAATATATATTAATAATTACTTTACGTTTATAATTCATGCATTATGTAATTGATAATCGGTAAGTCATTATTTTATGTTTTGAAGTAATGTAAAATGTAATGAGGTCTCATTACAAGGTAATCCATGAGTGTTCAATTATCGGTAACTCATTACTTCTTGTTGGAAAATATTTAAAAAAAACATTATTTGTTTTCAAATTAATTATTTTAAACTTTAAACATTAATGTTTGATTGGATGATGATGATACTTTTATACTTTTATATTTATTTTTATTATTTTATTTTTATTATTTTATTTTTATTAATGTAATTACTTTTTTTTTTTTTATCATTTTGTTAATTTGTTTTTGAAAAACTATATTATTTATACTTTTGTCTACTTTTTATTTCACTATTTTAATAATATTCGATTATTTAAGATTAAGTTTATATTATTATTATTTTTTGTATTATTTCAAACAAAACGAAAAAAGAAAAAAAAAAAAGCAAAATAATTTCTACATTTTAAAATCTATCTGAACCGAAGAAAAGCATAAGATACTATTCTTATTAAAAAAAAATAGATACAAAATTCAATTTCTATATTCAAAAATTAATTAATTTATTGAAGTTCTGTATACCTTTCTTCTATTAAAGTTAAGTTTTATTTATGCCGACTATGTATGAAAAAATTTCATACAATATAAAACTAAGCCTGTACCTACTATTCATTAACAAAAATTTTAAAAATTTAACTTTAGTTAATCTAACATTATCTATTAACTTTACATTAAGTATTCGTATGTCATGACTCCTATTTTTCATACAAGATTTCTCTTATAAAATTATTTAATTGTATTTTTTGCATGCATTAAAAGCATTCATTTGCGTTGCATCTTTTTGTCAAATTAGCACTTTTTTATGTTTTTAATTTGGGATTTTTTATTTTCTTTAAATGTTTTCTAGACAGACACTCATTCAGTACAAATATACAGTAGTATTGCCATTTTATTATACTTCACTCAATACATGGCGTTACTTTCACGTCGCTTAATAGACAACTTTATTACTCTATTTTAAACATTAGATTTTGGCAACACTTTTTACCACCAACAATTATTAAAATAATGCATATTCTTTTGGTTTATTCTTTTTGATCTTTTAGGCATTTCAAAAAAAAAAAACCTAAAACTTGTGGCATTTTTTAAAAGATTTAATTTTTTTTTATTTAATAGCGTAAAGATTTGTATTAACATGAAAATAATGCACATGAATTTATATTTTCTTTTAAATTTGTGTTACCCATTCACCAAAATGTGTGGGATGTCACATTGATGATTGTTTTTTTTTTTTTTGTAGCTGTCCTGTGTCACCCAAGAGTAAATTCAATACTTTTGATTTTTGTATTAATACAAATATGAATATACTGGGGCTGTGCCATTCAGTTTTCAGCCAGATAGTCTTAAATATAATTATAAACCGGAAGATGCCTGACGGCCATAGTAATTACATGGAAATATGAACTACAAATTTCATAACTTAAAAGAGTTTTAATATGGAATGAAACTAATTTTTAATAAATTTTTTTTTTTTTAAATAATGTAAATATGTGTATTAATACTTTGATGTAAAATGCATAACAAATTTAATATTAGGTACTTTATTGGCTATATCAATTGGGAGTTGAAGATTAGAGTCGAAATTCTACACTCATAGAAATAAATATGTAAAAATAGCGGAAAAAAACTATTAAAAATGAGTAATAATGACCTTGCAGAAAATTGTCAAATTTTTTTTTACTAGATATTAGTAATATAGGAATATCAAAAATAAATCTGTTGAATTTAAAAATATTTAGTTAATTGAAAGTAACAAAATAATCCGCTAAAATCAGCAGAAACCTTTACTAAATATTAGTAGACAAAAAATTCGTTCAAAAATGTGAAATTTTTTAATTTTTTTTAGTTTTTTTTTTAATGCGAATAAAAATTTGCTCTTATGAAATCAACAATCTACAATTTTTTAGCAAAAATTTCTGTTGATTTTAGCAAACATAAACTGAATTTGAGGTAAATACAGCAACAATTATTTTTAATATTACAGTTTTCTTTTTTTACTATTTTGCTATTTTGACTCTCCAAATATTTAGAAAAAGTTTTTTCTAATTTTACAGAGTAAAATGCTATTTTCAATTAACTAAAATTAAAATTTTGTAAAGTTACCAGATTTAGTTTTGCGGTTCTTATTTTATTAATATATAGCAAAATATCTGCTAAATTTAGCAGTTTTTTCTGCTATTTTTACAGGTTTATTTCTATGAGTGTAAGCTTTTCTAATTTCTACTCTCTGTTTTTAATGGTTGTTTTTACTACATTTTAAATTGCTTTTTCAATAGTTCAAAATTACTACATTTTTAGTAATTTCTTATGAAAAATAAAAATATAGATTTAAAACGTGGAAAAATTCAATAAAAATTCATTCCATATTTGCAACAACAGTAAAACGCCATTTTTTGAACGAATATGTTATTATGGATTACAAATCATAAAAGTATAAATAAAATCGCAGCTTTTAGAATCAAGTTTTTGAAAAATTAAAAACGTGAATAAAATGAGAGTTTTTATGATACGAACGATATCGTCAGCTTGCCTGCAAGTAGTGCTATGTGTTTTTTATGTGTTTTTCAGGAGAGCGAAATAACTGATTTATATTATACTTTTACGATATTTTATTGACATCATATGCCTTAATGATTTGCTATCTCATTTACTAAAATACTGCATAAAAAGAAATGAGGATTTAGTCTCTCTCTCAATGGCTCAATAACAAAAAAAATTAAAATATCACATAGCACTACTTGCAGGCTAGCCGACGATATGTATGTTTGTATTTATTATTAACAAAATTCACCCTTAGATTAGATTAGATCAGAAGGCACTATGCACCGCGACCAATGTAAATGCCTAAAGTTACCTACAGATTCAAGCTACATATAAAGCCAATTATCCTATTAGGCAAAATGTTCGCGATGTCGGAAGGCGAAATGAAGCGATCACCTAGACCCCTAAGTCTTCTATCACAAAGCCTGGGACATTCGCAGAGAACATGCTCCGAGGTCTCAGACACCATCTCTCAAAACCTGCACATATCTGTGTCCGATTGACCCTTCCTGTGCAGATGGTATCTGAGATTACAGTGTCCAGTTAAATACGACGCCAGGGTCCTTAAACCCCCCCTTTCAAGCGACAAGAGTCGCCTCGACCCTGGAAAAAGAGATCAATCTCTTAGCCTGGCGCTGACCAAGAGTTTTCCCAGTAACCAGAGAATTCAGACTCTCTCCATGCCCTGAGCCTTTCCCTAACATACCCCGCAGGTACTCCACAAAATGGTTCAGGTCCAATAAAGGGCCTTCGGGCCCCGCGGTTGGCAAGACAATCTGCCCTCTCGTTGTCCTCATGCCCCTCATGGCCAGGAATCCACCCCAAGGTTAGAGAGTTGCCCCTCCCGAACCTATTGACAGTCTGAATGCATTCCATGACCAACCCAGACGACACCTTATAAGCCATTAAGGCCCTCAGTGCAGCCTGACTGTCAGAAAGAATGTAGATGCGAGATCTGAGCGTTCACCTTCGCAGGCATTCCCCTGCACATACACAGATGGCCCAAATCTCCGCCTGAAAAATGGACGGATATTTTCCCATAGGTAAAGCACGCTGGAAGCCTGGTCCAAAGACGCCCGCACCCGTGTTCACTAAGTCATGCCACCGAATTCACTAAGTCTAGAGGAACCCATACTGGCAACCTCCATTACAGAGATATGCAATGGCGGGATCCCCAGCATAACCCCCAACGTTTTTTTTTTTTTTTTGATAATTTTGAAGTATGTAATGATGTTTTTGAGAGAAAAAAATATTTATTTCGTTAGGATATTTTAAGGATATCGGTATCTTGGCATTATTTCGTTATTGTATTTTAAGGTTAACGGTATTTAAAGTTATTTCGGGTATTTTTGGGTTATCGCTATTTTAAGTTATTTTGTTAGTGTTATTTTAAGGTCAAAATAGTTCCTTGAAGCGGTATTGAATCGTTATCGGTATTTTCGAGTTAGTGTTTACCAATCACGGTTTCTTTCTATTTTTCCGGTTTTTAAAACCGGTTTTTCAAAAAGAGTGGTTATCGAGTTATTCGAGAACCCGGTTTTTTCGCCTCTATTTATTCGCCATTTTCGAATATTTTGCAATCCGAAAATTTAATTTTATAGAATAATTTGCATGGGTTATCTCAATTTTAAATTCTATCAAGTATAAAATCCTGTGAGGACAAATTAGCTTTGTTCCGATTTTTTGCTTTTTAAGATTTTGTACTTTGGTTTTGATTTTGAGCTTAAAAACCTTTGGGCCTTAAAGTGTTTTTTATTTATAACTTTTTTTTTTAACAATACAGTGGACTCGCAGAAACGTGAACATCCAGTAACATTAACGTCCCAGAAACATGAACACTTTTTTTTTACATTGACTATTCCCAAACGTGAACAAAGTTCAATAGCTCTAAAACGTGAACACATTTTTTTATAAGAAATGTTTCTTTTTCGTCAGTATTTTAGTAATTTGGGGAATCCCAGAGTAATAATTTCACCACGTTCTTTACTATAAGTGAACAGAAAAACTCTTTAACTCTTTTCCTGTATCTCCGAATTTAAGAATTTTGATATCAAAATAGTTTTAAAACGTGTAGAATAAAATTTAAAAAGAATTATCAGTTATTTTTATAGTAAATGTATTAGAAATTAAGAACTGTTAAATATCATACACATATTAAAATCAATAATTTGGGTATGCAAAAACTGTCTTAGATTCTGAATTTGGATTTGAAAAAAGTCCCAGAATCAAAAAGTTTCTTAAAATGTTAATATTTTTCTATAGGCAAGTATCTGAATATTTAAAAATTTTTTCTAAAAATGTATTTTTGAATTCAAGAATTTTTCAGGAGAAAAATATTCAAAATCTTTTCATATTTTATTTTTTTGTTAAATAATCAATATAATGATTGGTTCTGAAGTACTTGGAATATAATTTATTGTCAGTGAATCAATTCTGTAGTAAAATAGTTAAAAAAAATTCCAATCACAAACGTGAACAAAATCAGAAACGCGAACACCATTTGCAAAAATAGTTCGCGTTTTTGAGAGTTCACTGTATCTTCTCTGATAATGACTGTGAAGGTTAAAAAGGTTTCCTATTGTACTAATTTCAATCGAAGGAGTGTCAATTTTTCGATTTTGTTAGTGATTTAGAAATGTATGTTTTAAAGAAGCAACACTTAGGAAATTCTTCCTATTTATTAATGTGTTGCTTTCTTTGGAGAGGGAATAGAGAAGAGATGAAAGGTGATGAAAGGACATAGAGAAAATTTCTCACTAAAGTAACTTTTCCTGAAAAAGTAAACGAAAAACTTCTTCAAATTAATGAAAATTTTATACTTTTTATGAAACAAGTTTTTTAGTGAATGTTCTTCATAAAGTGAATGAAAATATTAATAAATTAAATGACAGTTTTCATAAAAGTGTATGAAAACTTGTATTAACTAAATGAAAAGTTTCAATGGGCTAGTTCCAGTGCAACTTCATTGAATTCATGCAAAAATTCTTAAATATCATGCACATAATTCTCTCTGTGTACATTTTTTAGATATCAGCAATACAAAGAGATTTATTAAAACCGGAAAACCCGGTTATTCGAACCGGTTTTTAAGTTAAAAACCCGAAAACCGGTTTTTAAAAATACGGGTTTAAGTATTAGAAAACCGGGGTTTTAAATAGGTCGAATATTTGACAACTCTATACTCTACCCAAAGTAAATTTTTCAATGAAAAAGTTTATTAATTTTCTTCGTCCTAATAAAGAGTGGTTTAACATTTATGAAACATTTAATGAAAAGCAAATTTTTCATGAATATGAAGAAGAATGTCATCAATTTTTCATTTTATGAAACAGACTCATCATATTTATGAAGTGTTACGTTGGACAAAAATAAGTGAAGTTCATAAATACGATGAAGCTTTTTTTTAGCGTAGCATTTGTTTTTGTACGCTACCAAAGAAAAAGTTTCATTTCATAAAAATGTATGAATTTGATTCATTATGAAACGTTTCATGAAACATGAAACGCTTCTTCAATTTGAACTTTTATGAAACAGCTTCATCATGTTTATGAAATTTTACATTCTACGAAAATTAACGAAGTTTTTCTTAATTTTTGTGAAGTTTTTCAGCTTTTCCTTTGAGTATAGAGTAATACATTTAAAGCTTTCAGAACTTGCAAATTTTTCTTTAACATAAAACAAAATCTTAATCTGATGGAAGCTGTAAAAAAACATTTCTTAAAATCTCAAAGAATTTATGTGGAAACCTGTTTGAAATCTAAGTTTAATTCGAAGAGAAGTGTTTAGAATCTTTTTTTTTGTGCAAAGTTTCTTAGAATCAGGAAACTCTTCGAAAAGAAACAGTTGCTTGAATTAATAAGTTTAAAGCCTTAACATGTAATAATTTAATTCATAAAAATTTGCTGACGCGTTCCTGCAGATTTTAATGAACTTTGGATATGTTATAGAAGAGCAAACAATCGGGGGTATTCAGAAAAACGAATACACATTTACACATAAGATGATATACTATTGTACAAAAAGGAATAATTTTATGTGGAATCGTTTTTCAAAACACCCCAAAATAAAAGACACTAAAAATTTAAAAAGTGGTGCGAAAGCATGTCTGAATTTTTTTTTTTTTTATTTTATTAATTAATAATCATATAATTACAAATTATATACTATTACCCTAACCGAGCACTAGCTAATATGGCCTTCGGCGCGTTGTAGCGAAAACAGACCAGTGCCTGTGGTGGGAATCGAACCCACGACCCCCGCACTGATAAGCCAGCACGCTACCAACTAGCCTACCGGGCGCACTAAATTAATCTGAAAATTAGTTTTATTTGTAGTTTTAAAGTACTTAAAAAAACAAAAATGTTGACACTCATATTGCCTTAGTCAAGCGCCAGTTTTAAAGTCACTAAACCTTCGCATTCCCAAAGCTTTGTACATAAGTAGTATACCCAGAGCTTCGAAAGACTTAATTCGATTTGAGCTTAATTCACAAATAATTTAATTCTGAATTAAAAAGTGCTTATATTTCATTCCGTTAATCTGTTCCCTAAGAATTCATTCACTAGCTTCATTCAAAAGCTTTAATTGGTATTGAATGAGGAATTCATTAAATAAATTCAATTATACACACAGATAAATAAAGTGCCAACCGAATTTAAAAGTGTATATTAATGGTAACAACTTATGAATTCAGTTAGTACAATAATATTTGCATTGTAGTACTGAATATTTTGGGCGTTGCAACCAAAATTAAGCTGTATTAGCCGAACTTTGTTGTGAAAACTAATGTTAAGTAGTGCCAACCGTCTGAAATTTGTAATAACTCAATTTGAGTCGTAGTAACTGAATTTCAGTTGGCACATAGCTAAATTTTTCTCTGTGTGTATGTTCATTCAACATTTTACTAATTGAATGAAGAAATTTTAGTATCATTCATTTAATACAAAGAAGTTTGACATAACACACAAATTAACGTAGTTATTTTTTGTTGTAGACTAATACGTAATTTGCTTTGGAATTATGTAAGTATTTCAGTTAAATATATGACATTTGACTTAATGAATGAAAGAAAATCTTTCTTCATTCACCCTTTTTTGCTAATTGAATTAACACAATTTTGAATCCTTCAAGAAAGAATTCATTCAAAATAGAAGTCATTCATATTATTTAAAGCTTTAAAGAATTAAGCATAGAATTCATTGCCTACAAATGCTACGAGGGCCATCGATTTTAATGGTTAAAAAGTGGTTTACTGACTTTCGTTGTGGTCGCACATGTACAAATGACGGTGAACGTTCTGGACGGCCAATTGAGGTCAATACACCCGAAAATGTCGAAAAATATGGTGTTGGCCGATCGAAGAGTAAAAGTGCGTGAGATTGTTAATGCCATAGGCATTTCATATGGCAGTGTGGTTTCGATTTTAAATGATCAGTTGGGTTTATAAAAACTGTCTGCAAGATGGGTGCCGCGTTTGCTCTCAATTGACCATAAACGTAATCGTGGCCAATAAAGGGATGGCAACAGTTTTTTGGGATGCACGCGGGATAATCCACAACGATTACCTTCAAAAGGCAAAAACAATAAACTGCGAATATTATGCCAACTTATTGCACCATATGGCCAAGAAATGCCTATTTTATGGACCTCGAAAAATCCTATTTTTTGGAAGGGATACAAAAATTGGACTAAGTGTACGTGTTGATTATGACCATGGATGGTAACTGATTATATGTGGTTATAGGTAAGGGTAACGCTATTTTCTTTTATTTCGGTAACAGTATTTTAGGGGTAGCTATACTTCAGTTGTTTCGGTAACTGGCTTTTAGCGTTAACGGTATTTTATTTATTTCGCTAACGGTATTTTAGCGGTAACGTTATTTTAGATATTTCGGTAACGTTATTTTAGGGAAAAAGATTTTTCAATTATTTTGGTAACGGCATTTTTAGGGTAACGTTATTTTAGTTATTCAGCTATTCTTAATGCACACCACAATTTTTAGCACCATTATGCCCGAGTTTTAATGACTGGCTAGTTTATGATCATACTTTGGGAAAATATATAAATATATATATTTACAGAAGTTTTTTTGTTCAGATCTTGTGTAAGGAGTGGCCGTTACAGTCAATGGCGATCGTTATCGGGCCATGTTGAACGAATTTTTGTTCACAAAAATTGAAGAGGAGGAAATACGGCTGCACACAATCGATAATGTGCTTAAAAATTGGACCGATAGTGTAGGCTACTGAATGGCCAGCCGAGGCAGCCATTTGAATGAAATTATTTTCCATTATTAACCGGAAGGATTGTACTTTCAAATAAAAAAAGAAATTTGAGAAAATATTCAGTAGTTTTTTTTAAAGCATTTTCAACAAAAAAAAAGTTATTTGGCGGACCCTTTACGTATGTATGATGAAATAGAATAATTTAAAATTTGCTTCAAAATTTTTAGAGGTCTTCCCACATTTTCACTCATAACTTTTAAACGCGTTAACCGATTTTGATCATTTTCACTAGAAAACTGCTCATGATATCAACAAACAATTTGACTAAAAATTAGCAACACCTCTTCTGTATTGGCGGAGTATTTTGCGTTAACACAGACAAACGGACATGGCTATATCGACTTCTCTATTCATGCTGATCAATAATATATATAGTTTATGGGGTTCCAGATTTTTTTACAAGAATTACAAACATTTGACAAAGTGATATATATATATTGAGCTAAAAGGAGATAATGTTGAAAAATATTTTTTTTTTTGCAAAAAAAAACTGTGTTTTATTCAAAAAGTCATGGACTTATTGATCCGCCCTCGTATTTTGGAATGAAATTTGAGTAAAATTTCATTCATTTCAGAAAATTTAATTAAAGAATTAGTTACGTAGTGTACCGAAACCCACCCTGGTGGGTTGTTATATTTAAAATAAAAAAAAAGCATTTACTCCAACATAATGGGTTAATGAAGAAGAGATGCAAAACACGAATACTAACAAAAATCTATAGCAAAGTACCGTTAACCCATTCCTACCTATTTTGTATTTAAATACAGAAAAAGGAGCCACCTTAAAAAAAATATAGCTAAATCCAGGAAAGAGGTGCATAAAATTGGTTTTATAACTTTCAACTTAACGTTTAAAGCTTTTTACCAATTAATGTTTAAGAAAACTTACTACTATTTAAAATTTCCTTTACTAAATAATCGATTGAGACGTAAACTTTTTATCTTTTGACAGTACTCTTTTCCATTTTTTTTTTTTTTCAATTATGATATACACTTTTACTTCATAGTTTACAAAACTTACACTTTAAATGGAAAACAATAAACAAAAGAAAGTCAAAAGACTTGCAAAAAAGGAACATTTCACGACACCATCTCAAAATGATATGTCTGTAAAGTTTTTGTCTATACTACTGTTTTCGAAAAATCTGAAAATAAAAATACCAACCTCCAACAATGTTTAAAAACAACAGCAGTTTATACAAATTTTATGCAAATAAACTTTAAAATTTTATAATGACAAAAAAAAAAGGAAATTTAATATTTGCTACAATTTAAATGACACGTGTAATACATGTTCGTATAAAAAATTATATATAAAACGTTATCAGTTTTATGAAAACTAAAATACACAACAATTCCTTAATATTTCCCAAGGTTATAGTTAGAATGTGTACAAAACAACCACAATATTTAATAACATTAAAATTTACATATGACCTCAGTTTATGACACAAAATATAGCTAAAATAGAATACAGTGAAAAAAATTCAACAAGAAGCCCCATATTTTTAACACAAAAAGCTTCAAGTTTGATTTTATACCAAATCTACACACAAAAGTTAATCTAATCTTAATCCAGCGCTAAGTTGATTAAACTATTTTTTAATATTTTTGATTAACATTTAAAGCGACTTTTTATCTGACTACTATTTCTAAACGACTCTGTATTCATGCTACTAATTATGTGCAACTCTTTATTTTGATATAATTTCGGTTGGCAACGTTAAAAACCATACACACAAAATCAGTTAAAAATAAACGTTTAAAGGCTGCCGCAACAAAATGTTGGCGCTTCCTTGTTCCTCTTATGCCGGATCGCTATCAGCGCCAGCTTGCTATTTTAAACTGACAAAGTTAATCTTTCAGCTGTCAAGTTAAACTTTTAACTGCTAAAAAAATGCATATGCAAAAGAGCATGATTAAAAAGTTAGATTAACTTCAATCAATTAGATTAATTACGATGTCTAAGCTGGCTATTAAATGTGATATTTAACTTATTTTCTCACAGTGTATTTACATTGTAATATACCTTATCCTCCCTCCTGATTTTCTGGATTGTTAAACATACTAGTTTAACTTATAATAGTAAGGATATGAGAGAGGGTTCATTTTAATTTATCCTGGTTTCAGTGTCAAAGGAGAATGTATGTATGGAGATATAAAACAATATTTAAATATTAATGAGACCGTGACACGAAATTAACTGTCATAATATTTTAAAACTTTATATGATATACGAAATGTACCCCTAAATAAGGATCAACTATTCATATAAAATTTCTAGAACATTTGTAAACATTTTTAACAATAACATGTTAAAAAGTTATGAATTTTCCAAAATATTTTCCTTAAATAGACCCTTTTTCCACCACCACGCACGTCTTATTTGTTAGTCAGTGTATTACAAATTTCAATAATTCATTTTAATGGCTGATTGTCTATCATAAATATGCAACATATGTATGTGGAGCTAGTTAATATATTAATTAGATAGAATTTTATGACAAAAAGGACCTTTAAGTATCCTAATATAATGTAGAGAATGTAAATGTCTAGAAAAGGTGTAAAATTTATTAATTTTAGTTATTTTTAAAACATAAAGGGTATTTTTTATAGAGGTATAGAACTTTGAAATATAATTAAACATAGATAATTTTTTTAAATTGACATGAAATTTACTTTATTTGAAAGAAAATCTTCTGGCATTATAATTTAAATCTGACTTCTGGCATATGACTGCCACGGCTGGCTCGGACATGGAGGTCCAATTTTCGATGACTTTTTCCAACATTTGTGGCCGTATATTGGCAATAACGCGACGAATGTTGTCCTCCAAGTGGTCAATCGTTTCGGGCTTATCGGCGTAGACTAGCGACTTCACATATCCCCACAGAAAATAGTCCAGCAGCGTTAAATCGCACGATCTTGGAGGACAATTCACGGGTCCGAAACGTGGAACTATGCGGTTAAAAAACGTTACCTTCAATAAATCAATTGTGGCACGAGCTGTGTGACATACTGTGCAGTCTTGTTGAAACCACAACTCATGGTTGTTGAATTGATGAACGAAAAAGTCAGTAATCATGGCTCTATAGCTGTCACCATTGACGGATAGACTGATTGGGCGCTTCCTCTACGCAACGATCCACAGCAGCAATGACTTCTTCTGTACGCACTGTACGACGTCTCTGTGGATGCATATTATCATTTAGAGTAAACGTGGTGCGAAAATGTTTCATAGTTAATCGAATTAATTGCTCTGATGGACGATTATATTGACCGTAAAATGGATGTAGCGCGCGATACACATTTCGAACAGAAACATGATTTTCAAAATAAACTTTGCACAATTTGGAAGCGTTGTTCAGGCGTCAGTCTTATTATGTTGAAATGCCAAACCAAACTAAACATAAATCACTTGACAGCTCACAAAATGGCAGCCAGTTAAAAAAGTGTTGCCAAATTAAAGTTTTATACCTGTATAAAAAACACCCTTTAGTTTTATGAAATGTCGAACGGTTTTCGTTATTTAAGTTTGTTAACTGTACTACTGTCAATTTATAATATGCAGTTGGCAACGCGAAAGCTTTTCAATAGACTATATTATACTTAGCCAAATTAATCTACTTGATTAACGTCTTTTTAATTTTTCTCGCTTACATATGCATTTTTTGATAGTTAAAAGTTTAACTGACAGCTAAAGGATTTACTTTGTCAGCTTAAAATACCTTGGTTGCGCCGATAGTCATCTGGCAGTAGAGGAACAAGGAAAATGTCAAATTTTGCTGACAGCGCCAACATTTTATTGTGTGCAGCGTCTGAACTTTAATGTTTATCTGACTTTGTGCATATGTTTTTAGCGTTGCCAACCGAAATTATATTTAAACACAGAGTTGCGAACAATTAGTACTATGAATGCAGAGTTGTATAGAAACAGAAAGCAAAGAAAAAGTTAGATTAACTGTTAAACAGAAAGATAAAAAAAAAATTTAATAGAGTAGACTGGATCGTTTTCCTGATTGTAATGTAACACTCCATAAAAGTTGATTACTCATAACTCAGATGTAAAATGTTGTGCCGATCGGACAATATATTTTGCCTTCACTTTTACCCTGAAAATTGGGGTTTTGGATAAAACGGACATATTTTGAAGAGAAATTTAAAATATGAAGTAAAGTTAAATTAATAATTTTAAATTTTTATATATGTATTATATTTGACCTAAAATGGTTAAAAAATATATAAATTACCAAGCATATCATTAACGTGTTTCCACTTAACCCCAAAAAAACACCATTAAATTAGCATCATTCTCAAAAGAGTCTTTTTAGATTTTCAAATATTTAAATTATTGAATCGCAACAAAATCACAATATTTTAACTTGGCTGTATTAATTACATACATCTTTGAGAAAATATATAAAAAAAATTATAGAAATCATTTCACCCGATTTCAGTGGGCATCGATTTGATTTTAGCGTTTTTCCAGCAAAATCGTTTTTTGTAATTTTTTTGCCCTTATGTAATTTATTAAAAATGCATTTAAGGGAATGGAAGTTTGTTTCTTTTTTTTAATTATTTTATTAAAAAAGATTTAAAAAAATAGTTTAATCGACTTGTATACTGTTTTATTAAGCAGTTAATCCCATTTTTGTGCACTCAAAAAAAGTTAGTAAAGTCATCAATATATTAGTCAGGAGTGTGCTTGCAACTAGTAGATTCAGCAAAAGTTTTGCTAACACTTAGTTGATTAAAAATTAAAAAATCCTTGCTAGAAGTTAACAAAATTTTTACTGAATATTAAAATTTTTACTGAAAAAACTCAAAAATTTTGTAGAAAAATTATACTCTAGTTAATTTATTTGCTGAAAATACTAAATATTTATTTGTCATTATTTTAAAAATAATTTACACAATAAAAAAATGTTCATACTCCCACACTGACGACATGAATTAATGCAATATCTGAAAATATATAGAAATAATTTTATATAATATAAACAAAATTATCTTTCAACTAGTTACATCAATGGTTGTCTAAATGATGGCATCTTTTAAAGGAAGACAAATGCCTTAGATAATCCACTTTAATATACAACTCTTTTTTGCAATAAGAAAAAGGAAACATAAAAAATTTGCCTAAGATGTCATAAGGTGTCCTTGTCTTTCGATTTATTCCGTCTATCTGAACGAATATTTGTTTGCAATTTAAAATTGCCAATATGACCACACTACATTAATAATCATTATAAACATTTAGTTTACAAATACATATTTAATCTTTATTAAATTTAAATACCTTATTTTGCCTTTAATTTAATTAATAGACAATTACTTTCACAAGCCACAAAATTTAAGTTGTTTGAAGCCACAACTATGTTTTATGTATGAAAAACAGATACAAAAATCTTCCATGGTTGATTTTTTATTTCTTATAAGAGTTGTACTTTTTAATATTATTTTCCTCTTCTCTACTACATATTTACATGACGCGACATGTACTTCATTCTGCGTATATTTTTGAATCTGGTTGTCGTCAGCAAAATTTTTTTAGCAAAATAATTTGTAGAACATTAGTAAAATATTAGTAAAACATTAGTTCAAAACAGTTAAGTGCTGAATAAGTATAACTAAAATTTTAGCAGAAAACATAATTTTAGCAAAAAATTTGCTGCAAAATATTATACTTGATTTGCAATACGTTTTACTTACTTTTCTACTAACTTATTTTTTTAGTGTATATTAACTTTTCTGTGTATCTTATCAGATAGCTAAATTAATCTACTTGAATAAAGTTAATCGACCTATTTAACATATTTATTTTACATATGCATATTCTGACAGTTTAAAGTTTAACTTAAAATAGTAAAATGTAAAATTTATATGGGAAACAACAAATGTGTCAGTTAAAGTCCCAGTTAGCTAACTGGACATTGTGAAAATTGGGCTTAAAGATAAACTTTGTCAGTTTAAAATACAAGGTGGAGCCGATAGCCATCCGGCATAAGAGCATCAAGGAAAGCTTTTGTCATTGAAATTTAGAAGTTGCAATTTTAGCTACGAGAAAAAGGACCTGAATTTGAGCCAGCAGAATTTTCAAAAAAGTTGAGACCTAAATTTTTGCAAAAAAAGTTAGTTAAAATATTAACTTACTAGACTGTTAAATACATTGACAATACTAGGTAAATTAGATAAGAATTAAGCTAAACTAACCGAATTTTTAGCTAAAATTGCTGCTAAAGTTTTACTTAAAATTCCCGGTATGTTTATTACCGGGAGTATAGGTGTAGTATAGATTATAGAGTACAGATTTTTGTTCCGTTTTATTCTATCTCGCTTAGTTTCCAAGATATAGCCTATTTTATGATTATATAGTAAAAATATGAGAAAATGATGCCGTATACAGTTCAGACTGATGGCGGATATACAAAAAGTAATTTTTTGAAAATTTTGCGAGCCATGAATTACTAAATATCAGGATTGTTATTCCATACCTTTTATAATAACTGTTATTGGCTACCAGAGTTACATTAACCCTCCGATGAGTGAGAAGGTCCCTAGGGACCTTTTTGCCTTTTCAAACTGAAATTACTCCTACTTCGGCCACTACAACCCCCCCCCCCCCCCCCCCCATAGTTACTCTGTATTCCAAGAGTATTTTGTTGCGCATCTTTTGGAAGCCGATCGGATCATTACTTTAGGAGTTATTGAGGTTTTAGTGAGAATAGTACGCGAACGTGTGAATAGGTCCGTATGGACCTTGTACTGAATTTCACTAATAAATGCATGTTTTTGGGCATCATTATAATTTTTTTATTGTTTCAACGCATAATTTACTTGTTCTGAACACAAAGCCCTAAACTCAAAGACATTAGGGATGATGATAAAAACAAAAAATTAAAAAAATTGAAAAAATTATTTTTGTATGTAGAATTTAGTTATAAAAAATAAAAAGCTGATGGCCCTGGCAGCCTGTGCTAATATTGTTTATATATTAGTCTTATATTTATATAAGTTTAATATCATGTAAATAAATAAATAAAAAATAAAAACAAAAATAAAAACAAAAAAAAAAATCAAAAAAAAATTTTTATATGAAAAAAACATGATTTACAAAAAAGGTCCGTAGGGACCTTTTCATTCGGCCGTGAAGTTCAGAACTGTCACTCATCGGAGGGTTAAGACCGAAATGAAAATTTAAAAAAGCGATTTCATCAAAGACTTGTGTCTTCTTATGTAACCGGTTTTATTTCCCTATTTAACCGGTTTGATTTTGAAATATATGAAACTACAGTTAAAATACCGCTAATTTATCGAAACCCCAATTTATAACGGTATTTTGTAAATATAACAACATTTAATGGGTAAAATATTGAGGTTAACCCTGTGAAATTAGAAGACACTGTTGGAATCGTAGTTTTAAATAACTGATTTAAACCATAACAACAAAATACTTAGTTCAACTGAATTGGAACCCGTGTACCAGACGTTTGTACCAATTTTTTATGAGTGTACACTCACAATATTTTGTGGTTAAAAACAAAGGAATATGTACTTTAAAACTACTAACCATAAAGTTAAAAAGCACTTTTCTTTTAAACCACATATATTTTTCATTTATTTTGAACTATTAAATTAAATAAAAATTTTCTTTAGAGCTATGAAATTTTTTTAAAGACTTAACTTAACTTCATAATTTCATTAAATTTCATACATTTCAAACTTTAGTTTTAAGATTTACTTTTCAAGTGTTCAGCATATTTTATACACAGAGAAATAAAGTGCCAACCAAATTGAAAAGTGTATTTTAATGGTAACAATTTAAAAATTCTGTTAGTACAACGACAACTAAATTCAGTTGAATTACCCGAACATTGTTGTGAAAACTTATACCTACCGACTGAAATTCATAATAACCGAATTTGAGACGTAGTATCGGTTACTACGGTTTCAGTTGGCAAATAACTAAATTTTTCTCTGTGTGTATACATTTTTTCAATGTAGCCTTTCATTTACAATTTTTATTTATTTTTTTTTTTATTTATGTTAAAAATTTTTTTTAATCTTTTACCTCAAAGTGTCCAGAATTTTTGAAGTTCGTCTTATGTATTTTACTTAAACTTTCTAAAATTATGTTTGCCTTTTTTTCTATATCATAAAAAGGCAATTTCAGAGTTTTTAATTTATTTCGAACATTAACACAGAGTAATAAAGTGCCAACCGAATTGAAAAGTGTATTTTAATGGTAACAACTTATAAACTCAGTTAGTGACACGATGTTTACATTAGATTTCTGAATATTTTTGATGTTGCAACTAAAACTCAGTTGAATTAACCGAACTTTGTTGTGAAAACTAATATTCAGTTGAACGAAACGACTGAAATTCGTAATAACCTTAGTTGAGCGCTAAGTTTTCTTATCTTAACGCACTAGTGAAATATTCATTTTAATTAAAATATTCAAAATAAAATGCAACAAAAAATGCCGAAAACATGCTTTATAGCATTTTTACGAAATTATGCATTTATAAAAAAAATATGCAAAAATATGTAACAACAAAAAAATCTATGCCATTTTGTTGCAAATTCTTTGAATTTGAAAAGTATTTGGTCAAAATCGATATTGGACTACCGACTATAAATATGCATTTGCATGAAATTCCTTGCCCTACTAATAACTTTACGATTTACTATTGAAAAAGTGTTTCATTAAACACAACCTTTCAAAAAAGTTCTATTAATATGTTTATATAACCTCCTCGTTCCTCATGTGCAGCCTACTGGACATTTTTCAAACGTTTGCAGACGTGTTTTCAAAAATTATTTTTAATTTTATGACCATTTGTACAGCTAACTGAACATGTTTTTTGTACTAAAAACCAGTATTTTTTTTTGCAAGCTGGTCACTCTAAAAAATTTTGCTTTATATTTGTGATCAGGTGATCGTATAACACGTTTTTTAAAGCACTTAACCATTTTAATTAAATTTTTGCAATTGTTATATATAAAAATTAAAAAAAAATATATAATTTTATTGTTAACAGTTCAATAAACAAGTTAAAGTACATAAATTTTCAATAACTTTATTGTTAGACCCTTATTTTAGCATTTTTTTACATGTCCAGCCCGCTGCACATTTGTTACCTATTATAAAAATAATGGCACGTTTTTTATTTCACTTAGTTACAAATGTCCAGCCGGCTGCACCTGCAGTATCTTAGAATCGCTTCACTTAGTTACAAATGTCCAGCCGGCTGCACCTGCAGTATCTTAGAATCGCTTCGTCGTTTATGTCCTTGAACAATTTTTTTTTCTATTGTTTCTCTCAGAAGCATAAAACAAAAATTTTTGAAGACTTCTGACGCTAGATTTTTCCTCGGGACTGAGGAGGATAAACAAAAAATAAACATAAATCAATAAAATTTATAACTTTTTTTTAACAATATGTATACACAAGAACTATGTTTGTTTTTAATTCGTGAGTTTCTTTCGTTTTAGTTATGCCGCAAATACAATCTTTTGTTAGACAGTTTGCCGTCTACTTTTGTTTTGTTTTTCCCAAACTAAACATATTGTTCATATCATGATCATAATTTTTAAATATTTTGATTTTTATTATATTTTTATAATTCTTCTTACCACCACCACACGCCATCACTAATATGCAGTGTTATTTGTGGCAATGTTTTGTCTGTTAATTTTTTGGCGCCACTTGTATATTTTAATGCTGGGCACGTTTTGTAAATAAAATCAGCCCCACTTTATTAAAAAAAAAAAAAAGAATTAATAAAACTTTAAAGTACATGCAATTTTCGAATTTTAAATTTTGATAAAGAAAAGTTATAAGCAGGGATAGGAACTTCATGCACTAAAATATAATGTTTTAGGCGCCTATAATATGCATGAAAAATCTTAAAATGCAGAAAAAAAACAGTTGGCACCAACAATAGAATTTGTAAACTGAAACACACAAATTTTTTAATTCAAATTCATTTCCAACAATTTTTTTATTTGAAATGCTTCTGAATTGTAGTTTTTCATACAAAAATTCTTTAAAAACCAAAATTCAAAATTACAAAAAAATCAACAAAAGGGTGTTTGTATTTACAAAACATCATTTAAGGTGCCAATTCAAAAAACTTTTTTTATGTATTTACAAAAATGCTCTATGAGGCATGTTTAATATTTAAAAAAAAAAAAAAGTTTTTTGAATTGGATGATTATTAATTAATAAAAAAAAAAAAATATTAAAAATATAATTTTGTAATTTCTTTATGTGTATGCATTAAAAATTACAAATATGTCTTTTTTAATCAATTATTTTCATGTTTTTAAGTAATTTTAATTTAATTTTAAATTAAATTTGTATTCTTTGATATACTTTTTGCGAACAATTTGCACAATAAATACAAAACTTCAATTATTTATATTGAAAAATACGCTTTTAAAAAACAACTTAAATCTGTATCTTTTAATCCCAGTTTGCATATAAAATTTAAAAGAGAACAGGGCTTGAGCCGCTTGGATCCTCTTTAGTCTATATCGTCAAAACAACGTAACCTCACTTTTCAAAGGTAGACAGGAGAAGCAGAAACGTTGTAAAACTAAAACTAGTCCAGACATAAAAACTATTTTTTATATTTAGGCTTTAAACACAACAATAGATATATTACAGAGGGGAAAACATTAGTTTTGGAAGTATTTTTCTAGTTATGGCAGTAACGTTACTTTGTATTTGTATTTGTTCGAACAAAATGACGTATCATCAATGAATTTTAAAGTGAAACAAACTTTTATTTTGCAATAGAATATTTGTTAATGAACGTTAATACTAATAAGGGAGGTATCCCGATCCGGACCGGCAGATCCTGATGAACTTCGGATATGTTGTGGAGAATATAATTTAAGAGACCCGTGTTTTTTTAGCTGAACAATCTCATGTTTCGGCGTTGCTAAGTGGGGTCAAAAGTGACCCCATTTTACGTTTTTTACGGCTTATTTCGTTCTATTAAACATAACTAGACCCAGCAAAAAAAAAAAGTGCTTACCCAGAAGCGCTTCCGGAAGGCATTATTTACAGAAGGCATGATTTTTGTTCGCGATGTCACGCTTGGTATGTCTTCTTTTAAGCAGGTGAGAAGCGCTTCTTTCATGTATTCTTAAATGCAATAAATTCATGCCTTCTTAAGCAATAAGAAGTGCTTTTTTTGTATGTTGACAACATTAATGTTTCATGGTATGCATTCTTTATTGCTTCATTGTAAGCATTACTCACAGCTTCAACGAAAGCATTTTGGAAAGCACAATATAATGCCTTGCCTATTTGCTTTATTGTATGCAAGGCGCTTATATTTTCGAAGCATACAAATGTACTTACTGCTTACCAAATTCAGGTTATTTTTGGCTGGGTAGACAAATTTGGTATCAAATACTGGTTTTTTTGAAGACACATTGAGTGACGTACAAATTATGTCGAAAGACTTTCAAATATTTAAGTTATTATTTTTGACGGTGTGAAATAAATCAAAAAAGTATTAAACGATTGTTTTGAGCTTAAAAAACATTATCACCGCATTTCTAAAAAAACAATTCCTTGGGAATTTTTTCCCTATTCCCTGTTCCCTTATTCTAAATAAAATCTCCCCGGGAAATTTTTCTCTTTTCCCTTATTTAAAATGCGAAACTCTTCCCCGGGAAAAAAGTAGGTATTACGAATATCAAAAAAGTGGAAAAACAGTTAACAGTTTTTGCGAGTTTTTTCCTCAAATATTTTAAAGGGAGATAAAGTAAAAATGTAAGTTTAAAAAAAAAAAAAAATTTAAAAATGATTTTAAAGCTTTTTTTAGGTCAAAAAGTACAAATAAAGTTCAACTGCAGCAATTGGTCTCCTTAATGAAGCAGAATCCTGGATTTTTTAGCTCATGGGTTTTTTAAAGGAGATAAGCAGGATGTTGAACGGTTCTTGCAAAAAGCTGAACAGCAATTAAATTTTCTAGGTCCACCTGATAAAAAATTCATGATTAACACTTAATTAAATTATTAAAATTTCAGATGTGGACTGACCAAAAAAAATACGTGCGGCAGAAAGCAGCACAAAATTTGCAGCATAAGAGAGGCACAGGTGGAGGGCCAAATAGAGAATATAAGTTTTCACCAACAGAGCAAACCATTTATGATTTGATTGGAATGAAAACTTCCGTTGAAGGTGTAGATGCAACTAATTACGGTCTAGGGTCACCAAGTAACGCGAATGAAATTCTAGAAATACCGATATTTTAGATGTTTCAATGCAACACGCCTCTATGAACAAAAGACCAGATACTTCGGTGAAAGCCAAGGTATGTGTTACACCAAGAACGATTCCGAAATCAAAAGAAGATTCTGCGAAATGTCCGTCTGATACGCTGTTGGCCGAACATGCTGTACAAAGAGAGTTGGTGGAAAGTATTAAAGAGGGAGTATCGGATGCAAAAGAGCAAAAGCAGATCCCTTGACAGGATATATGAGTTGCAAAAAAATACATTATCAAGCAATGGAGAAATTAAAAACGGAAGAAATTGAGCAGATGCGGCTCCACCACACTTTTATGGAAGAAATGAAGAAGGAGAAAGAATTGAGGAAGAAGGAAGAAATTGAGCACTTTTATGGAAGAAATGAAGAAGAAGGAAGTTGAAGAAAAACCAATTGCAGCTGCAATTCAATGATCTCACTACAAAGATATAAAATTATTTCACTACAAACTAACACTTTCACTACAAGCAATTAAAATGTAGATATAAATTGAAGTTTATTTTTTATTTCTGTTATTTTTTTATATTTGGCCAAGAAGTGGACATTTGTTTTTTTTATAAAATAAATAAATTTTTAAAATATTAGTCTGTTTTTTATATCGTGCTTCCAATATTTGCTCTGATTGACTGAGCTGTGATCAACAGCGCTGCCAACTTTGACGATTTGTCTCCATTTTGACGGTTTTTTAAGTGAAATATGACAAAATGACGATTTAACAAAATTGATTGTATTTAAAATGACGATTTTTAAAAATTTGTAATTTTTGTCGAATTTTTAAATTTTTTTCTAATAATTTACTGAAAAATAATTTTCAATCTTCTTTTCATTTAAAACATCTTAAGAAACGTGATAAAATGATCTCAAATCAAGCAAAAATTATTCATTTACCAATTTAAAAATCAACTATGTATGTATATATAATTTTTAAAATTTATTTAAATTTTATTTAAAATATAACGAATACCAAACGGATTTTTTATATATTTTAGGAAGGAAAATCCAAAAGTGTTAATTTTTTCATAATTGAGGTAATTTGGCTTCAAAATCACTGATATAAAATTGATTTTCCACGTTTTTTTATTGAGTGTAATTTTTTTGTAAAACCAAATAGCGAAAACGTCATGGAATTTTAAAATTAAAATTCTATTCCGCGTATGAGTATTGGGAGATGTGTTCCTAAGACGTGGATGCGTTTGTGAAGGAGCTATAAATAAAGGAGCTATAAATAATAAATTAAAATGGTTTAATAATTACAAATAATGTGAATAAACCGAAGTTTTGCAGTAAACTTTCCCCTTTTTTTATTGAAATATCAGGTGTTTTGAAAATGACGATTATTTTTTACGATTTCTCATTCTCAAAATGACGATTTTGACGATTTTTTCCCACTTAAATTGACGATTTATTAACAAATTGGGTTGGCAGCACTGGTGATCAAGTATTGCGTTGAAATTGATGAACTTGTTTCCTCTTCTAAAAGAGCTGATTATGATTTTCTCTCTCCCTTTTTTCTCATTCCCTGGGAGATTAGAATAAGGGAAAAAATTCCCCCGAAATTTTCATAATTAGGCTGTATGATATAAGACAATCTTGGGCACAAAGAGAACTGAGAATGTATTAGTTATTTTACAAAAAAATGAGATTGTATTGGTACTATTGCACTGAGCAAAATCACTTGGTTTTTTTTTTTGTTTGTTTACATTGTTCTATTGTTTTACTATTTATGTCCTTACGTGATAAATTTCAGCTATGAGGCGAATAAAAAAAGAAATATACATAAGAGGAAATTAATAGGTAATAATAAAATTTTCTTTAAGAAAATAGGCACATGAGTTCTTTGCCAATAATGTACTGGGCAAACAAATATATATAATAATGTTATAAATATGGATTAATAAATTAAAAAAACAAAAAGCAAAAAAAAATATTTTATATTAATTCTTATAAAATACAACAAAATTCAAAATATCTGCGTTGTAATTGTTTTTAATATAAACAATTATAGTTCAGAGATTTTTAAATTTTTTAACATATAGATTGTTTTAATATTTTAGGTTTTGTGTGTTAAAATTAAGTTATGAATGAATAAATAAATCAAGATATAATTATATATTCAAGCTAAATAAAAATGCGTTTTCCCAAAAAAATCCCACATAATGAATGAAAAAAAATTCCATTAAAAAAAAAAAATTATAGTACGCTTGGCTTTATTAATAAAAATATCATTGGTTGTTTTCAAATATTACCTGTGTGCTTATTTTATTAAACAAAGCGACATAAACCTACTCCATCCAATGCTGGCAAGCAACTAACCAATTTTTTTTGGTTTTTTTCGGTTTCTCTTTTTATTTCTATTTACGTTCGGGTTGTGTGTGTGTGAAAAACGATTAGTCTTCGTTGTTTCAACAAGTGTTTGCCCGACACTGATATAAGATTTAAAAATACACTTTTGTTGTATTTTTTTTAATTAAAAGCATTTTAAAAACACGAATTTTTAAATTATATCTGGTAGAAAACAATTTAAAGCATGTTCGTTAAAAATCTTTTTGTAGATATTTTCTAAAGATATGAGAACTTTCTTTATAAATGTTGTTTTCTTTTTTCATTTTCTAGCCGAAAGAAATTTTTAATTTATTTTTTTTAATTCTAAAGATTTTTTTTTCATTTTTTATGCTATAAACACATAGACCACAGCAGACTGCAGAGCTACACGACTGCAAATGCCGTTGACTGCAATCGTCGCCGTGTGGTCAGCTACTTATTATTTTGGAAACGACAGCAGCATAGTAAACTGATCACGATTCAATTTAAAAATATATTTTTATACAAATCAGGGATGTTAAAGTTGGTACAATTGTACTTTTTTTGGTACATTTTGACCTTCTAAAGTACCGTGGTACTACCGCGACTCATTTGGTACAATTTAAAAATTTTTAATTTTTCCCCTTTTTGAATTTTTAGTATAGCAAACAAATTGTTATTGTGTCCTTTTTCATTGCATTTATTCGTTTTATGTAATGAGCTCTTAAAATATATGCGACTATATCCGCCAGATTTTACGATTTATCATCATTTTAAGGATTTTGAAGAATAAAGTTGGCAATTTTTTTTTTTTTAATATCGATTAAAAATTTACGATTTTTTACAAAATTTATCTGGCAGCTCTTACATATATTGACACTTGTTGAAGCCAACTTCACTTTTATTTTGAATTTATTAAAATTCTGAAGAAGTGAAAATTGATATATAGATATGGCATCACTTATAACATATGGGAAAACAGTGGACATTAGAGTGAGGTGAGTTTGTAAAAATAGAACTGTTGTGTTGTTGGAGTTGTACTTCTGAGATTATGTATGCAAGAACAAAAACACCGTGTATTGAATAAAACTAGTTTTAATCACAACAAAACTCGACCTAACTTTAGCTCAGAGGGCTAAAGCGCTCTGTCTAACGTGTAGTGCGAGTGCATGTGGCATTAGAAATCAGTTTATCTATACCACGGTCAGTGATTGCACAGAAAAATTTCATATAGACGCAATCGAACAAATAAAAACATAACAAATATTACATTATTCAAAAATTCAAAAAAAAAACAGGGTCACTGACGAACGTTCAATACCAGAAACTGCGCAGTCTGATTCAGAAAAAATTGAATATTTGCAATGTAGTTATGATTTTTAGAAAATACACTCATTCTTCTCTACCACGCCTTTCACAATTAAATTAAATAAAATTGCATATTAATTATAGTATTAACTGCAATTGTCTGAAAATGACGTTAAAATTCAAACTCAAACGAAAATTAAATTATTGTTAAAGAAATGAAAGAAAATTCCAAACAATCTTATATATGTTTAATTTAGAACGAGCTCTCAACCTCCGTATATTTACAAAAATAAAGCAAATCAAACATATTAGCTAGGTTAATACTAGTATTTCGATCTGGTTAAAGATCTCATCACAACCCAATGTTTTAGAAAAGTTATAGCCTCCATAATAGGCAGAACTTTAACAAAAAACCGATTAATCATTAATTTTGCTCCATTCTTGTCTTCTTAGTAAAAATATTACTTGAGCCAGAGTAAAAACTAAAATTTTTTTAACTGAAGTCGTTAAAAAATTAAAACGTTTGTAGTTTTTGGTCGGTAGTAGCTAATTTTCAAAATGAACTGAATGTCAATATGTTTCCAGACATTTCTAGTCGTTGCTGGAATTTTATCCATTCCACACTGGTCTGCAAATGTGGAAAGAGTTTTTTTCTTTTCAAAATATAATAAAAACTAAGGAAAGAAACAGACTACATTAGCCAACATTATCAAGTCTCATACAGACTAAGGATTGGTTAAGAGCGACAAATTTATGCTGCTATGATGTAGAAATTCCAAATAGTTTATTAACTAAACAAATAATTCCATGATTTGGTCTCATATATTCATAAGACTTTTTTATGCCTTATTTTATTCATACATATAATGTATGTTATTGGAAGGTTTTGTTTTTTTTTCTGTACAAGAGAATTTTTATGTATTTTTTTTTTTTGTTGTTTTAATAAATTTAAAAAAAATGGTACCGTCAACGTCCAAAAAGTACAATTTTTTTTGGATGTTGGTACAAAATTGAAAACTCCATTTAACATCCCTGATACAAATGAATTTTTGTTTCAGTAGTGCCAATTACATCTTTTTTTTCTTTATTAAAATAGAACAACATGCTTGGTTGTAGACACGTATATAAAGTTCACTTAAAAATACAATTACTTATTTATAATACATTATTATAACGTGAAAATAAATTTATATAACCCCTCTTGAATATTAATGCAATTATACCATTTGATGTTGCGACGTTTTTTGTGTTTAACAAAATAAAATATTTTTAAGCACTAATTTGTTACATATTTTGTTTTATTGTCAACACTATTTTTGTTTTGCAGCCAACAAAAATAGAAATTAACCTAAGTTGACTACAGCGGCAAAAGTAGTCGGGTAGTCGTGTAGTTGTGTTGGTGCCAAAATAATCGTTTTCATATAAACGTGTGTATTTTATTTTTGACAGGCTGTAGTCGTGTAGCTGCAGTCGTCTATGTGTTTATAGCATTATAACTAAGAATAAAAAAATATATGGCAGTTTTGAAAAAGTATGTTGATCATTCAAATAAAAATTACCTTGAAAATTCTTGCAGTGCATGTATTTTTTTAAACAGCCTCTATTACTTTTGTTTACCATTGCATATTTTAATCACAAACTATTTTAACCATCACTTGTCATTTTGTTAACCACTAAACACAACAATAACAACTCACCACACAAGTGGGGTGATTTTTTCTTTTCTTTTATTTGTTTTTTTTTTTGCATTTGCTCTAATGACTAAACAACAACACAATTCGTTGCGAATCGGAGGCTTAATTTTTTAATTTCAATGAATTAACTTTGCCGGGATAATTATTTTTGATTTTAATTATATTTTTAAACATATTTTTTAATATTATTTACAAAAAACTAAATATTTTTATATATTAAACACTCAAATAAACAAAATACAGGACTTGGCCTCGAGAGGCTGCCCCAACATGTTTGGGTTGTATTTTAACAAAAACCACTTGCATTCAAAAACTTTTATATATATAACAAAATTTAATGTTAATTTGGGTGATTTATTACAAAAAAATTGTAAATTTTGTTAATTAAACCACTTTAATTGATAAATTTTATTTAAGCAATACAATTTTAACATAATTTCCGCGAGTTGAAATAATTTGCTACTAAAGGTGTTGCCAGATGCAAAAATTAACCACAGACTAGTGAATGTGTGTTAAAGCTACTTGAATTAGTTCGCTACATTAAGGCTGGGTTAGCCAACCGTTGTTGTAATGAAAATTTAACGTACACGCACCGCTTTCATTTGGTGCAATTATAGAACATTAAACACGTAGCATGTGCTTTTGACATAAACAAACAAAAAAGCAAGTAAACAAATCAAACTTTGCCAACTTACCAGTCAGCTGTTTGCAAACGCCACGAAAACTTGACGTATATTTTTGTTTTAACAGATTCAGCCCTTCCGTTTACATGAAATTTGAAATGGGTACTCGCTTTTATTAATTTATACAGAACAATTTCAAACAGCTGATTCGTTACGTCAGGCCTACGTTAAGTTACGGTTGGTTAACCCAGCTTTTAGTCTTTGTGTAATGTAACGCTTCTGTAACATGCCGTTCCGGATGGCTGTTTTGTGTAGTTAGCCGTTTTCGTAACTACATAGCAGCTGCTTTGGAAAAACGATTATAATAATTGTTTAATTAGTTGCAAATAAGATCGTTTCAATATCATAAGGTATCATACAAATTTTTTTTATATTAATTTGTATAAACTAGCTTATACAATAAATATAAATATTTGAATGTTCTTGTGTTAGTTTACTTTTTTTTGCATAAAAAATATACTTTTTTTAAAAGATTCGTCCAGCACGCATATTTACATTACAGACATTAACAAGACACACTCATTTTCATAAACCAAAAACAAACCAGCGGATTCGTCACGGAACGGCAGCCTTAAAGCAAACGTGAGATGACTTTTTTAGCTGCCCAATCCCATGTTTTCGGGTTACTACGTGAGGTCAAAAATTACCCCATTTTTCGTTTTTTCGGATTATTATGTTCCAATTAAAGTAACTACACTCAGTGAAAAAACTTCATGAATATGATGAAAAACGTCATTGATTTTCATCCTATGTAGCACTTCATAAATATGATGAAGCTGTTTCATAAGGAGGCAAATTGATGACATTCTTCTTCATATTTATGAAATGTTTCATAAATATGATAATGAAGTTTCATAACTTTTTATGAAATGATTCATAAATGTTGTTAAATATTTCTTAAATAGGATGAAGCAGTTTCATAAATTTGTATGAATGTTTCATAAATTTTTATAAAAGTTTTATAAACTTTTATGAAATGAAATGTATCATAAATATTATGAAATTTCTAATTTTTTTTTCTAAATTTTAAATAAAAATTTCAATAAAAAGCTAACATTTTTTCACAAAGTTTATGAAACTTTTTCAGGAAATAATGAAGGTCTATGCAACATTTATCATACATTTTTCTGATACTTTTTATTATAAGTTTGTTATAATTTTTATTAAAATTAAAAATTTTGTTTTTTTTTCTTCGACCTTTAATTGTGCAATGAAAATGAAAATTATTCAAGTTCGAGGCCATACTCTATATTTCTTCATTAGGATATTGTCCTAACAAATAATCTATAGAGTTTTTTGTTTTCAAATTTATTATTTGACCCTTTCAGGAATGTGTTGATAGATCTATTTCGGGAATTTTCTAGGTTCCCATCATCAGAACACGTTTTGAAAGCGGTAACAATCCCATGCCAAACATCAAACATTCATATGAACTAGTTTACTCACTACATGAGAACTAATATACATATGAGTTTGAAGTTAAAGATTATAACCACTGATCAAAAAATAAATTGAAAACTTGTTTGATGTGCAAGATCCACCTCTGGTGGATATTCAATACACGTTTGTTTGTTTTTCTCTCCTTTTTTATATTTTATTTAGTTTGTAAACAAAACGTGTTCTGATAATGGGAACCTAGAAATTCCCGAAATAGATCTATCAACACATTCCTGAAAGGGTCAAATAATAAATTTGAAAACAAAAAACTCTATAGATTATTTGTTAGGACAATATCCTAATGAAGAAATATAGAGTATGGCCTCGAACTTGAATAATTTTCATTTTCATTGCACAATTAAAGGTCGAAAAAACATAATTTTTATTTTTAATAAAAATTATAACAAACTTGTAGAAATAATTTTTTTTTAAATTTGCATATTTTCGTAAAAAAAAAAAAAAAAAGATTGCCAAAAAAAAATCCAAACATGGTTTTGTACCAATTTGTTCGTTTTCAGCATCTAAAAATCGTGGAGTAGATTTTAAAATCAATTAATTGTACTAAAAAACCTTTATCGGGTTTCGCCATTATTTTGAATTTTTTAAATTCTATTTTAAATTGCATTTTATTTGAAATATTTTTTTTTTAATTTTCATATTTTCGCAAAAAAAAAAATTGCACAACCAAGTTGTAAAATTTTTTTTTTTTTAACAATTTGTTCGTTTTCAGCATAACCTGTAAATAATCATGGGTTCAATTTTGAAATCCATTTGTTTTTTAATTTCCATATTTTCGTAAAAAAAATGCAAAAAAAAAACAAATTTGTTTTTTTTTACTAATTTGTTCGTTTGGAGAACGTAAATCGTGGATTCAGTTTTAAAATCAATTAATTGTACCAGAAAGCCTTTTCGAGTTGCGCCATTATTTGGAAATTGTTTAAGTACCTACTGTTTTAAATTGCATTTTTATTAGATATATATTTTTTTTATTTACATTTTCGTTTAAAAAAATTGCAAAAAAATTTTATTATCAAAAGTAAATAATTTTTAATAATTTTATCTAAGAATATTTTTTTTTAGTAGCCTGGATTAATTATGCGGTTTTGCGAAAATGTGACACAATCCTTATTTTTCGGATAGAACCCATCTCAGAGATCCCGTACCAAAAAAGCAGAAAAGTTTGATTAAAATTTACAAAAATGTTCAAAAATTTTGTTTTGCATAATTAGAATACAGTTGATGAAATATATAATATTAAATCGACATTTACTTTATTCAAATAGTTTAAAGTACCTAAATAAAGGGTGTCCCAAGAAGAACGCAATTTTTAAATCTGGCAACATTCGAAGTGTCATTGTTTGACATTTGAACAATTGTTATTGTTTGCTAGTAGAAGGTACGAGGTTAGTAAAAATGGAGCGCTACAAGAATGAACAACGCATTCTCATTTTGAAATTGTTTTACCAAAATGGTGAAAGTTTTGCGACTACAGTTCGCAAAAATCATCTTCAGTGACGAGGCCCATTTTCATCTTTATGGCTTCGTCAATAGGCAGAATTGTCGCATTTGGGGTGAGGAAAATCCTCGAGTGATTCACGAGAAGCAAATGCATCCTCAACGTGTCACTGTGTGGTGTGGTTTTTGGGCTGGAGGAATCATTGGACCTTTTTTTATGAAAATGAGGCAGGTCAAGCGCAAACAGTCAATGGTGTTCGGTATCGTGAAATGATAACCAGTTTTTTCTTGCCTAGAATTGAAGAAATGAATGTGGAGGGCATGTGGTTCCAACAAGACGGCGCCACATGTCATACAGCCAGAGAAACAATTCAATTGCTGCATCAGTCATTTCCCGTTCGTGTTATTTCGCGTTTTGGAGATCAGAATTGGCCGCCTAGATCGTGCGATTTAACACCATTAGATTTTTTTCTTTGGGGTTTTTTGAAGTCGATGGTTTACGCGAATAAGCCGACGACGACTCAAGCCTTAAAAGAGGAAATTGGACGCTGCATTAATGAAATACCGCAGCATTCATGCAAAACGGTCATTGAAAATTTCATTAAAAGATCGCGTGCATGCCAGCAAAGCCGCGGCGGCCATCTGCACGATATATTGTTCCATACATAACCTCATTCTGTCTACTTTACGATATAATAAAGTTTCACGATTTTTTTTTAAATATCTGTGTTTTATTTAAAATTTAAAAATTGCGCTCTTCTTGGGACACCCTTTAAAATAAAAATACTAAACACTAAGAGAATAGAAAGGAAGAGATACACGAGGCAAAGCTTATACATTAGGCCGGGTCGATTTGTATGGAGGCAAAAAAATCGCTCAACGTTCAAGGAAAATCGTATTCTAGGGATCAAAATAAGAAACTTTGCCGAAGGAGCCATACCTCTAAAACGAATTCTGATGTCCCGACTTTTGACCCGTAGGGTCAAATTTTGAAAAATTCCACTTTGACCCATTTAGAGTGCCCCAATCGAATCCAACCCAATCGAAAATAATTTATACATTCATCTGCTAGAGCGTCTTCCGGAGAAGAAATAGAGACCCTAATCTTGGAAAAACTCCTCCTACTTTCTGAAATATCTCTATCCCGAGATTTGTACATTTTGCTATAAAAACACGGCTAAAAAGGCCCTCTTTCAACTTAAATTTCAACCCCTTAACGGTCACCTAGAATGATGATTTATGCATTAATCTGCTAGCGCGTCTCCCGGAGAAGAAGTAGCTCTAATAATCTTGGAGAGATTCCTCCTACTTTCTGAAATATCAAAGTAGGCTTTGTCAAAAGTCGGCACATCAGAATTCGTTTTAGAGGTATGGTTCCTTCGGCAGTTTCTTATTTTGATCCCTAGAATACGATTTTCCTTGAACGTTGAGCGATTTTTAAATCGACCCGCCCTATTATACATACAACAACAAATAAGTAAAACCATGAACTTGAAAGAGGGCACAAATAACATAAATTCAAGCTACAAAGTAGCCATTAATTAATCTATGATATTAAGTTAGGATGTGTTTTTATTGTTAAATTCGTGTTTTTTGTTGTATGTTACATGTTAAATGTAAAATTATTTATAAAAAATTTTTGAATGTAATAATATCAAAATTTGTAAGTTTTAATGTAATTTATTAATGAATTTTGTAATAATGTGATGTGTTTTTATTAAATAGACGAATCCCCAGAAGAAGTCGACAAATAATCGACGAAATGTCGGGACAAAACTGTAAACAAAAATTTAGTTTTTATTTACATGAATATTTATTTTAGGTCTTATTAGCTCAAAAAAATGAACAAATCTAATTTTAACTTTATTTTTTGAAACTGAGTCATTTTGACCCAAACAGGATCGAAGAGAGTTGTTCCTTAAACAAAACCTGCTCAATAAGTTTTCGCTTATGAAATAAAAATAATAATTTTTATTAATTAATTAATTCACAACTTTAATCGATATATAATAAGGTAAACAAATTATTTTAAAACTTTGTTATTTTAATTATATCCCCGGAGTCGGCCAGGGTCTTCCTTACTCCTCATCAGATGGAAGCTGAAAAATAAATAGTTTCGATTAGTAATATAGAAAAATTAGAAAATCTTTTTTGTGCTACCCTACCTTAAAATGACGGCATGTTCGTTTATAAGTTAAATTGCATTGATAAGGATACGTTTTGAGTGTCTTCCAAGCACTATCTAAAGTTTTAGCGTAAGCCGTAATTTCTTCGGGTTTAAGAATGCTTAGTAGATTAAAATCTTTAACCCAAAAATATGGTAAATTTCGTTCATCGAAATAATCAGATAATATTCCCAACATCTGTAAGAGCACAAAAAGAGAAACAAATAAATAAGAGCGTATTACCAAGGCACAGTGGGATCTATCACCAAGATTTTCGGAAATAATCGGACATTTCTTACTTAGTAGGCCGATTGCAATGAAATTTTGAACAGCCATAAGTGGCGTAATATCGAGTTTAATTTTTAGTTTTGAACCTCCCAGACCACCGGAGCCGATAATATGACCATCCAAAGTAGGAAACTTTTTATATAAAAAATAAAAAAAATATAAAAACATATTTGTTTGTAAACTGCTAGTAGAGACCAACAAAAAACATGCTTAGTTGTGATCTCCTTTAGTTCCCAAGATATTCCCATTTGAAAATATGAAATTCCAAATCTTTTCCGACTCAGGTCAAGTTTTTTGCAAATAGCGAGACAAAATCGAGGCCAAAATTTATGTGATATCGCGTTCCACTTAAAAACTATGCACATTCGCTTAAACAACGAGCATATAGGCTAAAGATACTTCAATATGAAAATTTCTACAAATTCATGCTCATGAAATTTGTGAATTTCCTTCACGAAAGAGAAGGTGAAGGAAAATGAAAAATATAAAAACAGTGTTTTTCTTATTATTCTTAAATAAATCGGTACAAAAAACCACTTTAATAATGAAATTATTGATAAATAATTATGGCCTGTTTCTCGATTTCGAAAGAATGCTTTCTTTCGCTTTCTAAGCGAAAGAAAATTGATTTGGGTTTCTCTAACTAAATTTCTATGCGAACGATGACTGAAGTACAAGTCGAATGAAAACGTAACAGTTTTCATTCGACTTGTACTTTGGTTTCTCTATTTCGAACGAGTTGCCAACAGTGCGAACGTAACTGTCAAAACCAGTCACTTGCTTTTTTGATTTCGAGTAACAAAATATTTTCAAAAATATATATCATTCATTCCATTAGAAAACGCAAAAAATCTGAACACGGGTCCTCTGATTTTGTTTATTTTTTGTTCATGAATACTCTATGGTCCCATTTGTACATTTCCTTTTTCAGATCTCCAAATTTGTAAAAACTCGTGATTTTATGCACGTTTTTAGTTCTCATAAATATCAAAAAAATGCTAAAAGCACTTCACTTTGAGTGACATACTTTTTTATTGTATATCGCATGTTATTAATTTAAACGATATTTGGAAGATACAAAAATGCATACTTAATGCAAATGCAGTTTTCTAATGCATTTTTCAAAAAAAAAAATTCAGAAAAGTCTTATGGCCTGTTTCTCGATTTTTTTTTTGGAATATTAGCTAAATATACAAATACTGATTTTTATGGAACAAACATGTCTTTTATTTTTAATAATTTAAAAAAAAAAAAAAAATTTTTTTTATTCTATAAAATGGAAATATTTTTATACATTCTTGTAAAGGGTGGTTAAATTGTAAGGGCCGATGTTGAATGTGAACCACACCTAAACGCCAAGTTTTTTTCCGAATTTTATTTGACATTTCTCTATTTCAGACTTACTCAATTTGAACCATGGAGAGATACACAATCCAACAACGTGTTAAAGTTATCCAGACTTATTATGAAAATGGGCGTTCAAATCAAAATGCATATCGTGCACTTCGTGATTTTTTTAGGTCAATTTGATCGTCCAAATGTGCGTACAATCGCAAAAATCGTGGAAAAATTCGAGCAAACCGGGTCTGTAGAAGATGTGAGAACACCAGTGCATGCTCGTACAGCTCGTACTGCAGAAAATATTGCTGCTGTTCGCGATAGTGTGGCTGAAGAGCCGTCCACCTCAACTCGTCGTCGTGCCCAACAATTGCACCTCTCACGCTCGTCGTTGATGAACATTATGCATAAAGACTTGCATTTACACGCTTACAAGGTGCAATTGGCTCAAGAACTAAAGCCTCTTGACCATTCCATACGTCGTGAATGGGCAGAATGGTGGCAAGAAATGGCAACAGTGGATGATCAATTTTCGAAGAAAATCATCTTCAGTGATGAGGCACATTTTCACCTCAGCGGATTCGTCAATAAACAGAATTGCCGCATTTGGGCGAATGAGAATCCAAGAGTGATTGTCGAAAAACCAATGCACCCACAAAGAGTGACTGTTTGGTGCGGTTTATGGGCTGGCGGCATCATCGGGCCGTATTTTTTCCAAAATGAGGCCGGTCAGGCAGTTACTGTAAATGGTGTTCACTATCGTGAGATGATAACGAACTTTTTATGGCCCGAATTGGAAGATATGGATGTGGACGATATGTGGTTTCAGCAGGACGGTGCCACTTGCCACACAGCTAACGAAACAATGGCTCTTTTGCGCAACAAATTCAATGGCCGTGTTATCTCACGTAATGGCGATGTCAATTGGCCGCCAAGATCATGTGATTTGACACCGTTGGACTTTTTTCTTTGGGGTTATTTGAAAGAAAAGGTGTACGTCGATAAGCCAGCAACAATTCAAGAGCTAAAGGATGAGATAATTCGGCACATTAACGGCATAGAACCTCCATTATGCCTCAGCGTCATCGAAAATTTGGACCATCGGATGGAGGTGTGCCGCCGTGGTCGCGGCGCCCATTTGGCCGATATTTTGTTCCATATATAATTGAGTAATACCAATATATCATAATAAAATAAAATTACAATAATTTTCTAAATAGTTTGTGTTTTATTCAAAATCAACATCGGCCCTTGAAATTTAACCACCCTTTATTTCATATTTTGTGTGATGAATTTAAAATACGAACTCATTTAGTAACTTGTTTGAAGACCTATATTTATAAAAAAATTCATTTATTAAAAAAATATTGAAAGAACAAAAATCAGAAAAACGATTCAAATAAAACTTGTAATTTATTCTTTAATCTGCTAGTATACTTATTGACCATTAAAAAAATATGAGTAACGAAACTTTTAAATAGTATTTTGGGAATAGAAGTTTTGGCTGGGTTGTTGTACGGAAAATAATCTAAGTACGTTATATTTTTATTTTTGAATCCAAAATAACTTTTTTGACATCATAACGAAAATTTAATTTAAACGATACAAAAATGTATAAAAATATTTCCATATTTAAGAATAAAAGAATAAAATTTGCTTAAAAAAATCATTACAAATAGAAGACATGTTTGTCCCATAAAAGTCAGTATTTGTATATTAAGGTAAGATTCCATATTTTAGTAAACTGTATTTTTTTTTTTTTTGAAAATCGTAGGGGGAGAAAGTTTTGAAAAATGCATTAGAAAACTGCATTTGCGTTACGTATGCACTTTTTTAACAATAATTTTGTTTAAAAACCTCCAGTTATAAAGTAGACAAGTGCATATTCCAAATAATGTTTAAATAAATAACATGCGATACACATTAAAAAGTTATGGCTCTTCAAAGTGAAGCACTTCTAGCATTTTTATCAAATTTATGAAAATTAAAAACGTGCATAAAATAGCGAGTTTTTGCAAATTTTGAGATCTAGAGAAGGATATGTGCAAGTGGGACTATAGAGTATTCATGTACAAAATATATAAAAAATCGGAGAACCTCAGAAAAAAATCCTCATTTTTCAGTGTTCTTTGCTGGAATGAATGATATAATAAAAAACTATAAATATTTGTAAAAAAAAAGCAATGGATAACAAAAGGTAAGAATAAAATAACACGAATATTCGTAGTTTATTAAGAACTTTAAATTTCAGCTTAATGGAATCCACAATGGGACAGCTAAAAACGCTGGTGTACTTTTTTGATTTATTTATTTTTATTTTGTTTTATTTATTTGTTTTATTTATTTATTTGTCATATACAGCTGATCACTGTTAAGTAATGTTGTATTTATCTTCAAGCAATTTAGTAGTATTTTTGGTACTTTTAAAGGAAAAGTTTAAAATATCCGGTCTGGCACCACTATGATTTGTAAATATGTAAAACACAAAAATTGGCACACGTAACTATAGGCGAACGCTTGCTTTCGAAATAGAGAAAACCAAATTGATTTGAATTCGAGTGACTAGCTATCGTTCGACTAGGTTTTCGTTCGAGGAACAGGCCATTAGTTTTTTTTTTTTAGTTTAGAAAGGTTGAGGTTAAGAAGAAGAATAAATGGACAGGCGTCATCATTGATTTTCCATTTAAAATTCTATTATTATTTATGTCTTATAAATTTGTCAGATTGTCTCCATATGATAAATTTTTCAATAAACTGCGGCTGTATGAATCAAACCTGCGGAATCACATCATGACAGTTTAGCGATCACACCCAAGTTTGGCCTCGAATGTAATGCAGCTAAATTGCAGTTTTCTTTCCTATTAGCTTTTTCTGTTATTGTATATTATACTCAGAAGTGACCAACACTAACAAATACAAATATTCTATTTTTAGATTTTTGTTTATTTTTCTAATCTCCGTCTATAATTTTTTTTTTTTGTTTTAGCTTTAGTTTTTTGTTTTGTAAACACGATTATTTATCGTTGAATTATGGCAGATTATCTCATCTTAAGGGAATTTTTTGGTAGAAATTAAAAACTTTAAAAGTCTGCAATTGAAAACCACCAGGCTTAAGTAGGGGAAAGGCTTGTAGGTTGCCACCCTTTAGCTTTTGTGCCCATAACTCATCATAGCATCAACGTATTGTTATCATAATTATAGGGGACAAGAGAAAATATTAATTCACAATCCTGAGCTAAAATTAACACCTTAAAAAAAATGTTATACTAACTCTGAAAAAATATTTGTTTTTGATATACTAATTATACTATCTCAAAAAAATACGAAAAACAAGTTCAAAATATGAAACTTTTTGCACAGGTATAAATTAGTAAGAATATTTAAACAAACTTATAGAAGGTACATTGTTTACAATAATAAGCGAAATAACTAGTTTTTTAGCTCTCCTGAGAAGTTGAATATTTCGAAATAGAATTTATTGAATATATGTGCTCATTTTGATACTCTTGCATTTATCAGCAGAAACTGCAATGATTTTTCTAATCCTTATTCCCTCGTTTTTATATGCGTCTTATGTTAGATATAAATTAGAGTATGGTGCAATGATTTGGAGCCCCCATACTATTGAGCATATATCACGTATTGAAAGGATACAGAGAAGATTTATTAAATTTGCGTTACCACATTTAGATAATGTTGATCTGCTTCCTTCGTATGTAGTTCGTTGTACGCATTTGGTCAAGGAGACGTTATTTGTATTTGATTTAGTTAATTACAATATTGATTGTTCAAGTCTTTTGGAAAAGAATCCCTTCAATGTACCGTGCAGATCACTTCGTCATAATGATTTTTTTTAAGGTTTTCATCGATTTAATTATATTTTATATAGTCCGCTGATTAGAACACTTAACACTTTTCCCAGCAAAACCACACATTACCAAATAATGGGTAAAGTAATGTATCGATATAGGGCTCCACGCATTACATTATACCTTACTTCACTGATGAATTTTACAGGCGATGTACCTAATGGGTGGAGTCATTACCTTGTGGATGATAAAGTAACTGGTTACTTATATGGTTACATGTTTTGAAAAAGTAATGTGTCTATAAATAGATTGTCATAATAAAGAGAAATTTATAAAAAAAAAATTATTGCAAATATTTTCTTTTAATTAAATAAATAACGTGGTCACGCTGCGATTCGAACCTGGGGGTATCTGGTATTCATTACAAAGTAATGCATTATGTAACCCATTATCGGTAACTCATTACTTTTTGTTGGGAAATAATGATACAGGTAAGGAGTACTTAAGGATTTTATAATATCCCAAAGTTAAATTTTCCAAACGAACTCTAACAATTATGTCAAATCGGTAAAAAAAAATTCTGCACTCTTGTTTGTAGTTAAACTTGACTTAAACTTTTTTATTTTTTCGATTAGTTCTCAGCTAAAACTTTTGTAAGACTTTGAAAATTGCCATATCGTTTTTGATTACTCGATCACAGCTAAATTGGCTGAAAACACAATTCCGAAAAAAAAAATTGGGTAGTACGTATAGGCCTCTTATAATCTTATCTTATCCTCTTTATCGTTTTGTAATACTTCGTTTTGTAGGCTTGGGCAATCTAGTTCGTTTGAGTGAGCGCTCTTTCTAGTTCAATCCCAAGAAACATTTTTACGGACTCTCCGGCATGTACGGATTCTTGAATCCGGGGTTTACGGTACGTTTTCGGACCGTTTAATCGGATTTTCGAAAACACGTTTTTAGTCCGTTTGGGGATATCAGTTTTCGTGCCGTTTAATACGGACTTCACCGATTTTCATCCGTTTCAAGTCAGTCACAATCGGTAACAATTTTTTTCAATTTGTTTTATTAAAATAAAATTAAGTAAATAATATAAAAGATCGGGGCGCCAAATAAATTCAGATAGCATAAATAATATGCATTGCATACGTTAGATGGTAAGTATTTATATAACTTAAAACGCTCAAATGAGATTGCAAACAAAAATATATTTGTTCATAGAATCCATCGTTTTTAAACCCCACTTAATATTTTTTACATGTAGATATCTGATTCAATAATGGGCCACAAACTAACAATAATGCTCTTGGTGGAAACAAAAAACTGCATCGAAAAAGTAAGTATCAATTTTTTTTTTAAATAAAAAAAATATATTCCAAGAAAACTCTTACTATCTCTTGAAACTAAAATAATAAATTCTTTTTTCCTTTTAGATTTTGAATATTATCGACCACAAATGTTCCGTGATGCCGCTAAGCTGGATACAAAAAGTAGCTGTGGCGAATTTCGTATTTAATTAAAGTTAAATGAAGTATATTTTAATATTTTTTCAAATAAATTAATAAATGTATAAAAAAAAATAAAATCCATTGAGTTTTTTGTAAAAAAATGGTTAGAATACGGACCAAATAAGTATTTTCAACGATCCGTTTATTGTCCGTTTTATATCCGTAAAAAACGGAATCATCCGTTTTCAGCACGACAAAACGGTCCGGAAACGGTCCGTATTTGACGGAATTTAAACGGATTTGAGTCAGTTTTTAACACGACCCAACGGTCCGTAAACGGTCCGTCATTGACGGACTTGCAACGAATTCGAATCCGTATTCGATGTTCCTTTTAATCCGTTTTCTGGTCCGTATACTGATCCGGAAAACGGTACGGAAACGGACTCCGGATCCGACTATGCTGTACCGAAAACGGCACATAAACGGACCGGATTGTTTGCTGGGATTGATCACAATGAACTAGGTCGCTCTTCTATTTAGTTCAATCGATCTTTGACAATTTCGTTCCATCGTTTGTTAGATCGTTTCTTTGATAATTGTTAAGCGAATTATTTATATTTAACATTAATTAAATTTAAGTATTTATATTTTAACATTAAAAAAAAATTGAGCTGGCAACATTGAAAAAAAAAACAAAATTAAACTCAAAAGCAACATAAAGAAATAGAAAGAAAATAGATATTGATATAAAATAAATATTACTCAAATGACAAAAAAAACGAAAAGAGCGAAAGAGCTTAAAAAGCGTAAGATTGATAACTAGCTCACTAGTTTAAAGTGAAGACTAAAGGCTGAATTAGTTTGTACGTTACGTTCTGTGACGAATCAGCTGATTTGTTTTTGATGTATGAAAATGAGTGTGTGTGGTTAGTGTGTTTGTAATGCAGAGATGCCCAAGGTAGTTTGTCTAATATTTTTCAACTTATAATTTTCTTTTACAAGTTTTTCTTGTATGCGATAAACTTGAGTTTTATCCTGCTCTGTAATTCCGGAACAACCAGGGCTATCCAGGAAATTCAGCAGACTGATCTTTGCCATCACGGTTAATCGGGGTTACCGGTTAACCGGATCACGGATAATCGAGGCCCGACTGTACTCTTATTGCAATTACGCAATGAAAGTATATTTCTCAAACTAGAAGAATTCAGCTTATTGCGTTTTTTTGAGCAAATATAATTCAAATCTGAAAATATTTGTTCGCAGAGATACGTTGAGGGAAATAAAGATAAACACTTCAATGAAATCTTCTTTATTTCAGGATATATTGTACCATCCAGATTTTTCCAGAATTCTATATTGTTAAAAGTATCCGGCAAATCTATTTCACTTCGTAGTATAATAAGTTCTGTTTGGATTGGAAATTCGTACTTTAATATATCGCATTTATCCAGTAAATGCTGAATATTTTAAAAATCCTTAAACATGTCATTAAAGTTATTATAAGACACAGAAGTTCTGCAAGTGTAGTTTGTCTCTCCCACTCAACATGCTGATTTCCTATTGGTTGATTGACGATCAAACAAAAGAGCGTAAGTATACGTGTGAGTTTAATTTGCTGATATCAGCCACTACTGGGCATCTCTGTTGTAATGTAACGTTGCGTGTCGGATGAACCTGTTAAAAACAGAATTTTCTCTACTACGTTAATTGACAGCAAAAACAGCTGATTGATCTCACATAAAAAAAAAAAACTAAACAACCAAAACAAAAACATTTTTTTTAGTTTTATAAGCTAAAATGTACAAAATAACATAAAAAAAGGTTTTGTGACACATTATGATAATAATATTACAACCAAATTTGCAACTAGTCAGTTACTATAGTCGTTTAGCCAAAGCTGATATGTTGTTACGGAACAGACTAACAAAACAGCCATTCGGAACGGCACGTTATAGAAACGTCACAGAACGGCAACACTAATGGAGCCTTAATTCAATTGAACTAGGTCGTTCACGAACTACACAACTCTAGTTTTGCTAAAATTTATCTTTAGAAATGAGAAAGCGCATGAAAGGGTTAATTTGAAATAGTTTTAATACTTACATAAACAAAAAGATCATCAACTGAATTATACCAAAAACTGGATTGACGTCTTTTAACCTCCCAAAGAAAGATGGTAGTTAGAAAGTAACTTTTTAAACGTTTTAATCCATAACAATTTCGAAACGATTTCAATAATCGATACACAACTTTGAGGTTTTGTTTATTCCATAATAAATCATGTTCTGCTGTAGGATTAACCAATTGAAAGGTTAAGTTAGAATTCTTTTTCCGGCGAATAGGTAAAGATTTCGGTGTAGCATAGAAACTATAAAAATATTCATCTTTAAATGGAGGATATTGACGATAATGCATCCAGCTCACTTTTCCAAAATTAATAGCTGGTACAAAATCAATTGAAATGGTTTTATTAGTATAAAATTTTTCACGCACATAAATATTATGGGCCACACTATGTTTATCGTAGTCAATAGAATATCCATATGGTGGATGTCTTGTTTCTAACACTCGTTCTATTATATCATGTATCCACCACTGCAAACTGGTACGTTTTAAATAATACGTATTATTAACCAATTCATAAAAAGTATCAAAAACATCCTCATAATGTGGATCAGCCTCAAGTTGATTTAAAGTGTCTGCTAGACATAAATGTACAAAACCAGGACAATCTTCATCCAAGCGAAGAGCCATTCCAAATGGAAATTCAAGTACAATAAATATATCAAATTCGCTGGGCTTTATGATTCTGACGCTATTGCTATAACTTCCTGGAAATAATAAAAAGAAAAGCATAAAATGTACACAGTTAAACACTAAAAATGCATCGAAGATGCGACTTATTAATTCTGATCAATTTTAGGACGTAGATTACGAATGTGAACAGCAAAAATTAAATATTCGCGAATTTAGTTTATACCAAAAATCAAGTTTTTTCTTTAAAATTACTACAAAACATGTGTTTTGGTGAAAGAAAATGTATGGAAAAACATGTTTTATTTCAAAACAAACCTATTTTAGTGTAAATATGTGTCGGTTATGCCGAATTTTTAATTTCTTATTACCTTTTGTAAATTCGTAAATATTGTTGTTTTCTAATTTGTGAAAATGGTCTAGGGCAACCGCAAAATATCGATGTAGCAAATCAAGTTTGATATAATTTTTATTAAAAATAAAAATTATGTTTTTTCGACCTTTAATTGTCCTAACAAATAATCTATAGAGTTTTTGATTTAAAAATTATTAATTGACCACTTTCAGGAATGTGTTGATAGATCTATTTCGAGAATTTTCCAGGTTCCCATTATCAGAACACGTTTTGAAAGTGACAATTCCATGCAAAACATCAAACATGCATATAAACTAGTTTTCTCACTAAATGAGAACTAATATATGAGCTCGAAGTTAAAGATTGTCACCTGTTTGTTATGTGCACCCTCTACCTTTGGTAGATAGATAATACACGCTTTTTGTTGTTTTTTCTCCTTTTTATTTTCGCACTTGTTTTGTTTTGTTTAAAAACAAGATGTAAAGGACAATATCCTAAAAAAGAAAAATTTTCATTTTCGATCCAGCAAATCTTTTATAATTACACCATGCACTAGAATGGTCAAAAAAAAGATGAAAATTGAATTTTACGGTCTCCACAATGTTGCCCCTTTTCCTTAATGTCTTAAAACTATGATAGCACTCTTGATAGCACACATGCAAGGGTAGAATAAATGCTAGGATTTTATGCTTTTTCTTTTTTTTTATGTCTTTTTCTATAAAGGGTGTTTTTTATAGAGGTATGGAACTTTGAAATGGAATAAAACGAAGATGAATTTTTTAAATTGACATGTAATTTACTTTACTCGAAAGATAATCATCTGGCATTATAATTTAAATATGACTTCTGGCATATGACCGCCACGGCTGGCTCGGACGTAGTCTAATCTGGAGGTCCAATTTTCGATGAATTTTTCCAACATTTGTGGGCGTATATTGGCAATAACTCGGCAAATGTTGTCCTCCAAGTGGTCAATCGTTTCGGCGTTGACTAGCGACTTCACATAACCCCACAGAAAATAGTCCAGCGGCTTTAAATTGCACGATCTTGGAGGCCAACTCACAGGTCCGAAACGTGAAACTATGCGGTTACCAAACGTTTCCTTCAATAAGTCAGTTGTGACACGAGCTGCGTGACATGTTGCGCCGTCTTGGTGAAACCACAGCTAAAGCACATCATGGTTGTTCAATTGATGAACGAAAAAGTCAGTAATCATGGCTCTATAGCGGTCAGCAGCAGCAATGAATTCTTCTGTACCCACTGAACATAAATCACTTGACAGCTGACAAAATGGCCGCCAGTTAAAAAAGTATTGCCAACTTAAAGTTCTATACCTGTATAAAAAACATCCTTTATATGCAATGTAAGTTTACAACGAGTTTGTCAACTTAGCTATTTTCTCTAAAAAAAATAAAAAATAGCTTTTCTAGCGATTTCAAGTAGGATCTTATGATTTTTTTACAAATAGTTGGCATTATTGGAGCGGAGTTCACAGTGAATTTTTACCTTTGTTGTCATTTTGTGTGAATTAAATTCTGAAGAAGACATAAAATAAAATCTTTAATTTGTATATTTTCTCTTCTTTTGTGTTGCTTTTTATTTTCAATAATTTTTAAAGCCTTTTCATAGAGTAAGAATAACATAACAGATAAGACGACAAGTGCCAAAAACAATTGTGTGCAGATTGCAACAGTGGGTTTCTATACACCTCAGTCTCTATCATTCCGTCCTCTTTTTATTTGTTCGTTAGCTCGCACTGAGCAAATAAAAACATGTTGCAGAAATTTAAAAGTTTAAATTAATTTTTATCATGTCTTTAAATAAATGTTTATTTATTTAAAATTTTAACGATAAAATAAGCAAGATAAAATTATGTATTTTAAATTAAAATTTTAATAGAAAATAACAAAATATAAGCAAAATAAAAACGACTGTTTTAAGCAACAATTTTTTATCAACATGTTGCAATTATTGTTTAGTGTAAAAAAATGTATTCATTTGCTTGCTTGTTCGGTATTTTGTTGCTGAGAGTCGTGGCAAGTGTAGTCTCTCTATTTGTATATACTCTATGATTAAAGAGTTTCGGTAACGGGCTCCCCAATGCAAGAAAACAGACGATATTGAGTAAAATGTCCCTGTTTTTGAGAGAATTTCCCTAATTTCAAAGCAAATTTTTCTGTTGTCTGAGAGGATTTGCTTTGCAAATTGTAAATCAAATTACTTTGATTTCAAAGCAAATTACCCATTCACAAACTATGAAATCTGCACATATAAAAACCAAGAGAAGGAATTTATGCAACTGAGCGGGATCGATAGGCTGTGTCATTTTTTAATTTTTTTATACGAGAAATAAATGTTTGTTAATTTTTCTTTTCCCTATTATTGATTGCCAGCAAAACAAGAAGTCTAGCATATTTCAATTTCATGTATTTTGTTGTTGTGGTATTGCATACTATAGCATTTATTAGGGTATTCAATTTACTCGGGTTTGCTTTTGTTCGAGTAATCGAGTAACTCGATTTTGAGGTTTTTAATTTACTCGAGTAGGCGAGTAAGATTTTAAAATTGCTCGAATAACTCGAGTAACTCGAACAATTTTAATACTTTAATTTTATTTTCCAAAAACTCACATTTTTGTAAGTTTTTATATTTTATTAGTACTAATATAACATATATATAAAAATTAACAAATTAATTAAAAATTTTAGTAAAAAGTATATCTAAAAGAGAAAAACATTTGCTAAGATCATTTATTATTGCGACAGTTTTGTCTCAGTACACTCAAAGCAAAAGCGTTATTATATCAATGAAATTCTTTATAAATATGTTGAAATCTTCATTGATTTTCTTTCAATATAACTGGTTCATAAATATGTATTAAACTGTTTTATAAAAATATTTGTAAGGTTATCCGTTTTGTAATTTCACTCAGACTTGACACAGTTTTGTTATATTAGTGCGAAAAAATAGTCCATTTTGTCCTATCATTTTTGGATTTTGAGATATGTAATTTTTCTAAAAAAAATTATAAAGAAGTTTTGAAACAACTTTCATGAATATTTAAGAAGATTTTCATCATATTAATGAAAACTTCATTACTTCTATATGTAAATTTTAGTTTTGCGTAGGACCGCTATGAATTTCCATATAAGGCTTCTAAAATTGGCTTGTTACAACGACATAAAAGGGACCAACAAAAAGTGTTTACTAAATGACATTTAAAAATTCCTTTTTGAAAATATAGTATTTATATGTAGTTTCTTTAGATCAAATGGCAACTAAATTAAAAAAAAAAAATAATGTTTGATCCCACTTTTAACCCTCGAATCCGCACCAATAATCTTAAACACCCTAGTCTTAGAACATGTTTCTTTAAAAAATATCCAAGTTTCTTCGATATCGGAGTTTTTCGCATTAAGTTCTTCGTTTTTCGTAATATAATTTCTTTAACAGTGCTCACTTAATATAAAAATACACTTAAAATTTAAATATTCACTATAACAGTCACATTATTTTATACAAAATATTAAAAAAATATAAAATAGTTCATATTTTTAAATTACTGGAGTTACTCGATTAATCGGCCAAAAGTGTTCGAGTTATTCTTTACTCGAAATTGGCCTCTTCGAATTACTCGAACAATTGTTCGACATCATTTCATCGATTAATCGAGAAAGGGTTAACCGATTGAATACCCTAGCATTTATACAAGATCTTCAAGCTTTGCCAGGTCTGCAAGGGTAGTTTGCTACCAAGAGTGAACACCGCTACTGTTTCTCTTAATCAAAATTTGCATATAAAATTTAAATATAAAAAAAAATTTAGATTTTTTCGAGAAACTAAGAAAAATGCTATAAACATATGCATTTAAAGCAAAATTAGAAAAAAAAATATGCATTTAAAATATAAATTTAAGTAAAAATATGTAATAAAAATATGCATTTAGCACAAAATATGCATTTATAGCAAAATATGCAAAAATATGCACTAATTTTATTCGTCCTGTTCTCAGAGTTAGAAAAAAACACACGCATTTGCATCAACTTGCGGTCCCTGTATATAACATATTTGTATACTTTTTATAAAAAAAATCTATTTTTATAAAAAATTAATAGATGAAATTTAAATAAAACTAACAACTTATGAGTGTTTTTAATTGTTTTTATTAAATGTCAAACATTTTGCAATTTTGAATATGGCTACCCTAATATAAGTACACCCTGTATTGAAGCAGGGTAACTTAATCACAATATAACACAATAATCACAATAATCACACAATAATAATAATCACAATAACACAATCACAATCACAATTAATCACAATATAACACAAATTTTAAAATTTCTAATTCGATTCGTATCGAACGGATTAGTGAGTAGTTAGAAAGTTCTATATTTATTACCATTATTTTTTTTCAACTACCCCACTGTGCGGTGTTATTCATAACAGCTTTTTGTAGCAATTCAATATAACACCTTACTTTTAGGATAGCACGGCATGATATCGAATAAATTAATTAGGTTCTGACTAGAGATGGGCACGTGAACAGAATTTTGCGTGATTCACACGTGAGTGTGAGCGAAAACTAATTTTACTCACGTGAGAGTGAGTGTGAGTTGCAAAATTATTCGTGAGTGAGTGTGCGTGAGTAGAATTGTACAAAAAAAATGTTCTAAAGGGTCCGCCATCTAACGTTGTTTTTTTTCAACTAGTGCTTATTTCGTGAATGGTAACACTTAGCTCATGTCTGATTTGACAGATAATTAGTTTTATCCTTCCGCTGAACGAATATGGTTGTGTATACGCTTGAGCAACGCTGGGAAATATTGCGACATTACTTTGAAAATCATGGTAATGTTGCAGAATGTGTGCGAAAATTGCGTACGGATTTTGGAAGAAGAGAAGCACCGTCAGCTCCGTATGTTCGTTATCTTGTGAAAAAAGTGAAAGAAACTGGCATCCTCATAGATAAACCACAGCGTGAAAATCTAAAAACAGTGCGCACACCCGTGCCACACAGCCGAAGCTACACTCGATGTTTTGCGCCCTGTTTTTGAAGATCGCATTATCAGCCGCAGAGCTGATGTCGTTTGGCCACCTCGGAGCTGCGATTTGACACCGTTGGACTATTATTTGTGGGGTGCCGTCAAAGATAAGTGTTACGCCAACAAGCCAGAGACAATTGACGCTTTAAAGGACGATATTCGTGAAGCCATTGGTGAAATACAGCTGCACACAATCGATAATGTGCATAAAAATTGGACCGATCGTGTAGGCTACTGCATGGCCAGCCGAGGCAGCCATTTGAATGAAATTATTTTCCGTTATTAACCGGAAGGTTTGTACTTTCAAATAAAAAAAGAAATTTGAGAAAATATTCAGTAGTTTTTTTATAGCATTTTCAAAACAAAAAAAAGTTATTTGGCGGACCCTTTATTTAAATAAATATTTTCTTTATTTGTTTAATGTTTTTGGGGTTTTTAAATTTCAATATAAATGATAAGACTACATGTTTAGAGCAATTTTGGGTACCTTACCTTAATGTTAACCACAATTACCACAATTTACCTTAATTTTTACATTTTATTTTTTCCGGTAGAATTTTGATGCGTAAATTTGAGTGATTCACGTGAATCATGCCTGAGTGTGAGTAAAATCTGAATTTACTCACTTTAGCGTGGTGAGTGTAAGTAAAACATAAATGCTCGTGAGTGGAATTATTCTCTCGTGAGCGTGAGTGAGTCAAAATTCACTCACGTGCCCATTTCCAGTTCTGACCAGCAATTCCATATATATGCGGGCACACTCAAAGGAAAAGATTCATCATATTTATGATATGTTTCATAGATTTTCGTCCAATGAAACGTTTGTTTCATTTAACTTTTCATAAAAAACTAAATCAATTTAATCATATTTATGAAATCTTTCACTATATGTATATATGAAGGATATTTCATAGAGACCATTTTAATTCGTGTTTTTATGAAATGATTCATAAATATTGATGAAATTGTAACATTGGAAAAATTTATAAAACTTATTTCTGGTTTTCTCTGAGTGCAAGCTGATTTTAATGACGTGCTTTATTTAGCCATGTACAGTTCAGATGGTACAGTTCTTCAGCAAAATGTCTTTAAAGTTGGATGCATCTTTATGATGGTTTTTAATACACAAAAATTTACAAATGCAATAAATTTGATTTCTTTCTGTTGAAATGTAAGGAAAAGACCACACTGACAGAATTTTCCTTCGTACTATTAATAAGTGTCTTTCATTAAGTTGGATTCATTGATTTAATGAGTAAGTTTCATTAAATTAATAAAGAATTCATTAATCGAATGAATTTTCATAAAATGTTTTTGGTTGATCCTTAAAATATGCAATAATTTTTATATACTTTTTTTTTATGCACAAAACATTTAGTTCCATCATATTTCCACAGGAGGTACTTCACCTACACTCAGGGAAAAAAAGCTTCATCATATTGATGAAACTGTTTCATAAATCGTATGTCATCAAATATTCATTATATTTATGAAGTTTTCATATATATGATGAAAAGTTTCATAAAAATTAATGACAAATGCTTCATAAATTTGTATAATTTCATAACAAAGTTTCATAAACCTTGTACACATATTTCCATTTGAAATGTATATATCATCAATTGAAACAAAGATTTTTCATTTGAAATTAAAAAAAAAAAAATTATTTGTAATTTTGGTTTTCTATTTAAAATTCAGAAACTATCATAACATCAATTGATTCTAAATTTTGCTTTGAATATGTCAATATGAATTTTAATATTTCAGTGTGTGACGACAAGTTTGGGCACAAACTTATGTCACACACTGTAGTTGTAATATGAACAGTAAAATAGCAATAACAACACACAGACTCCACGTGCATGCAGTAACATGCACTGACCAAACTTGTAAAAAAGAAACAACAACAGCAATACGCATGATTAAATGTACTAATAAACATATAGCAACAACTATTTCTTTTCTTTGATATTTTAAATTTTGAATCTCGCTCCTAGACGAGGACAAGAAATTCTCATTGAGTTTGTGATTTAACATAACAAATATCTCTAGAAATTCTAATAACAAAGTCCCCTGAAGATTTCCTTAGGCAGGAATGAAATCCGGATAGGGACAACGCCTACATTAGATTGCTTTTCACAATTTGTTAAATAAGTTTTGGGACTTTAGCACATTTAATTACTATAAATGCAATTAAAGTTTATCCCGATAAAAATAAATTTAAATAAAAAAAAAAAAAAAAAAAAAAAAAAAAAAAAAAAAAAAAAAAAAAAAAAAAAAAAAAAACTATTAAGGTTGTTTACAAGTTAGACAAGATTAAAGGATTTTGGTGCCGTTAGTTTACACTAGCAACAAAGCATTGCCACTAACATTTGTTGATGGAATTATTTGTTGACTGCACAGTATAAAAGGGCAGCCAAAATAGGAAGAAGGTCTCATTCTTTTAGCAGCGATCAAGTGTGTAAGTATCCTCTAAGTAAATAGCGAACCTGGTAGACACTTCGACTGGTGTTTAGCGATCACCAGCCGAAGTTTAGAAACTGTGTCGAGTGTGTTATAGCCCTTTGGATGGTGTTTAGCGATCACCTGACGAAGGCTATAGCTGAGTGAAAATATCAGAGAGTGATTGTACGTTAGCTAGTGTGAAGAAATTGTGTCGAGGGTGTTATAGAACTTTGGATGGTGTTTAGCGATCACCTGACGAAGACTATAACTGAGTGATTGTAGTAAATAGTGTTCGGGTGGTGTTTACCGATCACCACACGAAGTTAGTGTAAACGAAGTAGATAGAGATATCTTCTCTTGGTGTTTAGCGATCACCTAGAGATAGGGTTGCCATATTTGAAAAGTGAAAAAAAATTACATTGATGAAAAAAAACAGTACTTCTCAAAAAAAAAACAGTACATTTTTGTATTTATTGTTAACATAACTTTTACTTCAATACATCACATATTTACTCAAAATAAGTTAATACACCGAACCAAATAGCGTAGGTAAAATCAACAAAAAAATTTTGTAGATCTTTAACGAAATTTTGTAATTTTTTTTTTAAGATTTAACAAATTTTATTCAAATCAACAAAATTTCGTCAAGTTTACATCCTCTAAAGAAGTAAAATTAACTAAATTTCATCAAATTGACTAAAATTATTAGTTTGGACGCCATTACTTTTGGCATTGGGCAGTGTCATGAAAAAAAATTGTGTTTACAAACATCCATTGCTTGAAAAGTAAACAAACCAAACTTATATATGTACAAAGAAACGAAGTGGAATTAATACAGGGAGATTCAAAAAATTTATATAAAAAACTATTGTACACACAAAAAAACATGGTTAAAAAAATATATATTCTTTGTACATGCAAAAAAACTTGTTTATATAAAAATATGTAAAATATACAAAAAAAAACAGTACAAAAACAGTACAAATCCAAAAAAACAGTACTTTTGCGTACTGTTTTAGGTGTTGTGAATAAAACAGTACATTTTTCAAAAAACAGTACATGTACTGTTTAAAACAGTACGAATGGCAACCCTACCTAGAGAAGACATTTGGTGGTGGTAGTAGAGCGTATATATCTCCACTGGTGGTTTCCGAGCACCGGTGAACTTCGGATGGTGTTTCTCGATCACCTGACGAAGTTAAAGAGATCCGAAACCAAAGCACACTTGGTGTTTACCGATCACTTTGTGGGTTTTGGTAGGTATAATTAACTTTAAAACCGAACTATTACAAGCAGGTCTAACTACACGACCACAGTAAATCTGCTGTCGGGTAATCTACAAGTGTTTAGCGATCCCGAACTAGATTATCGGACCGACGATTTGGTGTGGTGGCACTGGGTGGAATTTCTGGCCGTGTTTAGCGATCACGACCGAAGGGAAACCAAGTGAAGCATAACCAGCGGGGCCGAGGGCGGATCCGAAGAAGACCCGAGCGAATCCGAACGATTTCAAGAGCGAAAGTCATCATATCTCATCAGCCGAAGAACAGAAGGTAACGGTGAAACGTCTAAACGAAGGGCAAGGAGTGTGACGCAGAACGAAGTGGGTGACCCGAAGGCGATCCGAGTCGAGCCGAACAATCCCGAGTGCTAAAATAAGCAGTTGCCGGTACCGGAAGTGATACGGGAGTACGAGAACAACACGGCATAGTGTAGAAGCTATAAAGAGACACAGAGCGTGGTACCCGAGGACGAGCCGAGCGCAGCCGAACGTTTCCGAGCATATTTACAAGCCATTTATCATCAATCAACGCACGGAACAGCCAAGAGAGCGAAGGATCGGAGTGGAGGAGGTGGGACGAGCTCCCAATATCCACGAGAGACGAGCACACGAGAAGACACGAGGACACCCGAAGCATAAACTCTGCTAATATATTGTACCGAAATATTTTAATTAACTAAATAAAGTTAAATATAGGTGTTTTAAATTGAAATTACTACAGCGGTGTACATTTTATTTCTTGTAGCGAACACTGGACAGTGGCTGAGTATACCCTAGCAAAAATAAGTCGTTACAAGTGGAAATGGAAATTCTCAATCACAATTAATGTTTTTAAATTCCAAATGAAGATTCTTAATCTATATTTTTTTTTTTTTATGAATTTTAATAAAAATGATTATCAATTAATATTTTCTGAATTTAAATTTTAAATTTTGAGCTTTAATTAATATAATCTGAAGTAATGTTTTAAAAATAAATTTTCATTAAGTTTGTACGCCTTCAAAGCAATTTTTCATTTCATAAAAATTTATGAATTTTCTTCATCATATTTATAAAACGGCTTATACCATTTCATGAAAAGCTATGAAACTTCTTCATACGAGGGTTGATCAATAAGTCCGTGACTTTTCGAACTTCCCTTGTAGTTATATGAAATGCAACACTGCTCCCATCAAGTACCACCTGTTAATAGACTACTGTCAAATTTTGAGCAAGTTCCCTCATTTACTTTGCGTTTAACAGCTGTTCAAAACATACAACCTAGTGGTTTTTTTTAAAAATAGAAAAAAGTGAATTTCGAGTTCTCATTAAAAATTATTTTTAGCGGAAAAAAAAAAACCGTCAATCAAACCAAGGAAAAGCTCGATAAATGCTATGGGGACTCTGCACCATCGATTTTAATGGTTTAAAAGGTGGTTTACTGACTTTCGTTGTGGTCGCACAAGTACAAATGACGCTGAACGTTCTGGACGGCCAATTGAGGTCAATACACCCGAAAATGTCGAAAAAATCCACGATATGGTGTTGGCCGATCGAAGAGTAAAAGTGCGTGAGATTGTTGATGCCATAAGCATTATATGGCAGTGTGTTTTCTATTTTAAATGATCAGTTGGGTTTAAGAAAGCTGTCTGCAAGATGGGTGCCGCGTTTGCTCTCAATTGGCCATAAACGTAATCGTGTGACAACTTCAAAGGATTGTTTAAAGTTGTTTAACCGCAATTCGAATGAGTTCTTGCGGCGTTTTGTAACTGTGGATGAAACATGGATCCATTACAACACTCCGGAGACCAAGCAGCAGTATAAACAATGGGTTTCTCCATGTGAACCGGCTCCGAAGAAGGCCAAGGTAAGTTTGTCGGCCAATAAGGTGATGGCAACAGTTTTTTGGGATGCACGCGGGATAATCCACATCGATTACCTTCAAAAGGGATAAACAATAAACGGTGAATATTATGCCAACTTATTGGACCGATTTAACGAGGATAAAAAAAAAACTACCCCATATGGCCAAGAAAAAAGTTCGTTTTCATCAAGATAATGTACGGGTGCATACATGTGCAGTCTCAATGGCAAAATTCCATGAATTGGGCTACGAATTGGTACCTCATCCGCAATATTCTCCGGATTTAGCCTCGGTGCTCGGTGGAAAGAGATTTAGCTCCAACGATGAAATTATTGATCAAACAAATGCCTATTTTATGGACCTCGAAAAATCCTATTTTTTGGAAGGGATACAAAAATTGGAGAAACGTTGGACTAAGTGTATTGAAATAAAAGGAGATTATGTTCAAAAATATTTTTTTTTTTGCAAAAAAAAACTGTGTTTCATTCAAAAAGTCAGAACTTATTGATCCGCCTCGTATTTATGAAACATTTCACAAATATGAAAAAGCTTGTCATCCATTTGTACTTTGATGAAACAAATTCATCATATTTATGAAGTGCTACATTGGACGAAAATCAGTGAAGTTTTTTTATGAAGTTTTTCATAAATATGATGAGCTTTTTGTTTGAGTGTATGGGAAAAGGCTATTTATTTTACTACAAAATTCTAAATAAGCACATAATTTTGCTTTGGTTATTTGGGTCAATAGGTAACACGCTACTGTTTATATGTTAGTGGGTTGCGGGTTCAAGTCACGTTCAGGGAGATGTCAAAAAAAAAACAGAAAAGTAAATTAAAAATTAATAAAGGGTCCGCAATCTAACGTTTTTTTTTTCAACTAGTGCTTATTTCGTGAATGGTAACACTTAGCTCATGTCTGATTTGACAGATAATTAGTTTTATCCTTCCGCTGAACGAATATGGTTGTGTATACGCTTGAACAACGGAAGAAGAGAAGCACCGTCAGCTCCATATGTTCGTTATCTTGTGAAAAAAGTGAAAGAAACTGGCATCCTCATCTATAAACCAAAGCGTGAAAAGCCAAAAACAGTGCGTACACCCGAGAATATTGCTGCTGTGGCAGAAAGTGTGCGTGAAGCGCCATCAACATCAATTCACCGTCGTTCTCAACAATTGAACATTTCGGAGACATCATTGAGACGAACGTCGTTGATGTCGTTTGGCCACCTCGGAGCTGCGATTTGACACCGTTGGACTATTATTTGTGGGGTGCCGTCAAAGATAAGTGTTACGCCAACAAGCCAGAGACAATTGACGCTTTAAAGGACAATATTCGTAAAGCCATTGGTGAAATACAGCTGCACACAATCGATAATGTGCTTAAAAATTGGACCGATCGTGTAGGCTACTGCATGGCCAGCCGAGGAAGCCATTTGAATGCAATTATTTTCCATTATTAACCGGAAGGATTGTACTTTTTTTCCAGGACGACTCCAAGGTCCAACTTTTAGTATGATATGTAAATACATTTCAAAAGTATGTTTCCAAATTTTCAGCTAAAAATTTTTATAAAGGGGCATTTTTTCGTGTAACATGTTACTGTTAAACAATTTCAGTTTGGTCTATAATTTAACGATGAATCGACTTACTAACGAAAAACGCTTGCAGATTATTGAATTTTATTATCAAAATTCATGCTCGGTTAAAGAAAGCGCATCGTGCACTTCTTCTATTTGATGGCCAGTTTGGGCGACCTTCTGAGGCGGCTATTCGGAATCATGTGACTAAATTTCACACCAAATTTACATTCTTGGATATAAGGAAAAATATTGCAGCTGTATTCGCCAGTGTTGTTGATGACCGTGAATTGTCAATTCGGCGCCGTTCGCAGCAATTGGGCCTCTGTTACTAAACTACGTGGAAAATTTTGCGGAAGAATTTGGGTGTAAAACCTTTTAAAGTACAGCTGGTGCAAGAATTGAAGCCACACGACCTACCACAACAGCTAAGTTTTGGTGAATAGGCGCTGGCAAAGTTGGACGAAGATCCACTTTTTTATCGGAAAATTGCAGAGTTCGAAAATGTATGTACCACTAACATAACGTTGCTATCAAAAAAACCAATACAACGATCTATATTGTTTCGTTCGTATTTATAAACACAACACAAGTGCTCAAATCGTTGTTTGTAATATAACAAACGGAACAAAACGAAAATGTTTCTTTCGTCAAACATTATTATTTCGTAGTGGTTATTTTTTAGTGTTCATTCAACTTAAACATTAAAACGCGTTTTTAACGTTGTGGTTGGCAGAATAAAGAAATGATTTTTCTGCATGTTATCAATGTTTTTTTGCATTAGTTTTATAAAAATTTCACTGGAACTCCTCCGTTGAAACTTTTTATTAAACTAATGCAATTATTCATAAAATTCAATAAAATTTTTTTTCACTTGTAATATGACATAAACACTAAGAACGGTTTACGAATAGTTTTGTTCCATTCCATAAACACAACAAAATCAAACTGTTTGAAATATTGGCCAAACAGAACAAAATCGTTTAGTTCGGTCTCTCATCGAAAACTGGTTTGTGAAAGTGTTTGTGTTCTGTTTAGAAATCAAAATGAAAATAAAGAAATGTTCTGTTTATGTTTACTGTGCACAACAAAATGATTGTGTTGAGTCTCAGCAAAAAGCAAAACAGTGTTAATGTACAATTTATAACAACATATTGTACTGTAGTTAAAATAACTTTGTTTAAAAATCATAGAAACCAATTTGTAAATTGTTTTGTCAAATGAAAAAATATTGAAAATATTTTTTCACTGCCAATTTAAAATTCAATACAATTATACGTTTTATAAAAACCACTGCGTGTTTTATTCTTTGGTCACCTTCTAACAGGTTATGGGCCTGCGTTTACGTGGTTTATATCGTGATTATTAATTCGTATTTAAATAAATTTCAGTGGTTAAAATTGTAAAATTTAGTTCGGTCGTTAATTATGAGTGGTACAAATGTGCAGTTTCCCAAACTCTCAAACAATAATTTTCATATTTGGAAATTTAATATGGAACTGTTATTGTTGGAAAGAGAACTTTGGGATATCATCATTGAGGAAACGCCGGATGCTCCTGACGGAAAATGGTTGGTACGTGATGGAAAAGCAAGAGCTACTATTGGTTTAGCTGTGGAAGAACCTCAAAAGGTACACATCAAGAAATTGAAGACAGCTAAAGATTATTGGAACGCTTTAAAGAAGCATCATGAAAAATCGAATCTTACAAATAAAGTAAGTCTTCTTCGTCAATTTTCTACAAAACGAATGCATTGCGGTCAATCGATGGATGAACATATCACTGAATTTTTGAATATCGTGGATCGTTTAAATGATTTAGGTGAGGAAATTGAAGAACACAAAACTGTGGCATTTTTGCTTGGAAGCCTGCCAGAGGAATACAATTCGTTGGTATCGTCATTGGAAATGCGATCTGAAACAGATCTTACAATGGATCTTGTAAAAGAAAAGCTGCTTCAAGAATTTAAACGAAAATCTGGTGGAGAAAATGAAACTGATGTGGCATTCAAGATCCAAAAGAAAAAATTTAATCCCAAATGTTTTTCTTGCGGTAAGCAAGGTCACATGAAGAAAAATTGTCCAAACAAGAAATTTAATGGTAATCGTGCAAATATAATAAAAGATGGTGGAAATAAAAATGTTTGTTTTGGTGTTACAACAAAGAAGATCAACAAAGATTGGTATATTGATTCTGCTGCAACATGCCATATGTGCTGTGAAGATAAATATTTCACTAAATTAAATAAGCAATATAAAGATGTTATTTATATGGCTGATGGTACTGAATTGAAAGTACATGGAACAGGTGAGTGTCTATTGGTCTGCCAGAACAAAGAGATCCTTGTGCGTAATGTTTTTTATATTCTGGACTTGGATGGAAGCTTGCTATCCGTTAGAAGATTGGACACTGAAGGTTTTGGAGTGACTTTTAAATCAGGTATCTGCAGAATTACTTTGAATGGACATGTACATGCTACTGGTGATCTTAAAAATAATTTATATGTCCTAAACCAAGGCAACAAGGTAAATAAAATTTCTGAAGGTAAAGCAGAATGTGTTCATGTATGGCATCGTCGCTTGGGGCATAGAAATATTCAAGCAATAAAAGCAGGTGTTAATGGAGGTTTGATGTCTGGTGTCAGTATTAAGAATTGTTCCTGTTCAAATAAATGTGAAATATGTTTCAAATCAAAGCTTACAAGAAAACCATTTCCAAAAGTTTCGGAGTCTAGATCGGATGCTATTTTAGAATTGGTACATGCTGATTTGTGTGGCCCGATGCAGAATACAACTCCGGGTGGTAATCGTTATTTTTTAACAATGATTGATGATTTTAGTCGTTATTGTTATGTTTATTTTATTAAAACAAGATATATGGCTTTTGATAAAATAAAAGAATATATTGAACTTTCAGAAAATCAATTTGGAAAACGGTTGAAAGCTATTAGAACTGATCGTGGTGGAGAATTTTGTACCAAGAAGATGACAAATTATTTAAAAGCTAAGGGGATAAATCATCAACTCACTGCTCCTTATACGCCTGAACAAAACGGAGTGGCTGAAAGAAAGAATCGGAGTTTGATGGAAATGGCCAGGTGCATGTTGAATGATGCAAAAATTGACATAAAGTTCTGGGCTGAAGCGGTTAATAATGCTAATTATCTTCAAAATCGTTTACAATCTTCTACTATAAGTGCCACTCCATATGAGCTATGGTTTGGTAAAACTCCAAATCTTAATCATATTCGAGTTTTTGGGTCGGTGGCATATACACACATCAACAAGCAAAAACGGAGAAAATTGGATGATGTTGCAGTAAAATGTAATCTGGTTGGTTATTGTCAAGAATCGAAGGCTTTTCGTTTGCTAAATGTTAATACTAATGCTATAATCATTAGTAGAGATGCTGAATTTATTGAATCAATTATATCTGATGTTAAAACTGTTGCAACAGCTAATGAAGAATATAAAGACGAAATGGTAAATTTTTCCTTACAAAGTTGTAATGTCGATGAGGTCATACCACAAACATTGGAGGATAACGAAATCTTGAATGATGGCGAATCATTAATTTCTGAAGAGTGTTATGGTTTCGAATCAGCTGAAGAAACAAATTTACCAATGTCGTCTGATGATGAATCGTCAGAAGAAATTCATATTACATCAAATCAATCAGTTGAACAAAGAATTTCATTAAGAGCAAACAAAGGTGTGCCTCCGAAAAGGTATGGTTTTAAAGTTTGTTTTAATGAAGATCCTGTAACGTTAAACGAGGCTATGTCAAGATCAGATAATACTGAGTGGTTGAAAGCTATGAAAGACGAAATTAAATCTATGCACCACAACAAAACCTGGGAGCTTGTGGAAATGCCTAAAGGTCGCAAGTTGGTTGGATGCAAGTGGGTTTTCAAGATCAAGAAAACAGTTGATGGTAATCCTAAATACAAAGCAAGGTTGGTTGCAAAGGGGTTTTCACAAAAATATGGAGAAGACTATGATCAAGTTTTTGCACCAGTGGTTAAGCAGACAACGTTAAGAACATTGTTGGCAATTGCAAGTTTCAAAAACATGAAGGTAAAACATATAGACGTAAAGACAGCTTTTCTAAATGGTGAGTTAGATACTGAAGTTTATATACGACAACCTGAAGGGTTTAAAGAACCTGGTAAAGAAAATTTGTAAACTAAAACGTAGTATATATGGCCTAAAACAATCAGCTCGCTGTTGGAATCTACGAATAAATAAAGTTTTAATAAATTCTGGATTCAGAAGGGGAAAGTCCGAGCCATGTCTTTATGTAAAAGGGCACAATGATTCAGTTGTCTATGTTTTAATCTACATATGTAGATGATATTATTATAGCAAGTACGGATGATGCTATAATAAAAGATGTTATACAAATTTTGAAAAACTGTTTTGAAATAACCGAATTAGGTGATTTAAAATTATACTTGGGTATTGAAATTAGTCGCAATGAAAATGGAATATTCTACTTATCACAAGAAAATTACATTAATAAAATTTTAAACGATTTTGGTCTCCATGATGCGAAATCTTCTTCAATTCCGATGGATCCTGGGTATTTAAAAGAAAGTACCGATGAACATTTATTAGATGACAACAATTTTTACAGAAAGGCAATTGGATCCTTATTATATCTTTCTAACAACACACGTCCTGATATATCAGTTGCAGTATCAATTTTGTCTCGTAAAGTTAGCAACCCGAATCAAAGAGATTGGGCAGAAGTCAAAAGAGTTATAAAATATCTAAAAGGTAGTAAAGATTTAAAATTGTGTGTCGGTTCTAAGACAACATTAGAACTTAAAGGCTACGCGGATGCTGACTGGGCAGAAGATATAAATGGTCGTAAGTCTACAAGTGGATTTATATTTAAACTTGGTGACGCCACTATTAGTTATGCCAGCCGAAAACAAACAAATGTCACATTATCATCAACCGAAGCAGAACTAGTTGCTTTAGCAGAAACTTCTCAAGAAATGCTATTTATTTTGCAACTTATGAACGAGTTTAATTAACATCAAGGTGTCTAATCCTATAATTTATGAGGATAATCAAAGCTGCCTCAAGATCATTGAAGAAGAAAAGATTAATCCAAGAAGCAAACATATTGATGTGAAATACTATTTTGTTCGAGATTTATTAAAATCAAAACGAATTTGTTTTGAATATTGTCCAACTGATAATATGTTAGCTGATTTGTTCACTAAACCTTTACAGAAAATTAAAATTTGTAAATTTAGAAAATTAGAAAATTAGTTGGATTATATAATTAATTTTGTTAATCGTTTGTGTTTATTTAATTGTTTTCTATTTATACAAAACATTGTGCAATATTTGTTATATTGAGAAGGGGTGTTAATGTACAATTTATAACAACATATTGTACTGTATTTAAAATAACTTTGTTTAAAAATCATAGAAACCAATTTGTAAATTGTTTTGTCAAATGAAAAAATATTGAAAATATTTTTTCACTACCAATTTAAAATTCAATACAATTATACGTTTTATAAAAACCACTGCGTGTTTTATTCTTTGGTCACCTTCTAACAAACAGAACGATAGAAAAACGTTTGATAGTGTTTAAATTCGAACTCTGGAAAATTGTGTTCGGTGACGAAGCTCATTTCTGGTTGAATGGATACGTGAACAAGCAAAATTGCTGTATTTGGTGTGAATAGCATTGGACCGTACTTTTTCAAAGACGACGAAGGCAGGAACGTTACTGTGAATGGCGTGCGATGATTACAATTTTTTTTTTTTGCCCAAAATGGTAGAGCTGGACTTGGGTCAAGTGGTTTCAACAAGACGGTGGCACATGCCACACAGCACGCGAAACAATGAATGACCCAATTGAAAGGGCGAGTTCGGTGAACAGTTCATTTCACGTTTGGGGCCGGTCAATTGGCCGCTTAGATCGTGCGATTAACGCCTTTAGACTATTTTTTGTAGGGCTATGTTAAGGCTCTTGTCTATAGGGACAATCCTTCAACGGTTGAAGCACTGGAAGCCAATATTGAAGATTTTATTCGTGAGACCCCGGCCGATATGTTGGAGAGAGTATGCTAAAATTGGACCCATCGTATGAACCATTTGAGGCGTAGCCGCGGTCAACATTTACATGAAATCATATTTAAACATTGAATTATATAGACCGTTCTATCGATTCAAATAAAGATTTCATACATTTCTCTAAATTTTATGTGTTTTTTCTTTAAATCGAATCCGAATGCTCTTAAAAAATCACCCTTTATTTGCCAAAGTTTTCCTAACAAAAATCTCCGTTTTGGTACATATTTGTCGCAAAAGTGAGGTTTTTCTTAGAAAAAGTTTTTAAATATAAACATTATTCTATGATTTTTTGCACATATCCTTTTTAAAGGTATTCACTTATCATACTAAAAATTGGACTCTGGGTTTATCTCGGAGGGATATGCTGCCTTAAAATGTATTTGACAAATCGTACGTTTTGCATATGTCCACCATATTAAAATAATTGTTTTCTTGCTGAGAAAGGTTCTTTCTACTGCATTACCATGTGTATGTGTTAAGGTCAATTACAAGTTTAGAGATAAAATAGGGAAACATTTTGAAAACTACTGTATAGCGGGTTTTATAAAGGAATTTTCTTTACATTTCAAAGAAAAGCAGTCAGATTGATTGCATTTTAAAAACGTTTTATGAAAAAGTTAATGTACATGCACCAAAACTTTAGATTCATTTTGTGTAAAAACTGTACCATAGATCGAAAAATAAAGTACGACATTGAAATCAGCATGCCTGAAATACAAGGAATTTTGTGGTCATAACCAGAGCTTTGAAGAACTTTAATTACCAACTTTAAGGAATTAAATTAATTCCATTTTTTATTTTTTTTTTATTATTAATTAATAATCATTAGTGTCCGACCGAACTCATTTTTTTCGGCCGAAGCCGATGCTGAACTTCGGCCATAATATCAATGTTCGGCCGAAGCCAAACTTTTTTTTGATTCACACCATGTGAATTGCTTTTTTTTTAATAAAATTTTCATTTGGATCTGCTACTTCTAAGTCTGGTTCTGCATCATTACTATCCCAAATTGATGAACCACTCGAAATTAATTGCAAAAAATAAAAGTATACATCTATTTAAATTATATCGCATAAATTTGATTATTTGCTTATAAATCTTGTAGGTATATTTCTGGAAAAAAAAAATTTAAACTCTTTTGGCTTTTTTTTATTTAAATATCGTTCTTTTTATGGTATTCTATCATATTCAACATTGTATTTTTTTTGTAGTTTTTTTGTAAATTCTGAAAAGTAAATATAACCATAGTTGTTATTTATTTGTGCTTTTTATTAAATAATCATAAAAAGTTCGGTAGTTCGGCCAAAATTTGGCCGAACACCGAACTTGGCCGAACTTCACTTTTTGGCCGAACTCCGAAGCCGAATACTCGGTCGGACACTAATAATCATATAATTACAATTAATTATAATTACTAGCCGTATGTGGAATAAACTCCCCGCGGAGGTCTTCCCTGTCACTTACAATGTAGCGAAATTCAAATCAAATATTCACTAACATTACTCCCTCTTTCCTCCTCCCCATAACCTAATTTCCTGATATCAACACAATGTATTGCATTATAGGGGGCATCCCCTGAGTGTTGGTCTAACGAAAAAAAAAAAAAATAATTGTACAAATTTATTTTGAAAATCATGGTTCCGTTCGAAATACGTATCGCGCTCTACGTCCATTTTACGATCAACATAATCGTCCATCAGAGCAATTAATTCGATTAACTATGGAACGTTTTCGCGTATTTGGAGTGATGATAATCCTCCTTACATAAAGAAAAACTGACTGGTGTGCTTTATGGGCGTTACAGTCAATGGTGACCGCTACAAAACCATGATTACTGACTTCTTCGTTCATCAATTGAACAACCATGATTTGCAGGAGCTGTGGTTTCAACAAGACGGCGCAACATGTCACACAGCTCGTGCCACAATTGATTTATTAAATAGTAAATTGGCCTCCAAGATCGCGCGATTTAACGCCGCTGGACTATTTTCTGTGGGTATATGTAAAGTCGCTAGTCTACGTCGATAAGCCCGAAACGATTGACAACTTGGAGTACAACATTCGCCGCGTTAGTGCCAATATACGGCCACAAATGTTGGAAAAAGTCATCGAAAATTGGACCTCCAGATTAGACTACGTCCGAGCCAGCCGTGGCGGTCATATGCCAGAAGTCATATTTAAATTATAATGCCAGAAGATTATCTTTCGAATAAAGTAAATTTCATGTCAATTTAAAAAATTCATCTTTGTTTTATTCCATTTCAAAGTTCTATACCTCTATAAAAAAAAACACCCTTTACTAAAAAAAAAATGTTGATACCAATATTGAAAATGTCGTAATTTAGGGTTGCCATAATTATGACAACCTAAGCTGTTATAATGTATTGTCACAAATGTCGCATTCGGCTAATGATTTTTTCAGTTAAATTTTAACTTACCAAATAAACATGTGCCCTTATACAATTTTTTAAAAACTGAACTAACATTGCACATTTCTGCTAGTAGCCAATCTCTTACTTTGTCGAACATACGAGTATAAGATTGACGATCCTCATCTTCAATAGTAATTTCAGCATGAATAGCCATTAAATGTTCTTCAAATGCACTCATTTTAACGTTGGAATATGCAGAAATAATTTGATAAAGGGAGAAACTAAAAACAAAAAAGGATATATAGTTAGTATCATAATAAAATTAATCGAAATAATAAGCTTCACTTTGACAATGGGCCTTTTTGTAACTACATTAAAAAAAATAAGTTAAAAGAAAAGTTAGTAAAACGTTTTGTAAATGAAGTATACTATTTTTCAGCAAATGTTTTGTTAAAATTATGTTTTCAGCTAATATTTTAGTTATACTTATTCAGCACTTAACTGTTTCAAACTAATTTTTTACTAATATTTTACTAATGTTTAAGTAATTTATTTTGCTAAAAAAAATTGTGCTGATAAGCACATTAATAATGTGGACGACAACCAGATTGAAAAATATACGCAGAATGAAGTAAATGTCGTAGTATGTCAAAATGATACTAAAAAGTACAACTCTTGTAAGACATATACAAAATCAACCATGGAAGATTTTTGTCCCAACAATGTGTATCGTATACATATCAATTGCGGATTAAATTTAAATTAAATTTTGTGCTGTCAAAGTAATTGTCTATTAATTAAACCAATTAAAATTAAGAATAAGAATAAACGTTTTTCTCTAAAAAATTATAAACACTATTAATTTTCAAATCAGACTAGACTAGTTTCTGCCTTTTTATGGACATGCGTCATCAGTGATTTTCCATTTAAATTGTATTATTATTTGTGTCTTATAATTGTCAGATAGTCTCTACGATAAAATTTTTCCCACAACCTGCGGGCTGTAGGAATCAAACTAGCGCTTCTTCTTACATTACAAGCGTACTGTTTAGCGATCACACCCAAGTATGGCCCCGAATGTAATTCAGCTAAATTGCACATATCTTATGTAATTTTGTATGTTTCCGGCAAAAGTGCAGTTTAGCACCTTACGGCAAAAAAAAAAAAAATATGTCCGGATTTGGGGTTAAAAAAGAAAAAAACCGAAATTAAAAGTTAGCGGCGCTCGGACCCGGGGGACCCACTGGGTCCAAAAAACGAGGGGACGTAGTAACACGTAAGTATGGGTACTCAAAGGAAATTGTCTCACGATTTCAAAAATGGTATTTGTTTTTTGATCCATGAAACATAGTCCGAATTAGAGCCATATTTCGACCAAAAAAGGGGGCCAAAAAATTTCGAAAAAAAAAATCCTCAAATGAAAGAAATTTGTGGGCGTTGTGGTGTAATGGTTAGCGCGTTGGACTTTTACACAGAAGGTCCTGGGTTCGATCCCCGGTGCCGGCAACATCAAATTAATATGTATGAGTTTTTTCTATCCCTCATACGTATCGCAATGTCCACCTTCGGTGTTCCCATAGCAATTAACCCCACCGAAGTAAAATAATGAATCAGGGCTATGAACCAAAAAGCTTCAATAAGTTCGCCAACTCTCCATCAAGTGGCGAGCAACAACTGTTCTAAGACTTATGATCTCGCGCAATTACAGTGTTGCCATTGTCAGAAGCCCTTCATCTATTCCCCACCTTTCATCTCTATACTATCCCTTTCCAAAGAAAGCTACACACTAAATATAGGAAGTATTTCCTGAGTGTTGCCTCTCTTTTTAAAAAAAAAAAAAAAAAAAAAAAAAATTTTGTCACGATTTCATAAATGGTATTTGTTTTTTGATCCATGAAACATAGTCCGAGTTAGAGCCATATTTCGACCAAAAAAGGGGGCCAAAAAATTTCGAAAAAAAAAAATTCCTCAAATGAAGGAAATTTTGTCACGACGTTATAACGTTTTATAATTACAATCAAAAATGATATGTAATCTTAATTTCATAATAAAGAAATTATGAAATTGAAATTACATATCCTCGTCTTCATCGGAGCTGTCGTCCGCTGTTTCGGCAACCTCAAAAGACGGGAGAGCAGTGCGAAGATCGTAGAGGACTCCTGCAATCCTGCAAAACTCCACAAAAGGGTCTAGTTTCCCAGCCGAGCATCGCCGAAGGAACATATGTTTGGCTAAATATGCAGCCATAAATTCCTTACGACGACCTCCTGTGGGGACACTCCGTTTGGCATGAGCCCAAGACCCTTCTATCGAGTTCGTATGCGCTCCTGTCTCTGGATCTTTGAAATGAAGCGAGTGGTTAACTTTTAGGTGTATAAACTCGTGGTCTTCGAGGCAGTCATACGACTTCCAGAAATCACTAATAATAGTGGTTCCTGGAAGTATCCACTGCTGTATGACTGGGAGCAATGTGGCAACGTCCCGTTTTTCAACGGGTACCATAAAAGACTTGCCATTTTCTCTCTCGAAACCACCAAACACCCATTGGCCTTCCACTCGCTTCCCACGGTGGTATTTCCGCTTACCAAACTTACTTTCGTCTATTTCAACGACTTTGCCAGCACCACCGATTGGTTTCATATTGATGACGAGGTCATCGTATGTTACCTCTCGGCAGAAGCTGGCCCAAAAAGTCCCGCTGGCCAATGAACGTTCAAAGTTGCATTTGGTTCTCCAATGTTTACCTTTGTTTACGTGTAAACAGCGCCTGCTTGGGTCAATGTCATAGGGGTTGTATGCCCCTTTGGGCAGAACATTGTGCCTTTGGCAGGAAGAATACCGAACTCCATTAATTTATCAATCAATAGGTCGGACTCATCCCATTTGGTTAGAGCGCAACATAAGACATATGTCATTTTAAGGGGAAGAAATTTGTGTTTATGAGTTGAATGTTAAATCACAAGTGAAATAATATTATTTTGGGCAGTTACTTATATAGTAAAATGAAGTACGTTAACTTGTTTGATGTAAAAAAGTTTAGTGAAACAGAATTAAAGAAAGTAATACGTGTACCTTAACTTTTGTGATATGGAAATAAGTGCAAGTGTGTGTTGAAGTTTTCGGTAGTGTTGAAATTGTATTAAAAAGTAGGTAAATAATAAATTTTTGGGTTTATTATTATTATCGCGCGATTTTTTAAAAAAAATTTTAATTTTTTTTGCAAGGTCGCCATGATTTCGGAAAATGTTTTTTTTCCTTAATAAAGTTTTTCTGCGTGGTGGCCTGCGGCCGATCTTAGGGGTTTTCTCCTCCACAGGACGCGGCAGGTGGCTTCGCTGAATACAGTTTTTATCTTCCCTAGTGTGAAAAAATCGCGCGATTTTTTCAAAAATTTTTTTATTTTTTTTGCAAAGTCGCCATCTTTTTTACGCGTTTACAGATCATGGTAAAATAATATTTTTTGCAATGTAGGACAAATTTTCTTTCATTTGAGTACCTTTTTTGCATATCGAAATTTCATATTTTTCTGGCCCCCATTTTTAAGGGTCTTAAACGGCTCTAATTCGGACTACGTTTCACGGATCAAAAAACAAATACCATTTTTGAAACCGTGAGACAATTTCCTTTAATTTGAGTACCCATACTTACATGTTACTACGTCCCCCCGTTTAACGCCGCTAACTTTTAATTTCGGTTTTTTTCTTTTTGAACCCCAAATCCAAACATATATTTTTTTTTTTTGCCGTAAGGTGCTAAACTGCACTTCAGCCATGTTTCCTTTTTCTTATTGCATTTATTTGATATTTTGTTATATTGTTTTGTTTCGTTTCTAGAAAAATGCCATCACTAACGTATTGTAAATTATTTTTAAGAGAATAACAAAAAAAAATTTAAGATTTTCAGCAAAAATAATCGGCCTGATTACCGTTGTCGTAGTAAAATTTGTCGTTTTTAAAAAACGGTATTACGTTTGTCGAAAACTACGAATGTACAACACTGCTAGAAAATCTATTACAATTTCCGTATTACGGTTGTCGTTTTCGACTGTCAAAATGTATAAAAACAGTCGTCTATTTTAATTCTCACGACAGATTTAAAAAATTCTGAAAAAATGCAAATTTGAATGAAATTTTAATTAAATTTAAATACTTTTAGAATAAAAATTATAGCACCGAAGCTGTTTGCGAAATTGGAGGAAGTTTTAGAGTAAAAAACATAATTGGCAAAATCTGGAACAAGTGCAGTTTAGAAACATAACTACGATTACTTCAAAACTTTTACCCCAAAAATTAATTTTTGAGCTGATTTCAAGAAACAAAATATTTGTAGTCGCCGGCGCACTGTGTCGCGATTTCATACAACGGGTGGCCAAAAATAGAAGCAGCCAGAGTAGGGAGGTGAAATTTGGCATGAATGTTTTTCTTAGGAAAAGAAGTATTTATGCGAAATTTGGAGAAAGTCTAACAAGTGCCACGCCCACCTCCCATACAACCTAAATTTAAAAATTGTTAAAACTTGGAAATTAGTAATCAGATAAGAGCGACAGTTTGCATGTGAATATTTCTGTTAATATTTTAACATATTTCCAATTTTCAAAAAAATCGGACAAACGCCACGCCCACCTCCCATACAACCTAAATTTAAAAATTGTTAAAACTTGGAAATTAGTAATCAGATAAGAGCGACAGTTTGCATGTGAATATATTTATTAATATTTTAACATATTTCCAATTTTCAAAAAAATCGGACAAGCGCCACGCCCACCTCCCATACAACCCAAATAAAAAAATTATTATAATTTGTAAATAAGTGATCAGATAAGAGCAAAATTTTACAAAAGTAAATTTAGTACGTAAGTCCTTGCCGCTCAGTAAAAAAAATTTAGAAACATAAATTTTATTTATTTAACATAACATATTTAACATACATACATAAAATATATATAAGTATTACAGGCAATCTGACTATGCATCGAAATTGATGGCTCTGACTGCAAAATAAGATAATTTATGAGGTCTCTCATGGAGGCAATCCTACTTATTTTTCTCGTATGTCTTAATCTTGCATTTCTTATAATTTTGTGACTTGATTCTATTGCTTCTTCTGATAACATTCCAATGGGAATGGTAGAATATTTAATAAAATCTATACCATGAACTAAAATTTTGTGCACATTTGAAGGCATATAGTACCAAGAATATAATTCGAAGTATAAAAGTGCAGTATCTTTTAAAAGCTTTTCAAAACTTGATATATTTATATAATGACCACTTGAAAGTGTTCTTAAAATAATGGAAAAAAATTTTATTAACCTTACATCTACATTAGTAATCTTAGCTGAAAGTTCCACATTATAAAGGAAGCGCCTTGCAGTATTGCCATCATTCGTTGTGCCATACCCCGTCTTAACCTTATCAACTATAAGACCCATTTCAAATTTAAATTTGGCTTAAATATTTCCCTTTTGCTCAGCAACCTGATCTTTATTTTCTTTTCCTACCACTTTCCATTTCTTTATATGCTGTTTGTAAGAAATATGCAAAATGCATTCAAAACATTTGATCCATGCATGTAATGTCGACAATCCATACTGATAGCACTGCTCATTCACAGGCCTTTCGAAACCCGATAAGCTGTTCATTTCAGATGGCTTAGCTCGACATAAAGCACAAGTTGAACTACTACTGTTTCCACTTAATACATTTAAAACTGCACCATCTATCATCGTCAACTGCATTTTATAATGAACGTTAAGATTTTTGTTTTTTGAAATGTATTTATATATATCTAGACCTTCAATTTCTGAATTTGTGCTATCCCTTACTGATTGTATTACATTTGGATTCTCCTTTGTAAAAATAATTTTAAGTGGTCTACATAACCTCCAAGATGAGTGTTTATCATTTTCCCAAACTACTTGATCATCTGCCCAATCCAACAAGCGTAAAGGAACGAAAGACGTAACAAACATAAATTCATCACTAGCTTCCTCATTTTCAAATTTTTGTTTGTATACACTATGACCACTACTGCCGTCAAATCCCCACTTGCATTCCAAAACTATATCATTTTCGGTATCAATATCATGAACATCTAAAATGCTTCTTACAGTTTTGTCTAAAATTTTTTGTAAGGGAACCTCTGCAGAAGTTTCTGTTACTTGAATGTCATCAGGCAAAATCTTTTTTTTAGCATCTGCAATCATATAGTATGACGGAAAGCAATCTTCGTGAAGAGCATTTACTACTTTTCTCATCATATTGTACTGCCTCATAGATAAATCCATATCAATGTATAATGCTAGAGCACTTTCAACAGAAATTTTCTTATTAGTATTTGAACCTGTTACCCTTTCTGCGGCTTTTTTAAGAGCTTCAGATGAAGTAGAAGCGACAAGTTCTTCACTCGCCTCATTTTTGTTCTCATTGAACCCTCCTCGTAGGAAACATTCGGTCGGCCTCTACCACTTGTATTTGCTTCCTAATATAGTATAACACAATTTAGTTTTATTGCAAAACCAAAACTTTATACGGAAACTTACATTACAAATGAATTCACCAAATAATTCGCTATCTAGCCAGTCACTTAACTCAGTTTCAAATCTATCTCTCCTGCGATGATATTTAGACCAATTGTTAGAACATTTTAAAAGAGTAAGCCTTATTTTTTGTTGTTCCCTTTCTAATAATACTCGTTTAAAATGATTTTCTACAAAATCTTTAACATAACGCATAACATCGCAGGGTCTGTTTTGGTTTATCTCTAGCCACAGTTGAAAAATAGTACGAATCCGCAACGAGGTTGACACTAAAAAACAATCACAAAATGAATTCGGGCAATATCGGGCAGCTGAACTTTAAATATATTAAAATACATACTTGCAGCTAAAAAATACAAAAAAACAGGAAAAGTGTTATTTCTACTTTCTTTTAAATTCTCTACGAAAGTTCACGGTTGCTGAAAAATCTTGACAATGCCTCACCACTATTTTTTTCTAACGGTATCTGACATATGATCAATATTTGTAAACAAACACAGTGTTGTAATTATAACTAGAAGCATCACTTACAACCCTGTTACAAATTTTCGTAGCCGTTATATTCAAATACTTAAATTCTTAGTATTATAAATGAACATTAAATTTGGGATTTTTCCATAAATTTCGTATGCTGTAAACAAATCTTAACTTTGAACCACTATAACTTTACAATTTGTAAACATTTTAAGATGATATTTTAGATATCATCTAACCAGAGTGTTAAAAAAAAATAAATAAAAAAAAAACGTTCAAATTCTAACATTGACTTTAACCATTTTTGGCCACCCTCGTGACACAGTGCGGCGCCCCCTTGCGGCTGGGCTGGGCATTAAAGTTGAAAAAGTTTTTTTAAGTATCTCAAAAAGTACAAGTCCGTTTATAACAATATGCATGTCGTTTGAAAGCTCTTTTAAATGGCTTTTCAATGGTGTACAATATGTCAATATAATTAACCCATTAAAGGCCGGTTTAAAATTTTCTTATTTTTAATTTAGTTTTATAGATAAAATGTGCTTTTTATTCAAAAATTGCCCTGTGTAAGTACTTAATAAGTTTATAGAAATAGATAGCCGGATTTATAAGCTTTATTTTGAGGTACAATATGACCACATATCTCTTGAAACAAAAAAAAAATAAATATCAAAGATTAAATTTAGACAATGTGGATTTTTTGCGGTTTTTTTAACCTTTAACCTCTTTTTTAATTTTAAAAGATATGGTAGTCCATTATACCTTTAATGAAAGCTTGTGAAATTTTCTTTAATTTTTTGTAGTTTTTATATGCTTATAAAGGCGATTTTTTGAATAAGGTAATCTTTTTACACAAATAAATATAAGGGAAATTTTGAATTGGGCTGTAATGGGTTAAATTCTTGGGTCATATCGTACATCATTGAATAGATATTTTAATAAGCTTTGATATGACATATCGCACTTGATCAACAAGAGGGTATTAACTCAAAATTTTTAAAATATCACTTTTTTCAAGAAATCAACTAACATCAATATCTATCTATTGTAAAAATTTTACTCTTTCATCTCGAAAATCACTTTTGAGACCATTTTCATGATAATGTAGTGATTACCTTTATTTCAACAAAAAGGTATTATTTCGAGTTAATACAAAAGTTCAAATTGAAATGAATCGTATATTTTCATAAAAAAGGTATTATTTTGATTTGAGCCTTTATTTATGTTAAAAATTATCAAACTGTTTTATTTATATTTGGTTGTGTTTTGAGTTGATACTGTTTTGTTGATAAAATTTGTTTTATTCTATAAACTTAAATCGATAAAATTTCAAAAAAATGGTATTAACTCAAAAATTGATTTTTTTTTTGCAATGAGTGGATAAATTTAAAACAAAAACAATGTACAAGGTGGCGCAAAAGTAATCCTCCTATCAGAAAATGCTATAAATTTTGCGATTGGCCCCTAATGTCAGTTCTGTTTTGACATTTGTGTAGTAAACACATGCGAAATACACGTTAATAAACAATGTTACGCTACACTGCTCCAGAACGCGGAATATTGGTGACTACCAAGAGGAAGATGATTTTTCATCAAAAATAATCATGAGTGATGAGGCCCATTTCCATCTTAGCGGGTACGTAAATAAGCAAAATTTACGCTTCTGGGGCACTGAAAATCCGCGTGTAACCCACGAAGAGCCATTACACCCGCTTAAAGTCACTGTATGGTGTGCTGTTTTCGCTGGAGGAGTCATCGGACCTTTTTTCTTCGAAGACGTCGCGGGCCAAACGGTTACTGTGAATGGTGAGCGCTACAGAGCAATGATCAACGAGTTCTTTTTGCCGCAACTTGATGAATTGGGATTGGAAAACATGTGGTTCCAACAGGACGGTGCAACGGCACACACTGCACGTGCCACAACCGATATGCTGAAGGATGCATTTCCCGGGCGCCTAATCTCCCGTTTTGGCAATTTGCAATTGGCCAGCAAGATCGCCTGATTTGACCGCTCCAGACTTCTTTTTGTGGGGCTTTCTGAAGTCGCGGGTTTATGTCAACAAGCCTCAGACTCTTGCAGCTCTTAAAGACAATATCCGTCAAGAATGTGAGAACCTATCGCCGGAAGTTTTGGCCAAAGTGATGGAAAATGCAATAAAAAGGGCTCAAATGACAATCAACTGTGGCGGCGGCCATTTACATGACATCATATTCTCGACTTGATGTAAAAAAAATTAAAATACCAAATTAAAATAATCCACAAGAAGAATCAAAGTTTTTCATTTTTTTTTTAAATTACAGCCAAAAAACATCGGAAGGTTATTTTTGCGCCACCTTGTATATATATTTTCAAATGGAATTTGCTTATTATGATATGTTTGAATTTTTAAATTCTGTTAAAATGTGGCCATAAACAGTTTTTTGACTCTACTCTTGTTGATCAAGTGCGATATATTGTAATGATCAGACGTGTACTTTTTGAGATAATTGTAAAAAACTTTTCAGAATTTAATGCCTCGTCCAGCCGCAAATGGGCTCTGGCGACAAAATTTTTTTTTGCTTCTTAAAATCAGCTCAAAAAGTACTATGCGAGGTAAAGGTTTGGACGTGATATTCTTCGAATATCATTCGTCTCAGCCATAGGCTCTCATATTTTTCATCTGAAGTTAAAAAAAGAAGTCCAAACTTAGCATTTTTTTATATTTTTGATAATTTAACAACAAAATTAAAAAATTCTTATTGCCGCCAATCAGCTGTTTTTGTCAGATCGTCATAGAGTGCTTCATAATATTAATAAATTTTTCATCACTCTGTTGTTTTCAATCTATTACAAAAACCTTTTAGTCGAAAAATTTACGTAATACCGCAACAAATAAAAATCGACAACAACTTCGACTAGAGTCGAAATACGACTACGACAACCGTAATCAGGCCCAATAACTAGAGTATAAATTTTCTACAAATTTTTGGAGTCTTTATCAATCTACTAATATTCAACAATAGTTTTATTAACTTTTAGCAAGGATTTTTTAATTTTAAATCAACTAAGTGTTAGCAAAACTTTTGCTGAATCTACTAATTTTGTTGCCAAAAATCAGCTCGATAATTTTTAGCAAAATATTTTGCTGACATTAGCAAGTTATTTTGTAAGCACCCTCCTGACTAAAATTTGGCATACTCAGCAAAAATTGTTGCTGACTTTACTAACTGTTTTTTTTTTTTTGAGTGTAAACAAAAGAAATTATGTAGGTAGAATCAGAAAAGGTGTACAATTTACATTTGCATTTAAATCAACTGAAATGTGTAATTGTTAACTGTTAAAAATTAACTGTAAAATGTAGTAAAAACAACTACAAATGCAGTTAAAACAACATTTCCATCATTTAAAAAAATATTAATAAAAACTTTTTTGTAAATATTCCTAATCTGATTTTACTTTTAATCTGACAGACTTTTGTAAAACTATATTTACATAAAATATTCACGTTTCACGCTTTTTTCCAAATCATTTATGACACATGTTTGTTTTCCAAGAGATGGAATACTTTTTATTTGATATCTTTTCACCACATTGTATTAATATATAAATATTATAGAGCTACAAGAATACATTTATTTTCTATTCCAAATCTTACCTTAATATTTTATTTATTTAATAAAATTTACAGCAATTGCATTTTATTTGTCTATCTTATTTAACATTCTCCTTTACACTAAAGATAAAAGAGAAAAATGTTTAAACAAGCCGCTTGTTACACCGCCATGTTGGTTTTTTTGGTTTTGTATATTTGAATACACAGACACACTTTGTCAAAAAGTCGAAACAACTGCATAAAATAACTACTACCGAAATGCGTTAAGTTTTGTAGGTTGTTTAAAAAATCAACCCTCAAAAACATAAAAAATTATTTTTCTAAGTAAAACCACTGCAACTGCAGTTAAAACAACTACAAACGCATTACTGCACAAATAACTGTCATGTAGTAACTGTAGAACTTTTCTAAGTGTATTATGAATATAATTTTCTCACTGTAACTAGAACTTTTAACAACACAGTTATGAAAATTATCCTAAAACAAAGTGGTTTTTTAAAGGGACATTGTGAAAGGTGGTGTAAAAAATTATACTCTTGCCTAGATAAAATAAACTTTATGAAAAGCTTTCAACTTTAAAAAATGTCAAAGTTAAGTAAATTAATATATACAATTTAAACTTTTTACTATAAAGCTTTTAAAAATGTTTGTTACTATAAAAAAGCGTATTTTTGTTATTGATTATTAAAACAAAAAACGTATGGCAAACATATAGAACGTTTTGACGCAAATACAACAAAAGCTCTCATTATTCTCTCTCTTACACATACATATTACACTTTTTTTTTTTTCGTTTTATAGGTAACATGTCAACAATACGTTGCAGTCGTACAATAACGTCAACTGAGTGGTGTTGTGGTGACGGATACACCGTAAGCCGAAGAGCGCACAGGCTCTTCTTTTACTATTCTTGTATTGGAAAACAACAACTCAACGGCAAAAGCACCATTAAAATAAAAGAATAATCTGGGAAAGAGAAGGCAGGCAGGAATGCAAAACCAACGCGATATGAAATAAAACAGCCAAAGGTTGAAAAGAATTAATTCTTTAGTTCACTTTTTAAAAATGAATTCAATTTTACTCAAAATTTCCAATTCAATTTTACTCAAATTTCCGTAAAAGTATTCGTATATACTGAGTGAATTATTTGCATGATTTTAATGAATTTTTACATAAAAGTAATGTATGTAGTTGCACTGAAACTTGATTGAAACTTTTCATTATGATAATGTAAGTTTTTATAAAATTTTATGAAAAATATCATTTATTTATTAAAATCCTCATTCACTCAACAAAGAAGTTTCATAAACAATCTAGTTTCATAAAAACCATTAAGATTTTCATAAATTTTAAGAAATTTTTAGTTAGTTTTGTGAAGAAAAGTGTTATTAGTTTACAGAAAATTTTTAGTATTTTTCGTGCCCTAAAATTCTATCTGTGTAGAATGGAGTTATCGAAAAGCATTGAAATATGTGAGAAAATTCTTTTTTCAACTATTCACATTTTTTTAATTCATATAATAAAACGCTGAATGATGAATGATTTGCTTTCATTAATTTAGTCAAATGAAAATTTGTTGATTCATTTATTTGAATTCATTTAAGTGAAATATTTACCTAATGCAAAAAAAGGTACACTTATAAAAAAAAAAGTTCAAACAAAAGTCTGTTAAACGGGTTAGAATTCAACTGAACTAATTTTTTCTGTTATCTTTTAAATCAAAAGTTACTAAAGTTTATCACAAGAACAAATTGCTAATGTACTTGAACTAATTTTCCACGCTAATATTAAGTAATTCGTGATTCTCAAATTTACAAACTTGTTATTTAAATTAAACCAGAATTGTTATGAAAAAAAAAATTTTTTGTGTATTCGCTATCTGTCTCACTTTTCTCAAAATTTTTTATATTTATAAAATAGGCTATATCTCGGAAACTTATCGAGATAGAGCAAAATGGACCAAACACCGTATTGACTAAGTAGTTTAGTAGATTCGGAAAGACCTTTTTAGCAGAAATTTTCTGTTAATTCAGCTTAAATATTTGTTCTTTTTTAATTGGACTATTCTTAGTTAATTGAAATATTCCTAGTTAATTGAACTACAACTGTCAACCAAAACTTAGTTCTCCTAAAATATAGGTCACCTAAATTTAGCAGACTGCGATTCTCAACTTCATTGAAAATTCTGCTGGAGCCAATTCAGGTACAATTTTCTGTTGTAGTAGCGGAATTTTCAACTATGTGCATGGGCTTTTTTTATGAGGGTATTTATTGTGACCAAGATTCCATCCAACCTTTCTGTAAAAGTCTAGCTGTTGTTATCTGCCAAGCTTTTATCATTTCAGCTGATATGTTTTCAATTGTTGTTCTTCACTTCTACTGAACGGCTACGCAAACAGGCGAGAACTGAATGCGCTAAAGTACTTAGATGTGGAAAGCTTCTACGAACAGCGTCTATGTGCTGAAGTTCTTGCTTTTTTCATCATTCATTAAAATAGTAAGGGATAATGCTAGTTCCTCTATACCAACTTTCATAAAGGATGAGCAATTATTCACTATCCGGTTGATAAAGACAACCTTTTGGCTGAAATATTCGCAAGAAATTTACTTCTGCTGGAAAGCAATCAACTACAGCCCCAGCTCGAAAGTGTATCACATACTAGCCGTTAAAAGGGTTCTTGCAAATCTCCAAGTAAATAAAACAGCGTTCCCGGATGGCATGCCAGAATTGGTACTGAAACAGTGTTCTTCAACGGCATCGCGTCCACTAGCAACGCTCTTTGGCACGGAAGGTTGACAATCCCCAATCAATCCACAAAAAGGGTGTAGGTAACAACCAAGACAATTACCGCCCAATTGCCATCTGCTCTGCACTCTCGAAGGTTATGGAGAGCATATTTAATTACGATCTTGTTAATTATCACTTCTTAATGCTCGACAGTATGGCTTTCGTAGAAGTCGTTCTACGGCAAAACTGATGGCTTTTCTCTCGGCGCATTGGTGTCGGTCTATTCACAGAAGTGACAAGAGCAATGTGGTTACTCTAGATATTTCCAAGGCGTTTGTTTTATCGTGTGTGGCATAAAGTACTCGTGTCATTGCTTTTGGTGTAGGTTAGGACTTCTCTCGGTTCATATCGAGTTTTCACAGAGATAACAAAAGCAGATTATGAATGACTAACTCAATCAGGAACTAAATGGAAAAATCATGTTTTTTATTCAAGTGTCGAAAGTAAATGTTCTGGCTTTCTTTACCTGAGCAAGAATTACTTCGCTTCTTCTGTTTTCCTTACTGAAGATGGAATACAACTCCTATGTATGGGCAGGGGCTTCAAAGTTCAAAGAAAAGGAGGGTGTTGGCGGTCATTATTGACAGCCAGCTATATTGATTCGTTGGAGCATCGTAGGAATGTGGCTTGTGAGACATTGTTCTATCAATACTACCATGGGAAATGTTCTGTTGAGATAAGTAAATTTATCCCTACGGTCCATGTTTTTGTCCGTAACACGCTTGTCCAGTAATTCTCATTCGTTTGTGGAGCGCACAATCCATTACAGAGATAATTAGTGTATTTGTCGAATGGATGTATGTGGGATAAACTCCCCGCAGACGCCTTTCCTGACACAATTTGGAAAAGTTGAAGTTTAATATCCATAGACACTACTCCCTATTTCCTCTTCCCGTTACCTATTTTCCTGATAATAACACAATGCACTGCAATATTAGGTGGTATCACCTGAGTATTGGTCTATGGTAAAAAAAATTCCGGATAGAAAGTGATTGATATAACTTTTTTCCATAAATTTCTCTGGTTATGTCGTATAAGAGTAGGGTTGCCATATTTGAAAAGTGAAAAAAAGTACATTGATGAAAAAAACAGTACTTTTCAAAAAAAAAAAACAGTTCATTTTTGTATTTATTGTTAACATAACTTTTACTTCAATACATCACATATTTACTTAAAATAAGTTAATACACCGAACCAAATAGCGTAGGTAAAATCAACAAAAAAATTTTTGTAGATCTTTAACGAAATTTTGTCAATTTTTTTTAAGATTTAACAAATTTTATTTAAATCAACAAAATTTCGTCAAGTTTACATCCTCTAAAGAAGTAAAATTGACTAAATTTCATCAAATTGACTAAATTTCGTCAAATTGGCTAAAATTATTAGTTTGGACGCCATTACTTTTTGCATTGGGCAGTGTCATGAAAAAAAATTGTGTTTACAAACATCCATTGCTTGAAAAGTAAACAAACCAAACTTATATATGTACAAAGAAACGAAGTGGAAATAATACAGGGAGATTCAAAAAATTTATATAAAAAACTATTGTACACACAAAAAAAAACATGGTTAAAAAAATATATATTCTTTGTACACGCAAAAAAACTTGTTTATATAAAAATATGTAAAATATACAAAAAAAAACAGTACAAATCCAAAAAAAAAAAACAGTACTTTTGCGTACTGTTTTAGGTGTTGTGAATAAAACAGTACATTTTTCAAAAAACAGTACATGTACTGTTTAAAACAGTACGAATGGCAACCCTATATAAGAGTTTTATATGCTACCCTGCGGTAGCTTACTGAAAATTGTCTTAATTTTTTTTTGTTTACTGAAATTATCTCTGTGTATAAACATCTTTAATTCTGAATTCAACTTTTTGTGAATTAAGCTCACATTTTATTATTATTTCTTTCGAAGCTCTGGCTACAGAATGCAGAACTTTAATAGAATTTAATCCTCAAAATAGTTTTTCATTAAAGGCAGTTGAACAGGTTCTCTCAGATCTTATAGAGCAAAATTGCAAATAATTGAAAATCCATATTTTAAATACGAAAATTAAATTTTTTCAAATTATTTTATAGTTTCTAATAGCAAGTAAGAAAATACATACTTTTACAGTCTGGTGCAAAAACAAATATGTCAAATAAAACCAACAAAAACGACTAGCAAACCAACAACAACGATACAACATCCCACTATGCACTCATCACAATTTCAAACTAAACAAATGACAACGCGAATGTTATAAGAACGACGTCATTACCACCGCCGCCAAAACAGGCTGGCAAGCAAGCAGTCAGGCAGGCGGGCTAACAGGGCAGGCATCCATGTCGTTTGTATGTAATTCGGTTATATAAATGTATGTGAATGTTTTGGACTGACAGACTGCCACAGTTTGACTGTCTAGAGCTGGATAGTTGGTTTGTTAGATGGATGGATGGATGGCTCAACAAAGTGTAGAACGCCAATAACAATATGTATAGTCAAACGTTAACGTCGTTGCTTTTTGTCTTCCTCTTCTTTTTTTTTTTATTTACAGGCAACCAGACATTTTTCTAGTTACTCTTTTTAATAGAGCGCACAGAATAAGCGAACGAACAAAACAATACCAACAGCAACAACAACAACGAAAACGAAAACTGGTAAACGAAAAAAAAAAAAAAATCATGCCATCCTCATAATCAACCTCGCCAACAATGAATGACTCAAAGACGCAGCACACATTTCGCTTCTACAACAGTTTAGTTAACCGCTGTACAGTAACAGACGTTCAGAATAAACAATGCTGAAGTTGGTGTCAACATACACACACACACACAACAATGACATCCATTCCTTGCAGCAACTCCTTATGCTGTCGTTGTTATAATTTCTGTAGCAGTTTCTGCTGCTGCTCAGCCATCCGAATACAAAGAGTAAGGAACAATTATATATATACATATATGAATCAAAAATTGGATCTGCTGGTCAAAATTCTTATTACCTCAATCCGAGTATATTAAACTAATCATTTAAGCCGTTGTTTATTATCTTAAATTCGTTAAAGCTTATACTAGTTATCTGTTTCCAAAAACATTGCTTCCTTATAACTTTTAAGAAGACCGATTCGATTGATGGAACTAAAACTCTGTCAAAATTTCCAGTAAAAAATAAGAACAGGTTGGGGAACAACTGTGTTAGCACTGGTTCTATTTTAAGTTCGACAAATGATTCTTTTTTTGTGGACTTTGAAGAAAATTGCCTTATGTGCTGTTTAGACCTGAAGGAAGACTTTTTGAAGAAGGATGGGGTACAACCGTTATAATCCACTGAATGCACCTTAGGGTGTCCCGATGGAATTTTTACTAATTGACTGAAGAAAACGCACTCAAACGATGCGTATTAATGAGCTGAATACGAAAAAAAATAAAGAAGCCAATTTTGAGGGGGATCTTTTGTTCCCTACACACAGAAAACTGTTTTGTAGTTGCAACCGAATTTTTTACCAACCGAATTTTTGTGGTTCCACGTACTATCATTATTATTAAATTTTAATACTTTTGTAACAGCCGACATTTATTAACAAATTTCGAATTTTTGTTGTATTTTACGTTTACGGACTATAATATTCTATAAATAGATTCACATGCATTCAACAAAATTTATTTTATTAATAAAAAAAATGTATGCTTCAAACTGGGCTAGAACCGGCGATCTTCCTTTTTTCAGGCAATTACTTTACCTCTAGCCTAAACCCAATTTAAATATGTTTTTGTTAAATTTCAACAGTGAATATTTTCTAGTTTCAAATTTAAATATTTGTCAAAAAATAGATTTGTATGAACAACAGAAATTCGGTTGCTAATCTTAATATTTTATTAGAGTTACCAAAACTACAAAAAAAATTTTATATTATTTTAAAATTATTTTATTAATAAAAGATTCTTATGCCGCGAACTGGGCTCGAACCGTCGACCTCCTGCTTGTCAGGCAATTACTTTACCTCTGGCCTAAATTCAATTTAAATTTTTTTCTTTCAAGTTTAAATATGAATGTCTAAAAATAGATTTGTATGTACAACAGAAATTGGGTTGCTAATCTCAATATTTTATTAGAGTTACCAAAAATATTAAAAAACTTTTAAAATTGGTACCGAAAACTAATATTTCAGATAGAGTGAGTTTTTTTCAGGCCAAACTAATATTCGATTTTAACTGCAAATATTTTATTCAAGGGATAAAATCTCAAAAAAGTGGTTGATTGTTAGTGTCCGACCGAACAGTTCGGCCAGAAAATGCATTTGGTCTGTATTTTAAAGCATTATGGACAAATTTGGCGGATGGAAAAATGTTCATTGGGCTGATTAGATGCTATTTTGAGTGTCAAAGAAAAGTCTGTAGTTAAGTAATGAATTCACTGTTCGGCCTCAGAAAGTTCGGCCAAATTGAAAATAGTTCGGCGGCCGAACTTTTAACTTTATAACTAAATTTCGGCTTTTCTCTTAAATTTTATACACAAAATCGAATTAAATCGGCTCAACAAACATGTTTCCAATACTAAAATTTGTCATCATTGCCTCTAGATATCAATAAACCGACAAAATATAGTTTTTTGGCCGAACTGTTCGGTCGGACACTATTGATTGTTGGTATTGAAGGTAATGTAGAAGATAATACTTTTTCAATATTGATTAGGAAAACAAATATTTTGAATGATGTGACTGTGTTTTGGTTAATTTTACATATTTTCTGTTTACAATATAGTTTAATTATGCTGATGATGAATTTTAAGTACTTACAATTATATTTTTTGAATAACTATTAAATTTTGTTGGTTATAATTGAATTCCAACCAATTTATTCTCTGTGTGTACCAGCGATTAAAGATTTTGATATTAGTGTATTTCGGCGAAAAAAAAGGTTTGCATTTTTAGGTAAATTGTTATGAAAAGTTACATAACGACATGATTGACGACGAATGGTTGATATATGTCCCATTCATATATTTTGTTGTATAAGATACAATTTTTAACCGATTTTTCCGAATGTGATGTCGATACAGAAAGGATATATGTAGTTTTTAGATCATACTAACCACTTGGACCAGTATGGTTTGAGAGCCTAACCTAGTTGAGAGCCGACCCCAAAGTTAAAACATATGAATATTATTTTCATCATTCTTGGTATATATTTTCTCGAACGCTATTGGACATAGGGGAACAAAATTTAGGTAGGACATGGTACAATCCTTTAAGTTTCAAGAAACATTGGCCATATGTATACATCATATTGGTCGTCAAAGGTAAAAAAAGTTCAGTTTTTTTATTTTTTGTGAGTATAGAAATTTAAACAATTTTCGTTTGATTTTCTTTAGATAAGAGTGATACTTATAGATTTTTATCTCCAGATTCCAAATTTGGTCTCCAAATTGTTCTATTCCTTCAGAATTTTGAAATATCGTATAAAAATTATATTTTAGGACTACAGTCAAAACTCGATTTACGACTCAAGCTATTTTAAAAATTTTGACAAATTCGTGTTACGCATAGCAAAATAATTTAAAACCATGTGTTATATTAAGTAAAGAAGATAATAGCTATAAACTCGACACGCATTTCGCTATTACTTGCGTGAGGTATTTGCTGACTAATTTTGACCGTAGACGACAAATGGATTTTTTCATAGAGAGTTGCAAAAAAAAACATTTTTGGTGACACTTTTCTTTAGAAATGTTGGGTCGATAAACCCAAATCCGCTAAAAAGCTAATTTTCCATCCGAAAAAATTTTGGATGGACCGTTGTCGACCGTTGCGATTTGAAGATGCTGATTTTGAAGTTTTTAGCAAAATGCGTCTCAAAATTTGCACTTTGGCAAACCTGTTAAACCTGCTTTGAGGAAGAATTCTAGTCCACATTTGCCCATAAAAAGAATGATCTTAAAAAAATCTACATTTTCCCATACATGGATTTAATCATAAAACAAAGCATCAGTAGACCAAAACTAATTTTTTTAAAAATTAAAACATATTGTTTTTAACTGCTTCGTCATTAAGCTTCGACAGCAATTTTGTACAAAAAGTTTAAACTTATATTTTACCGATATACATTAACATCGTCAACGTTGAACGATGGAACTAAAGATCCTCTCCAAAATTTCTTACTTTTTTTCATTAATACCCATCGTTTGTGTAGTATTTCTTCAAAGAAAAACTTTATCGGGACACCCTAATGCACATGGCGAGTATTAGGCCGATATTTACCTATGGGACACTTGTGTGGTGGAGGACAGCGAATGCGAAGTCATATCTCTCTAACCTAGTTAAGGTGTAATGAGAGTTCTCTCCGATCTTAACGGAATTCGGATATGTGATAGAGGGGAAAAATAAGGAACACATCTGTTTTTTAGCAGTTAAATCTCAAATTTAAGGTTTAAATGGTGGGATCCCAAATTATTTTATTTTCGTATGGAAACATGTCTTAAATTAACGAAACTCAGATTTATTTATTTGCAGATTTTAAATACTCGAGAAAACGAAAATGTTGATACCCATATTGAATATGTAGAACGATTTCACTGGGTCACGAATGCCGTAATTCGGCCCCTGGTTTGCAAAATTTTAAATCAATTTGAACAAACAACGACCTCGTTGTTCAAATAAGGATTTTTAGAAATATTATAAAAAACCGTCATACCCAGCAAAAACATGGTAATGACTACCCGATCAAAAAAAAAGTTATATCTCAAATATTAAACCATATCTTATTTGATATAGATTGATATTTATTCTTATCCAAGTTCATCTCAAAGTTGGGGTATCCAGTAATATCCAATAAGATCCCTCAAATATATTACTAAATTAAATTAGATAAAAATTTATTTCAAAATTGAGGGGGATCCAATTTGATATTAATTAAGATCCTGATAGATCCCAAAATATCCATGATTTTGTATTCGCAAAAACCTGGACCTGAGTCGGTCCGAATTTGGAATTTCTCATTTTGAAATCGGTGTATCTTGGTAACTATTCGAGATAAGCCACACAGCATGTTTTTTGTTATGGTCTACTAGCAGATTACATATATGTTAATTTTTTGAAAATCGGATTAGAAACACAAAAATGGCAAGCACTCAAAGTTTCATATGCAAAAAAGTTTTCTAGCTCCCTTCAAAGTCATGCCATAAGGCTCGATATTACGTCACTTATGCCTGTTCCAAATTTCATTGCAATCGGACTTCTAAGTAAGAAATGGCGGAATTATTTCCAGAAATGTTGCGATATATCCCACTGTGCAGCCATAGAAAGTGCAACAAGTGTTTTTATTATAAATTACCATAAATCAACTATTCCAATGGGAGGAGGGCAATAAAATAAATACAATATATACCAAGAGCTTAATTTAACTACAATTATATAAATATTTCCCAGCAAAAATTGTTTCTCCTCTAATTTGGCATTTTCATCAATGAATTTTTATCATTGGCTTGTCATAGGAATATGATTCTTTCAAATATGATTCTTTGGAAGTTTTCTGCCTAAACAATGTAGGACGTTGTTTTGCAGCATAATACAAATGATTCCTTCCTATGACAAGCCAATGTTAAATTCTTTGGCAGAACAGTTTTCGCTGGGTTATAATAAAAATCAAACATACCCAGTGTATTTAAAATGAGGATTTAAAAGTTGATATTCAAACAAGGACGCCAACAAAAGTAATGTCACAATATTTTGTAGAATTCCAGAGATACTTTGTATTGTTCCTCTACTTCAAAATATCGACAAGCGACTAGACTAAAGTAAAGAATCTACGCGTTTAAAATCATCATTTACGAGTACTGTCAGAAACCTTCATTATGTGTATACTATAAATGCATTGCGTTCGCGTTCATACTACTCACACCGACAATAATAATATGACAGAACCAGCAGCAGCAACAGAACTCAAGCGGTATTTAAGAGGGAGGGGGGTGGGTGATCCAAGAGAAGAGAACTAGCTATGTTTATTTATTTTTTTTTTTTAGATTTTTTGCAACTACTCTGGATGCACAATATAATCAAAATAATAGCAACAACAAAAATAAACGTTGACGTAGTCCGTACACTATAATGGAAAAAATGTCTCTCTAACCAATACATGGATAATTTACAGCCTTAAAAAAAATTTAGTAAAAATTTACTGAAAAAATCCAATCTCCTACTAGGGAAATTTTTCTTTTAAGGTACCCATACACTTTGCAATATTATTGCCAGTATTATTGTCGTTTTGCCCTACACAGTGCAATAAGATGTACAATACGTTTGCACAAAATATGGCACCGCTGCTTCGTTCTATTTTGGTGAGATATGCACAATGTGTTGACCAACACACTATAAAATATTTATTTTCTTGGTTGCGCAATAAGAATCAAAACCTTTTGGATATTTGACAATATATTGTACAATTTTAAAATATGACATAAACACTGGTAATATTTTGCACCATTGCAAAAGTTGCACAATAATATTGCGTAGTGTACCTTTAGAATTTCAATATTTTATAGACAATACCTAATAGTTTCTACAAAAGTATTAGTTTATTGGTGTAATCGTATAAAATTTTAATTCACTTTTTGTGGAGTGGAAAACGGTCAGTTTTCAATCTAGAATATTTAGCTTTTTAAATAAAATTAGGACTCGATTTTTTTATACATCTCTTTGTATTAATCAAAACTTTAAATTAGGCAATAAAAAATTATTTTTATAATATAATTCGTAAAATATTAAGCATTGAAATTCCGATCGTTTTCGTTTTTGATATTCATCACATCCCTACGGGAAATGGACCAGCCACAGATCTGGTGACATGACTGGAACTTGATGGTGTAGTTACCGGTGACCGATTCAGTTCTCTTATATGAAAGTAACCGGTAACTTTAACAAGGGCTTGTTATCCTAGGTAAGTTCTCCTGTGTGTCACTCTGCGCAGTGAAATAGCTCCCAATGAAATAAATACCAAAAAAAAAATAAAAAATAACTAAATTGGGAGTTATTTTATAATGAAATAACTCCCAAATCGTGGGGAAACAATCTTAAAATTTTAAAAATTCGGATAGCTACCTAAACGAATTAGGGGCGATTTTTCTGTACAGCTTAAAAATTTTTTGACATGATTTGTACATATTTTAGTATATTTGGCTGATTAAAAGCATATATTTGGCATACGATAACAAAGATTTAACAACTCTTCATCCATTAAAATCGAATGCAATTTAAAAATTTTGGTGCTAAATATATTAAAGTATTAACTATAACATCGACCCTAAATCGTTTCGGTATCCATCTTTAAGTTATAAGTTAATACATCGGATTTTTTCAAATAAATCACTTCAAAATCACGAAAAAAATTTTTTTTTTTTAAAAATATAGCGCTATTTTTCAAAAAAAAAAAAATTCCCTGCGCTACTATTTTCGAAAACACTTTAAAATACGTCGAAATGATTTTTTTTTTATAAAATCGAAAAACGGATTCCTGCCTGTAACGTAGGAGAAAATCATTAAGTCCGGCTGAAGGTCGGTCTTGCAGAAAAGCTTTCCTCAACGAAGCCGGGCTTTGGGCGGACTGGAGGAGAAAACCCTAAACTAATAAATTTTGTACTATCACTTCCACGCGGTGGTCCCTGGGTAATGCCAACGATAGCAACTAAAAAGTCAAGTCAACTAAGGGCCAAGGCCCCAAAAACCGAAGATAGAAAAAAATTTACTTTTTTATGATATATAATTTATCACTGGAATTCGTCCATTGAAACTTTTTATTTAATTAATGCAGTTTTTTATAACATTTTATGAAAAATTTTATATTATTTACTAAAAATTTCATACGACTAATGAAAGTTTCATTCAAAACAATTTCATTAAAACTATAAAGCTTTTTCATAAAGTTTAAGAAATTTTTCATTCACATTGTTTTCTTTATAAAAAGTGGTAGTTATAGATTTTTATCTCCTGATTCCAAATATGATCTTCAAATTTTGTATCCCTTCATAATTTCAAAGTACCGAAAAAAGAGTATATTTAAGCAAAGCAAAATATTTGAGAAGATATGTGTCATATGACGTAAACAAGATAACAGAACTATACTCGAGACGTCTTTCGGGTAAGGTATTTGTTCACTAATTTTGACCGTTAACGACCAATGGGATATACATATATGTAAAATGAATTTTTTCATACAAGGAGTTGCAAAAAAAAAACTTTTGACCACACCTTTCTTTAGAAATGCTGGATCAATAACCTAGTTTCCGCAAAAAAAATAAAGTTTTCCAGCAGTTCAAGTACGGTCGTGAAAGGGTTAACATACATATTTTGTTAGACAGTGTTTAAAAATAAACACACTTGCGATTCAAATAAGGTCTCGATCATTTAGATACTATGAAAAACGGCTGAGATATCGCTGATTTAAGTTGAACTAGCAGAACATTTCCTTTGACCTGACTAAATTGGTTTCTAAAAAATCTAAAAAAAAATCTGAGTAAATTTTTTCAAGTTATTAATATTGTTGCGGCACTTTATAAGTGAGCCAGCTTTTAATAAAAATACAAAATTTTAACAGCACTCCTTGTGCTTTAGTATTATTAATTTATTTAATTTTAATAGCAAAAGTAGCGCTTTAAAACAATTTGTCGCTTACGTGCCTTTTTACCGACTGAATTTATAATTTTCTAATTGTTAGATGCTAGCTAGAAATTGTCTACGTGACATATAAACAAGGACCGTTATGTTAAAAAAAAAATCAAGTTCTTTTTATACATATTTCCAGAAAGAGAATTATGTATATAATATAAAAATAAATAGTTACAATTTTAAATACATATGCATGTTTGCAAATTTAAGAATTTAATGGGAAGTATCCCAATATTAATAAATGAATAAAATTTTAACATTTAAATGGTTTATAAATTTAATTTCTTTTAAATAAATAACAAATGTTAAAATAATAATAAAATGATTGGAAATGAAAATTATTATATGATTTCGGCGGCAACATTCTCCCCCTCGTAATGAGCCCGTGGGACGATTTTACCCTTCATTATTGCCGACGTCTAGTTTTGCTATCTTGACTGTTGGTCGCTGAAAGATACCATTTTTCGTTTGAACTTTCACCTGACGTACTTGACCATCCTTTGCCATGAGGGCTTCAATTATTTTGCCTTTTGGCCAACAATGTCGCGGAAGATTTTCGTCAATTATAATGACGATATCACCGACTCGTAGTGGAATTGTTTTTTCATGCCATTTTCCTCTTCTGATGAGTGTCGGTGCATATTCTTTTACCCAGCGGTGCCAAAACGTATCCGCAAATAGCTTAGTTTGGTTCCATCGCTGCCGTAAATCAATTTCTTTGTAGTTTATGGGTTTGAGGCCGCTTGATGAGCCCAATATCAAATGGTTTGGTGTAAGTGCCTCATCGTCACACGATTCTAGTGACACAAAAGTAAGTGGCCTTGAATTAATAATGAACTCCACTTCAGTTAGGGCACATTTTAGGGTTTCATCATTAAAATTCATGTGGGGACATATATGATACAGAGTAGTTTTGACCGAACGTACGAGTCTTTCCCAGGCTCCACCCATGTGGGGAGCTGCTGGTGGGTTGAATTTCCACCTGATGCTTTCAAATGTTTTTGAAATCGTTTTATGATCCACTTCAGGACTAAATATTTTAGACGCACCTTTGAAATTCGTGCCGTTATCAGTGAATATTTCTCTTGGGGTTCCTCTTCGTGCAATAAAATTGTTGATGCACATAACACACGAACTGGTGTCGAGGCTGTGAGCGATTTCAAGGTGTACTGCTCGTACGGTGAGGCAAGTAAATAAAGCACCCCATCTTTTCTCCTTTCTTCTGCCCACGGTGACGTAAAGCGGTCCGAAGTAATCTATTCCCACAAATGTAAACGGCCTTTCGAAGCTTGCTAACCTAGCAGGCGGTAGTGAAGACATTTGTGGCATAACTGGTACGGCACTTGCATTTTTGCACATTTGGCAGGATTTCCTTACGTTTTTGTAGAGTACTCGTAACTTGGGTATGAAGTATTTACTTTTAATGTTGTTGATGACGGTTTCATGTGACATATGATGAAATGTTTCATGAGCATAGCGGACTAGCAGAAATGTCACATGGTGATTAGTAGGCAGTATTATTACATCCTCATAGTTTAGAAATGATGCACGGCCTTTGGCCCTTAATACGCCCTCGTCATCTAGAAATACATTTAAAGAGATTAGTGTACTGTGTTTTTCAATACTCTTACCCTTTTTTAAATAACACATTTCTTCATGAAATTCGCTTTGCTGTGTTTTTCGGTACAAAGCTGACCTTGCTTGTTGTAGCATTTCGAATGAAACTTCTTCAGGTGGTTTACTTTTTTCGCATCTTGCTTTAAGTTTACCCAGGTAGAGTATAAATGTAGCTACAGCTCGGTAAAGCTTTCTCCAGTTGGAAAAATCTTTAACGTTTAATGTCACGTTCATTTCGTCTTTGTCGATAAGCAGTAAATGATGTCTAATTTCTTCTTGATTGCATTCGCCTAGATCATTGCAGGTTGGCCATGTTGACATATCTTCTTGAAGGAATTTAGGACCAGAAAACCAAGAGGAGACGTCCCATCGTGTTAGAACCTTTGTTGCTAGATCCGCCGGGTTCATTTTAGAGGGCACCCATCGCCATTGCGTTACCTCTGTTGATTCTAATATTTCGCCAACGCGATGCATAACAAATTGTTGGAACCTTTTTGGATCCATTCGTAGCCATTGTAATACGGTTTTCGAATCAGACCAATAATACTTAGCGGTGAAATTTATGCGTGCAATATTTGCAACTTTTTTTGCTAGCCTAACGCCCACAACAGCAGCTTGTAGCTCCAGCCTTGGTATTGACATCGGATTTAATGGGGCAACTTTTGACTTGCCGGCAGCAATAGTGACGTCAGGGTTGCCTTGGTACACAACTCGAATATAAGAAACTGCAGCATAAGCGTCTTCTCCTGCATCAGTGAAAGTATGAAGCTCGATATGGGTCGCCTTATTGATATTGGGAGAATAGCATCGAGGTATTTCAACAGAAGCTATGTGAGCAATAGCCGTCTTCCATTTTTGCCATTTAGGTAAAAGAGAGTCAAAAAGTTCCATATCCCAATCGATGCCAGATCGCCAGACTTCTTGCAGAAGAATTTTTAAAGCCGTCGTGTAGCATGAAATTAAACCCAGTGGGTCGAAAATTGACATCAGTACCTGAAGTAGCTCTCTTTTTGTGGGAGTAATTTCGGTAGTGCATACTTCACGGCGAAGTCTGGCAAATCTGAAAATATAGACAAAGGAGTCTTTATTAGGATCCCAATACATACCCAGAACCTTTTCTGTATCTGCTAGATCTTTTGGAGTTTGATCTTGGGAATGACCATCCTGTAGATGCATGATGACCTCCTTGCTATTTGAAGACCAATTTCGAATGTGGAAACCTGCGGCAGCATGAATAGATTTTACTTGCGAAGCTAGTTCGATGGCTTGTTGGTCGTCGTCTACACTGTCGATGAAGTCGTCTACGTAGTGATTATGCTGAATTGATTCTACCGCTCGTGGTAAATTCTCTTTGAATTGTTCAGCGTTGAAGTCACGCACATAATGTGCTATGCATGGAGCACATGAGATACCGAACGTCAAAGCCCGCATTACATAAACACTTGGCTTATAAATGTCATCATTTGTATCCCACCATAAAAATCTCTGAGAATGCATATCGCTGTGTCGAACATTTATCTGGTGGAACATCTCGGCGATATCACCGCAAACTGCAACTTTTCCCACACGAAAACTAAGCAATACATCAGATAACGATTTTAATAGGTCGGGTCCACTGCTTATAAAGTCGTTAAGACATAATCCATTAGATTTGGCAGCGGCATCCCACACCATTCTTACCTTGCCGGGTTTGTTGGGATTTTTGATGATAAATATTGGTAAATACCACACACGTTCCGAAATTTTATTTACTTCGCCTTCACTTAACTTTACGGCATAGCCTTTTTGCAGCAAATTGTCAATTTGATTTTGCAGCGTTGCTTTTAAGTTTGGCTCTTTTTGCATTTTTTTATTTAGGCACATGAGGCGCTTGTAAGCGTTATTGTAGCTTTCAGGTAACACGCGAACATCATTTTTCCACAATAGGCCTACTTCGTAATGTCCATCAACCTTTTGACATGTAGTCCTTAAAATCTCCATCGCTTTCTTATCTTCCAAAGAAATTAATAGCCTTCGAGGAGATTCTTCTATGTAAAAACTATCTTTTACCATTTTATGCAATTCATTATAATGCTTTTCACAATCACAGTGATGAATGTTTAGCCATTCACCTTGGCTAGTGCGTCCGCTATAGCCCTGAATTGTCCAGCCTAACCGCGTTTTTGTGGCAATCGGTTGATTCCACGGTCCTTCACGGATTTTTAGCGGCACAGCAACACTCCAATTGTTTAGACCAATCAAAATAGTAGGTTTTACGTTTTTAAAAGACTGTATGGGCAGTCCACCCAAGTAGGGATATTTTGCTACGATTTCATTCATATTTAATGTCTGCTGTGGTAGATCTAAATTTTCGACCGTATGCACAGACTGAAGTGTAAATTTATCACCATTGCTTATATTTGAAATTTTAAGCGAAGTTTTTTTTGATGAATTTTCTTGACGAGTTGTATTGCCAGTCCACCTTAAGCATAATGATTGCTCCACACCATCAAGACCAAGTAGATCAAAGATTTTCTTTTCGATTAACGACACAGAAGAACCCTCATCAAGAAAGGCATATGTGTCGATAAAACCATTTTTTTTATAAAGACGAATTGGCAAAATTCTAAAATTTGTTTTTGATTTTGCTCAGTTGTAGAAAGTGAGTTAATTGTTTCACTGGTAGTGTTATTTGGTTGTGTAGTGTTGTTTTGTCGCGAAGACGATGTTGGTTCATTGGAGTATTTATGCAGCAATCTGTGGTGTTTTATATTGCAGCTATCAATACCACATTCTCTTCTGGCAAAACATTTACCTTTGTGCTTATTTAAACAACTACGGCACAAATTATTTTTCTTCACTATGTCCCATTTTCTTTCTAATGAAAGCTTTTTAAACTCATCACAAACTGCCACTTTATGATCACTATTGCACACAAAGCACTTTAATTTAATTGTTTGTCGTTCTTCCGTATGCGTATTTATACTCTCGTTTTTAACTGTTGGTGCGACGGAAACAACTGTGCTTGCAGCGTCGGCGATTTGAAAAATCCAATCACTAAAAGTTTTCATTATTGGAACCTGATTATCTTTTGGGTACGTTGCCCAGTTTAATTTATAATGGCTAGACAGCTTATCAATTAGTTCCTTCACAAGCATCGGGTTATTCATATAGTCATACATTTCGCAGGCCTCCATGGTGGAATATATATTTTTGACACACAGTGCAAAATCAATCATCGACTCCAACTTATCTTTTGGTGGAGATATTTTTCTTGCTTTTTCAATTACTCGCTCTAAAATATGCTCCGGTCGCCCGAAACACATTTTTAAAGTTTGAATTATCTCTGGCACCATTTTAGGTAACATGAGCCTACTCTTTACCATATCCCTTGCCTTTCCTTTAAGACAGGCTTGTAGCCGTATCAAATTTTCTGCATCTGAATAACCTGCTACCGATGTACTATTTTTGAAGGTGCTAAAAAATAATGGCCAATCCTCAGGATCCCCATTAAAATGTGGCAAATCGCGGGGTATTGCTTGGCGTGCGGCCAGTTGTGATGACGTAGGACCAGAAGCAAAGTTCCAATTACTAGTTAAACTAAATGGATTTTGTTGAATCTCACCTGTTTCACCAAATTTTGATAATATTTGGTACTTTCTTTCAAGAAATTCTTGTTGCAAACGCTGCTGCTCCTCCAACAATTTTAGTTCTAAATCCATTTGTGTTGTTGAAGCCGCATTCTGTTGGTTTGGTATTGCCTTTTGTTGATTTTGTTGAAATGGAAATGATAAACTAGTAGCAGCAGTAGCTGTAAATGGTTTTGCACAAAACGGTCCTCCTGTAGAGTAAATTACTTTCGTGTTGTTGTTTTTCGCTTGTGTGTGATATGTAGCTTGAGGCTGAAGTGGTGCACTTATTTGTGTGCTCGTAGGTACCGACGATGTTGGAGCTGCATTGCCCAATGGTAAAATCTTATTACCGATTTCTGCTGCGATCGTACTCGCCAGTTGCTGCGCCTCTCCTAAAGTTGTTGGTGACGACGCTGCTTGCGGCTGCCTTGGTAGACCGATAGAATTGGCTATAGCTGGATTATTACCAACGCGACCTGTGGCATCACCCCCTGTTGCTTCACCGTTGTTGGAATTACAACCTTCACAACTCCAACTTACGTCAGCAACACCGCTGTTTACTGCTGCACAATCATAGTGATACCACCGATTACATTTGTCGCACTGCACCATGCGATCATTGTCCACTTCACTACATTTATTACAGTGATATTCAGTTGTAAAGTCTTCGTTTTCAGACATTTTATTTTATATTTATTTTTTTTTGTCTTTTTTTTTTCACTGATCACTTGAATTCTTTTTTTTTTTTTTTTTTTTTTTTTTTTTTTTATTTTATTTATGTAGCGCGACGCGAACCACGAAAAAATTATCAAATTTATTTTTTTTGATTTATTTGTTAAATCACAATATTTAAATTTAAACTTGTTTTAGTTTTTTTTTTATTTTAAAATTGTTTTAAAGATTTGTTGCGGCACTTTATAAGTGAGCCAGCTTTTAATAAAAATACAAAATTTTAACAGCACTCCTTGTGCTTTAGTATTATTAATTTATTTAATTTTAATAGCAAAAGTAGCGCTTTAAAACAATTTGTCGCTTACGTGCCTTTTTACCGACTGAATTTATAATTTTCTAATTGTTAGTTGCTAGCTAGAAATTGTCTACGTGACATATAAACAAGGACCGTTATGTTAAAAAAAAAAATCAAGTTCTTTTTATACATATTTCCAGAAAGAGAATTATGTAAATAATATAAAAATAAATAGTTACAATTTTAAATACATATGCATGTTTGCAAATTTAAGAATTTAATGGGAAGTATCCCAATATTAATAAATGAATAAAATTTTAACATTTAAATGGTTTATAAATTTAATTTCTTTTAAATAAATAACAAATGTTAAAATAATAATAAAATGATTGGAAATGAAAATTATTATATGATTTCGGCGGCAACAAATATTTTTGTAACTTTTTTCAAAAATATTAATTTATATGCAAATAAAAATAAAATATTACAAATTATTGTACATATTCCAAAAAATGCAATTGCATTGAAAATTTATTTATACGTAAAATATACAAATTAAAGGGACATAGGCAAAAAGTAGACACTAGTGCAAACAAAATGATTATACTACCCAAGAAACATTTTTACGGACTCTCCGACACGTACGGAGTCATAAATAAGGCTTTCACTGCAGGTAAACGGTCCGTAAGACACGTATCCGTCAAATCCTTTACGTATACGGAACATTAATAAACAACACGGTTTGAATCCGTTTAATTGCCGTTATTGCTTATTGATTTTGTGTATTTTTTTGTTACAAAAAAAAAAATGAAATAAAATTTTGTCTTAGCAACAACGCACGGATGAATTCAAACAAAACTCAATTGATGGTAAATATATTTGAAATTGTTTTAAACCTTATATATTAACTGTTTTCATTTTCCATGCAGAATTAATTTATGGGGCTTGATATTTGGAAAGTACATCGTGGATGAATATGGCGCCACGGGTGTGCAAAATCGCATCAACATACTTGCAGAGCATATCGGCCTGGAGTTTTTTAAAAATTAAGTATAAATATGTGTTTTTCATGCTGTTTTTTTTTATCAATATCATTATTAACAAATCTTTAAAAATAAACATTAAATGCCTAAAACGGACTCTGTTTTATGCCCGACATTACGATCCGTAAACGGTCCGTCAATTGCGCACTTTCAACGAATTCGAATCAGTTTTAATGTTCCTTAAAATCAGTTTTCTGGTCCGTATACGTATCCAGAAAACGGTACGTAAACAGAGTTGGATTCCGTTTTCATTTTCATTTGTCTTATGGAAAATCTAAAATAAGTTTCTGAGTAAATTTTTAATATTTTTCTAAAAAAAATTCAATAATAACAAGGAATTATTAGAACTAGTTTTAAAGATTCTAAATTACATATATATATATATATTGGCAAAAGATTTTGCACATAAATAGTGGTAGTAAATAGAGTAATTCCCTCATTTCCAGTAGGGTATGATTAGGTTAAAGATCATGAAAATAAAAAAACAATCGAAATTGCTTTAGCCGAAGTTGAGTGGTTGTCAATGACCTGTTTTCCCCCCAACCGAAATAAGGACAAGGAGCTTAGTTGGAGTGCCAACATTTATGGTATTTTTTGGAGCATGAAAATAAAAATAAAAATTGATTTCTTTCGCCAAAAAATGTTCGATTTGCTTTATTTTTGTATCTAATATGTTTGATTTGTTGTATTTTTGTAAATATACGGACGACGAAAGCTCGTTATAAATTAAAAATAACATTAAAATAATCTCGATGTATATAAAAACAAAAAACTAATAAAACTGTAAAAATTTTATTATTTTTCTTTTTTAATTTTTAATATTTAAATATTACTTGAGCCAGAGTAAAAACTAAATTTTCTTTATATAAATAGAACATTTTTGATCATCAAAATTTAGTAACGTCATATGATCGTTAGGAAAATACCCTAGCCACGTGTTTGATTACTAAGAAGAAAAGAATGGAACAAAATTTTCTAATTAATAGGTTTTTGTTAAAGCTCTGCCTATTCTGGAGGCTCTAGCTTTTCTAAAACTTCGGGTTCTGATGAGATCTTTAGCCAGATTGCAATACTAGTATCAACCTAGCTAATATGTTTGATTTGTTTTATTTTTGTAAATATACGGAGGTTGAAAGCTCGTTATAAATTAAAAATAACATAAAAATAATCTCGATGTATATAAAAACTAAAACTGTAAAAAATATTACTTGAGGCAGAGTAAAAACTAAATTTTTTTTATAGTAACGTCATGATAATCGTTAGGAAAAGACCCTAGACACGTGTTTGATTACTAAGAATATAAGAATGGTGCAAAATTGCTAATTAATAGGTTTTTTGTTAAAGCTCTGCCAATTCTGGAAGCTCTAGCTTTTCTAAAACTTCGGGTTCTGATGAGATCTTTAGCCAGATCGAAATACTAGTATCAACCTAGCTAATATGTTTGATTTGTTTTATTTTTGTAAATATACGGAGGTTGAAAGCTCGTTATAAATTAAAAATAACATAAAAATAATCTCGATGTATATAAAAACTAAAAACTGTAAAAAATATTACTTGAGCCAGAGTAAAAACTAAATTTTTTTATATAAATAGAACATTTTTGGTCATCAAAAATTAGTAACGTCATATGCTCGTAAGGAAAATACCCTAGACACGCGTTTGATTACTAAGAAGACAAGAATGGAACAAAATTTTCAAATTAATAGGTTTTTATTAAAGCTCAGCCTAATCTGGAGGATCTAGCTTTTCTAAAACTTCGGGTCCTGATGAGATCTTTAGCCAGATCGAAATAATAGTATCAACCTAGCTAATATGTTTGATATGTTTTATTTTTGTAAATATACGGAGGTTGAAAGCTCGTTATAAATTGAAAATAACATAAAAATAATCTCGATGTATATAAAAACTAAAAACTGTAAAAAATATTACTTGAGGCAGAGTAAAAACTAAATTTTTTTTATAGTAACGTCATGATAATCGTTAGGAAAAGACCCTAGACACGTGTTTGATTACTAAGAATATAAGAATGGTGCAAAATTGCTAATTAATAGGTTTTTTGTTAAAGCTCTGCCAATTCTGGAAGCTCTAGCTTTTCTAAAACTTCGGGTTCTGATGAGATCTTTAGCCAGATCGAAATACTAGTATCAACCTAGCTAATATGTTTGATTTGTTTTATTTTTGTAAATATACGGAGGTTGAAAGCTCGTTATAAATTAAAAATAACATTAAAATAATCTCGATGTATATAAAAACTAAAAACTGTAAAAAATATTACTTGAGCCAGAGTAAAAACTAAATTTTTTTATATAAATAGAACATTTTTGGTCATCAAAAATTAGTAACGTCATATGCTCGTAAGGAAAATACCCTAGACACGCGTTTGATTACTAAGAAGACAAGAATGGAACAAAATTTTCAAATTAATAGGTTTTTATTAAAGCTCAGCCTAATCTGGAGGATCTAGCTTTTATAAAACTTCGGGTTCTGATGAGATCTTTAGCCAGATCGAAATAATAGTATCAACCTAGCTAATATGTTTGATATGTTTTATTTTTGTAAATATACGGAGGTTGAAAGCTCGTTATAAATTGAAAATAACATAAAAATAATCTCGATGTATATAAAAACTAAAAACTGTAAAAAATATTACTTGAGGCAGAGTAAAAACTAAATTTTTTTATATAAATAGAACATTTTTGGTCATCAAAATTTAGTAACGTCATGATAATCGTTAGGAAAAGACCCTAGACACGTGTTTGATTACTAAGAAGATAAGAATGGTGCAAAATTGCTAATCAATAGGTTTTTTGTTAAAGCTCTGCCTATTCTGGAGGCTCTAGCTTTACTAAAACTTCGGGTTCTGATGAGATCTTTAGCCAGATTGCAATACTAGTATCAACCTAGCTAATATGTTTGAATTGTTTTAATTTTGTAAATATACGGAGGTTGAAAGCTCGTTATAAATTAAAAATAACCAAAATTTTCTATTTTTTATTTATTTATTTTTAATTATTTATTATTTTATTTTTTCTATTTAGAATTAGCAGTTTAATTTTTATCAAATTCTTTTAAGAATAGTTCCTAATTTATACGCTGTTAATTTTTTTTATAACTAACATAATTTTCTAAGTGTAAACATATTCGCATCCATAAAAACCTGAGAGTATTATAATAATACTGAATGTAGAAAACGTTGCTCTAGTCATGACTACGTACGTACAAGTATACAACAATACAAGAACTTACAAAGTCAGCACAAGTCATACTAAACAAAAATAAACACAATTTGCTGGAGGCAAGGAAGGGTGCTAACGTGATATCCAGCGTAGAAACGCACAGTTTCACGGTTTTTTTTTTTTTTTTATTTTTGTAGTCAAAAACAGAGAGTAGAGTGTACAACAACAGAAGCCGAACGTTATCAGCATTAACATACAAAATATGCTTTAGAAAACCACAGGTTTTGGAAATGGACTCATTCCACATAAAACCATCAAAAAATATCCAATTTTCGCCCTCTACCCCCATAAATTTTAACTAAACTTGATATGGAAGGTAAGTGTCATATAAATATGTCATCGTACAAGTTTTGGTTTGTTGGCTCTAATGATCGCGTTTTAAATTATGAAAAAAAAAAATCGAAAATTTAACAAAAGTAGTCGTTCTTAATCGTCCATATCCCCTTAACGGTTAAAGTTACGGGATTCATTGATTCCTCATTTTAAAGCCAGTGTTGTCATGCTTTAAATAAAGGTGAAATGCATTTTTTTTTCAAAATTGGCTAAAACTGTTTTTTTTTTTTTAATTTTCAAAAAATATAGCGCTAGTTTACTGCCATAATTTAAAAATTTTGATTTTGTAGAAAACGAGTTTAAAGATTTCAATTTAACGACATAATTTCTCTCAATAGGTGAAGTATACAAGATATCAATACGACTTTTTTACACAATATGATACGTGATATAACGAATAATTCTGCGTCATTAACTTAAAAATAATGTTTTTTGAGTTGTGAAGTTCTTGCAGTAAATGAGCAATATGTTAATTATAATTTATTCCACTATGCCGTTTCGGAGCTATGCTGTTTCGGAAATAAAAACTCAAAAGTAATTGCCCATAATTGTCCCTATCTTTTAAACGGTTTAAGCTACAAGAGTCATTGATGCCTAATGTTAAAGGTACTTAAATAGTGGTTTCCTGGTTACCAAAATAATTCACTTCTTGACAGTAAAATGTTTTTTTTTTTCAAAATCCGTGATTCAAACCGCTGTATTTTAAAAAAAACTGGGTTTGCAAAACTTTAAAAAATTTAAATTAAATTATAAATAATTCTTCTATCCAGTCAGCAAATCCCTATGTGGTACTCCTGCATGTTTCTGAATTCTGAGCTTTTTAATTAAATTGTTTCACATTTTTATTCATAACTCAGGATATCGTAATAGATTCACATAGGGATTTGGACACGGCATAGGGAAGTAATTTATATTTAACATATATTTTTTTAAAAATTAAAAAAAAAACAAACAGTTTTTGAAATACAGCTTTTTGAACCGCGGTTTTTGAAAACAATGAATTTTGCCGTGAAGAAGTGAACAATTTGTGGTCTCTAGTAAAGCCACAATTTAAGTAGCTTTAAAATGAGGTATCAATGATGTTCATAGCTTAAGCCGTTAAATTTTCGAATATTGTTCATATTTTGATTCACGATATTTCAAGATCCCCTGGGATAAGCTGTCCTACATTTGGACGAGTTTATAGTTATATGATGTACATTTTCTATACTAAGTTTGGTGGAAATCAGAAGGGGTGAAGAAAATCGAGTGGTTGGTTTCATATGTTTTCAGTCAATATCGTGCAGAGAAGCAAGCCGATTTAAAAAAAAAAAATGGTAGCGGCCGAAGAGCAAATATTTTCGGCGGCAGCCCAATAAACATTTTCCCATTCGCCAAATTTGTCCATAATGTTTTAAAATAAAGAATACAGATCAAATGTATTTTCTGGCCGAACTGTTCGGTCGGACACTAATGAATAGTAAGCTATAGAAATGTTAACTAAAAACAAATATTATATGTCAAAATATGCGACTAGAAATATGCGACTATTAGTAACTGCTAACAGCGCCGCTAGTTGTGTGTGTACATATATTAATTTAGAAAACAAAAAATTTATAGTTTCAATTTCATTCCCATTGATCAATGAAATCAGGGCTTTAAAATCATTACCATTATTTAAAAAAATGGTAATGAAAATAATTTCATTACAATTGATATCAATGTAATGGTAATGAAATCATCAATTTGTCCTCTCAATTGCGCTGTTAGCTGCAACTGGCAGTTACTAATAGTCGCATATTTCTAGTCGCATATTTTTACATATAATATTTGTTTTTAGTTAATATTTCTATAGCTTTACTATTCACGACGACAACTAGCAGCAAGATCGTGTGCATATAATATTTTTTAACACGAACTAACGATAGAACTTAAAATATTTACTACATATAGGCATGCTGTTTGCAGTGTGTGCAGTGTTGCCATGTATTTTTTTTCAAAAAACTGGTTTTTTAAGAAAAAACTGTTTTTTTTTTTAATAAAAAACAGTAGAAAAAACAGTTAATATGTGCATTTTGAATTCAATTGCATTTTATTTAAACATAAAACAACATAAAAAACATTAAACACATTTTATATACACAGAAAAAAAATATTTTTTGTTGTAGACTAACTTTTAATTATACTAACAAAAAAAAAAAAAAACAAATTCTCAAATTTATGTTATTACAGATCACAAGTTGTGCTCTGTTATAAAACTACATTTTAATTAACAATAGGCCTAATATGTTTTTTTTTCTGTGTAATTGTTTAAAGTAAAAAAAAAAATATAATATAAAAAAACATATTTATATTAACTTTTTTTTTTTTTTTTAAAGAGAGGCAACACTCAGGAAATACTTCCTATATTTAGTGCGTTGCTTTCTTTGGAAAGGGATAGTATAGAGATGAAAGGTGGGGAAAGATGAAGGGCTTCAGACATGGCAACACTGTAATTGCGCGAGATGATGTCTTAGAACAGTTGTTGCTCGCCACCTGATGGAGAGTTGGCGAACTTATTGAAGCTTTTTGGTTCATAGTCCTGATTCATTATTTTACTTCGGTGGGGTTAATTGCTATGGGAACACCGAAGGTGGACATTGCGATACGTATGAGGGATAGAAAAAACTCATACATATTATTTTGGTGTTGCCGGCACCGGGGATCGAACCCGGGACCTTCTGTGTAAAAGTCCAACGCGCTAACCATTACAAATTTGATTAAATTTGATTTTTAACACAAACAAATGCTAAAAAGGGAATTAAAACTTACTACACAGTTGCATTCAATGCGTAGTATTATTTTTTATTGAAACATTTTGTGCAATTTTTGTATGAAATTTATAAATTCAAGTAAAAGAAAGTAAATCGAGCAGGTAAACTGTTAAAAACTGGAAAAACTGAAGAAAAGGCTGAAATTAAACAAAAACTGTTTTTTTTCATGAAAAACTGGAAAACTGTTACGCATCCTAAAAAACTGGAAAAAACAGTTAAAACTGGCAATATGGTAACACTGCGTGTGTGCTTAGCTAAGGTAATTCTAAGTTTTGATGCTATTGAAATATGCAAACGTTTCATATTTTGAGCATAGTCAGTATTCGACAAAAATAAACTATTGACTAAATTTTAAACCCTGCTTATTTCATAGTATTTTTCAAAAATATTAATATTTTTTTTGTTGCAGTAATGAATAAAGACAAAACTTAGCAATAAAAATACTGTCATAAAGTAATTATTATTTAGCAACAAAGAATCTATTGTAAACATTCGAAGTTTGAATTATAGTCTGCCCTACGTCGGTATCATATAATGCGACTCTTCAAATCAACCATTACTACAGTTACATTGTCAGGATCAGATTAATTATAATCTGATCCTGACAATGAATCAGATTATAATGTTTAGAATGTCCTTCAGTTTTTCAGTTAAAACAATACACCATAAACTTAGTAACAATATTGAACATTTAAGTATTTTTAAATTCGTAATAAGATAATTTAACGCTTGCAGTTTAATCTTTACACTGAAAAAAAAAGTTTACCAAATATTAAGTAAATTGAACTAAATTTTAAGAAATGCGGGACTGATTTAGCTCCAAAGAAAATTTAACTGAAATTAAGTATGCAGTTTTCTTAAAAACAAGTAAAAACAATTTACTTAACAGTTATATTAGTTTTTTGTTTTTATATACATCGAGATTATTTTTATGTTATTTTCAATTTATAACGTGCTTTCAACCTCCGTATATTTACAAAAATAAAGCAAATCAAACATATTAGCTAGGTTGATACTAGTATTTCGATCTGGCTAAAGATCTCGTCAGAATCCGAAGTTTTAGAAAAGTTAGAGCCTCCATAATAGGCAGAACTTTAACAAAAAACCTATTAATAATCAATTTTGCTCCATTCTTGTCTTCTTAGTAATCAAGCACGTGGTTAGGTCTTTTCCTAACAAGCATCATGACGTTACTAAACTTTGAAGACCAAAAATGTTCTATTTATATAAAAAAAATTTAGTTTGTACTCGGGCTCAAATAATATTTTTTACAGTTATATTAGTTTTTTGTTTTTATATACATCGAGATTATTTTTATGTTATTTTCAATTTATAACGAGCTTTCAAACTCCGTATATTTACAAAAATAAAGCAAATCAAACATATTAGCTAGGTTGATACTAGTATTTCGATCTGGCTAAAGATCTCATCAGAACCCGAAGTTTTAGAAAAGTTAGAGCCTTCATAATAGGCAGAACTTTAACAAAAAACCTATTAATAATCAATTTTGCTCCATTCTTAGGTAAATTTGTATTAAAATTTAGTAAATTTTGTCTTAAATTTTATGAAACTTTACTAAAATTTAGTATATTTTTGAATTAAATTAAGTATACATTTTGCTTAAATCCAGTAAAAACATCTTAAAATCTAGTTCATTTTGCTTAAATTTTAAGACGTTTGAAGTTGTGCTAATGCAAAATAAACTTATTTTTAGTTCATAAGTATTAAGGCATAGTTAAAACAAACAACAGCAAAATTTTTGGTTGTCTGTTTCATTTGTAATATTATTTATTAATTGGTTATTCTGAAAAGGTATATACTTTCAAAAATATAAGTGTTTAGGTTTGGCGCTTTTAATTCAAGTAATCAGTTTCATATATCTCTTAAGTTAAAGTTTTAAATGTGAAATTTTTTACTTAACTTTTACACTTTTTACACTTATATAATATGAACTACAAACCAAATGAGAATTTTATACACTCAAAAAAAAAAAGTTTGTAAAGTCAGCAAAAAATTTTGCTGAGTCAGCAAAATTTTAGTCAGAAGGGTGCTTGCAAAAAAATTGCTAATGTCAGCAAAATCTTTTGCTGAAAATCAGAGAGCTGATTTTTAGCAACAAAATTAGTAGATTCAGCAAAAGTTTTGCTAACACTTAGTAGATTAGAAATAAAAAAGCCTTGCTAAAAATTAATAAATTTTTTGCTGAATTTTAGTAGACTGAAAAAAAAGCAAAAAATTTGTAGAAAAATTGTAATTTAGTTAATTTATTTGCTGAAAATCATAAAACATATTTTTGTGATTCTTTTAAAAATAATTTACTATAATAACGAAATATAAAAATTTTCATTTTCCCACACTGACGACATGAATTAATTTAATATCTGAAAATATATAGAAATAAATATATATAACATAACAAAAATTTTCTTTCAATTACTTACATCAATGGTTGTCTAAATGATGCTATCTTTTAAAGGACGCAACTGTCGAAGATAATTATAGAAACGAAACGAAAAAATAAACAAAAACAAACGAAACGAAAAAAACAACCCTTTTTTGCAATAAGAAAAATAACCATAAAAATCTTTCGCTTTACTCTGTCTACATGTCTGTATATGTTTGTTTGCAATTCGACCACACTAGATTATTAATCTATAAACATTTAGTTTAAATAAATAAATATTTTTTATTGGCGATTTTTGAATTTTATTCATCGTCTTCTTAGACAGTGTGCAATTAATACTATAATTAATATGCACATATTTTTCAATTGTTTGAGATAGGCGTGGTAGAGAAGATTAAGCATACTTTTCTAAAAATCATAACTACATTGTAAATTTTTATTGAATTAGACTGCGCAGTTTCTGGTAACACAACCTTCATCAGTAATCCTTTTGACAATACTGTAATTATTTGTTATGATTTTTATTGTTTGATTGCATCTATATGAAATGTTTATTTATTAAATGCAATCCTGACCGTGGCTTGAACCTGCTTTCTTTGCCACATGAACTTCGCACTACACTTTAGACAGGCGCTTTAACCGCTTGATCTAAAATCAGGTCGATTTTTGCTGTGGCTTAAAACCAGTTTCAATTACACGGGGTCGATTTTACATTTAATTGTAATTTCAGAAGATAGCTAATACAAACACCACAATAATTCACAATTGTTAGAAAATCATATGTAATCTAATTTCCACTATTTCCCAAATTTTTGTGAGTTTTAACGACATCTATGATGTATTTTTTGTACATACGGTAGTTGGCTATTCACGTAGATAGGGAAGAGTTGACAGGGAGCAAATTTTGATATGTTTTATTGGGGATTTTTGAATTTTATTCATCGTCTTCTTATTTTATTTTGTCTTTTATTTAATTAATAGACAATTATTTTCACAAGCCGGTGAAAACGCAAAATTTAAGTTATTTTAATACTCAATTTTGTTTTATGTATGAAAAACAGATACAAAAACTTCCATGGTTGATTTTTTTATATGTCTTATTAGAGTTGTACTTTTTAGTATTATTTTCCTCTTCTCTACTACATCTTGACATGCCGCGACATCTGCTTCATTCTGCGTATATCTTTAAATCTGGTTGTCGTCCACACTATTAATGTGCTTATCAGCACAATTTTTTTTTAGCAAAATTAATTAGTAAAACATTAGTATATTAGTAAAGCATTAGTATAAAACAGTTAATAAGTTGAATAAGTATAACAAAAATTTTAGCTGAAAACACGATTTTAGCAAAAAATTTTGCTATAAAATAGCATACCTGATTTACAAGACGTTTTACTAACTTTTCTACTAACTTATTCTTTTGAGTGTAGGTTTAAAAATTTGAGTCTTCTACAAAATTTTTGAAAAGTTATACTTAATTTTAAGAAGTTAAAATTTGTAAACTAAATTTAAGCAATGTGCGTATTTAGTTTTTTCATACAATTTTAAATTTCTTAACATTTAGTTTAATGATTTATTAAAATTTAAGATTTTGTACTAAAAAGAAATAAATTTTCTAATATTTTTAAAGAACATTAAAATGATTCAAGACAGGAAAATTTAAGAAAAAGCCTTGAGTTAATGAAAAATAATATGAACTAAAATCTAATAAATTTTCATTATAATGTCAGCAATTTTATTTGCTTTAAGGAAAATTTTAAAATATTTTTTTTAACTGTATGCGCAATATTTGCTTTGATCTGTAACTTAAATTGCTAAGATTTATCTAAATTTTTATTAACATTTAAGTTTTGGTGTGTTTTTAATGGATATACTAATTTTGATTGAATATTTTACTTCCAATGTGGACAATTTTAATATTTTAACCTTAACCCATTTTGTACCAAGCATAGATTCCGTGCGAGTTTTTTGACAAAACTTAGTAGAAAGACACGTTGGTTTCCCAGTATGCATTTTCAGTAAATTTTATAGCCTCATCGCACCCTCTAGTGGAGATATGATGAATTGAAATTGAAACTTTGTACGCACTTAAGAGGTTAATATTTTTTGAAAAATTTATTTTTTATGTATTAACAAGTCAAGTATCTATCCAGAAATTGCACAAAATTCTATTTGTTGTTTTTGCACTATTTTAAGAATTTTTTTAAAATTTTGGCATTTTCAGACAGTTTTTGAAAACTGTTCTTTGCCAACACTAATCGCTCAATTTTATATGTACGTTTGCTGGTTGATAGAAAATAGTACATTTTTGATATTAAAAACAAAAACGGATTAATTTTCCTCATACTTCCATTTTTAAAAAGACGGAAAAATCTTGATTAGAGTAATAAATTTTTTTCATAAAGTAAATGTTGAATGAATTTTTTTTATAATTTAAAAAGTTTTCTTTTATGTATTTATCGATACCAATAAATCACATGTATTACGTCGGTGTTCCTTATATTTTTAAATATTTTTTGAAAAAAGTGCTTTCAAACAAAGTGAAAAATGGTTTTTTTCAAACCATTATATGGCAACCCCGAAATAACAAATTTAAACCACGTTAGTAGACAAGACTTCAAATTTAAACATGCTTTTTACTGCGTTGTTATATCACCTTCCTATCAAAAGTTACAGGCTCTCAAAAGTTGATGTTGCGAAAACGCAACAGGGGTACAAAATGGGTTAAGTAATTTCCATCGCTGGATTGCGATCTAAAATGCACTCTATATTCAGCCTTTTTAGGTTTTCGAGAATTGAATAAACCACTCTAACAGATTTATAACACAACAATTAGGTATTTGGATTTTATTGTTTTATTTCCATACAGCTAAGAGCAACAACTGATTTTGGGTTAAAAAAAAGTGTTAAAAACTACAAAGTTTCCATTTATGCGAAAATTCGCTACACCTCGTTTCCAATTGCAATTAAATTTTTGAGATTTTTGTGCTTAATATGACATATAATTCCTATTTCTAGCTTTTCATTTCATGAAGTTGTGATGAAAACAAAATGTAAAAATTTGTTCGTGAGCATTCTTTATAAAGATGTTAAAATGTAATAAATACTAAATAATACAATACGCAATTCGTGTACAATCCAACAAATGGTGGTAAATACAGAATGCTTATAGATGATGTCGAAATGTTAGTTTTGGGTCATGTACATCCTTAAATGTACATCCTTAAATATTTGTTTTATTGCCTTAGGAAAATAAAAAAGAACAAAAAATACCCTCTGAACTGACTTCAATATTAAATTTTTGCATCCAAAAAAAAATACTCAAAAAAGGCTCTTATTTACGAGAAAAACATCCATTCATTTTTTAAACTCAATTGTTGAGGAAAACTTCTGAGTCAAATTTTTGAGGAAAAAGCAAAACAAAAATTGTAAAAAACGTAAAAGGCGTTATTTTTTGCTTAAAAATGCGTAAAAAGCACCAGAATTTTTATGTTCAATTTGTTTACGAAGCAGGGATGGCAGGCTATTCCGCTAAAATACCGTTATCGATTAAAAACTCTTTCAACTGACTACCGTTATCCGAATCGGTTACCATCCATGTTACAAAGTTAAAGAAATTAACTCTAGCTGATCATAAAACAGTTTTATAATTAAATTTCGTGCTAAAATAAAGTAACCGCATTTCTTCACCGAGAATTTAGGTGTTTAGTCCAGTAGGTTGCGAAAATATCTATCAGACTCTATATAAAAAATAAGTTTTTCCATTCCGTTTTACACACAAGACCATTTAAAATGTAGTGCAAAAGTTGTATTTGATTGTAATTTCTCTAAGTCTGTAAATGGACCTTCTGATAGTTTTTATTGCAGTTTTACGGCTTTTTGTCGAAGTATTGGTCTTTAAAGCGAAATTGTCTAAAAAGCACCAAGAGCATTAACCATAAATTGCAAAAAGCATCAAATTAGTGTTTTTTTATGTTTTGGCAGCATGAGTAAATTGTTGGCGTTTTGTGTCATTGAAAAGCACTATAAATAGTGCAAAAAGCACCAAGTTGGCATCACTGATTTTTCTGAGTCATTTTGGAGTTCAGGACTTTTGAATGAACCACTTTCATAAAAAAAATTTTGAATTATATTTTTTAAGTCCTTTTTTTGATTCCTTTTTGAGCCAGTTTGCTGGCTGGGTTATTTCATGGATAACAACTGCAATCGTAAAATGTAATGTAAAACTACAAATACTGATTACTACACAAATAACTGTCAAACTTTTTTGAGTGTATAAGAATGTCATAATTTTAGTCGGTTATAAAATATTCCCTGATTCATAAAATAAATAAAATTTTATGGGAATTTTTTCAAAAAAGAATTATCTTCTTTAAGTCCCGGTACACACACTGCAATTTTACTTGCGCAAGTCTTGAGTTTATAGAAGAGGGAGGAAAAGAGAATGGAAGGGGGTACAGACTTGCCCGTACTCCAATTCCGTTTTGTTTTGTCATCCGCAATTTTCAACTCAAGGTTGGCTGCAGGTTGATTTACAAAAATTGCTGAAACAAACGTTTCCTGTGTGAACACAAAAGCAAGTTCAAAGGAGAATTGAAGAAAACTTGCGCAAGTAAAATTGCTGTGTATGAACCGGGACTAAGCTATGATGTATAATAATCACTCACGAGAATTTTTTACCGCCTTACAATCACGTGATTAAATTTAGATTTTGCTCGCACTCACGCAAATTCACAAACTAAAACCCGGCCGGATAAAAATAAAATGTAGAAATGAAGGTAAATTGTGAATGTTCAACTAAAATTTGTTTTGAATAAGCAGTTCTTCCATTTATTAAGTGTTTTAAAATCTCAAAAATATTTATTATAAAGAAACTATTTACTAAAGCAAAAACAAAATTTTTTGATAAAACTCTATTCACGCACACTCACTCCCGCAAAAATTTGACTCACGCACATTCGCTCACGTTCATGTGAGTAAAACTTGGATTTACTCACAATCACGCGTGATTCACGTGAATCACGCAAAATTCTGCTCACGTGCCCATCTCTAATATAAACAATATAAGTTATGGTGTACGCAGAATTTGAGTATTAATGGAGTTTATGATACAACGCACAGTGTAAGAGAAGAAAACAATAAAGCAAGGCCTATGAAATTTGGTAAAGGATGTTATTGGACCACAACCCATATAATTAAAAAAAAATTACGTATGATGTATTATTGCTCAAAAAAGATGAACTAATAAAGAACTATTATTATGTGCAACAAAATTGGTGTGCTTACACTCAGAAAAATATTTCGTTTGAAAAATTAACCGCATGGTGTTACATATATGAAACGAATAATTTGAACCTATGTGTCCCTTGTGTATGAATCTAATCCAAAATTGTATCTCCAATTATTATTACACAACAACTAAAGTTTATTACTTAATAGCACGCATTTCCAAAGTAACGCTAAATTTGGAAATAAATGATTTTTTGTATCAAAAAATTGCAATTTTTCATTCGTCCGTAAACTCGAAAAGCAGAAAGTTTTTTCGTGTTGTTAAAAGTAATAAAATTGTAGAAAAAAACTGAATAATCATAAAATTTAGAATGTGTTCTTAATGATAAAAATATAAAGATTTGTTTTAAAATTCGCGAAATATTTATTTTTTTTTAATTTCGATTCGTTACAGAAATGTAACAAAGTACATAGTAAAAAGGAATAAATTGGAGAGCCATTTCTTCATATATTTATTACTAGCTTACCAGGCAAACGTTGTTTTGCCTTCAAATTTTAATTGCAATTAATTCTTTAAATCAATAAATTTCTTTTACGCAAATAAATAATTAAAAAAATAAATTCACATTAGTAAATCATTTTAAAATTTGTAATTTCATGGGAAGCCCAACGCCTCTTTGTCCTTCTATCGCCTTTATTCTAGGACTATGAGGAACGCTAAAACAATTTTTGAACAACATTATTAAATAACCTTGCAAAAAGTCTTGAATGTGATAATTTATTTTAATGCTTATTTGTTTTTTTGCTTTTGGTACCACGCCCATTTATCCCATTCCGCCCATTTTCAGTTCGACTACTAATATTTGTTATTGATGGACTCGTACAAAATTTGAAGGATATATAGCTAATATAGAACCCTAGATATTTAATATTAATATTAATTTTGTATATGAGCTAAATAATCACTTTGTATGGAGCTCCCATACAAAGACTAAGACTCTGGCTATTATAGAACTGTAGATATATGATATTAAATATTTACTTTGTATGGGAGCTGACACGCCCACTGGTCCGATCACGCCCATTTTTCCCATGACTATTCACATTAACAAATAATCAACGTGCACAAATTTCTAAGACTATGGCTATTATAGTACTGCAGATATATAATATTAAAAATTTACTTTGTATGGGAGCTGCAACTCCCACTGGTCCGATCCCGCCCATTTGTTTCCTGATTATTCAAATCAGTAACATATGGGATACTAAAATGTTTCAAAACTCTTGCTATCACAATAGTCAAGATATATGATGTTATTCAATTTTTGTGGTAGGGGCCACGCCCATTTGAAATATTTATAGCCGAAAACCTAATTTGGACTATAACCTTTCAAATGAAACCGGTTTGGGCCAAATCGGTTGGATAGTTTTAGACTCTATAGAGGACAAACATACAAACATTGTATTTTATATATATATAGATTTTGTTAAATAGGTGACAAATGTAATAGTATTTTTAAAACTATTTCGTTTTATGAAATTTTTAAAGAATACCGTCCAAATGGTTAAGAACAAAGAAAGACATTTGAGTTTTCAGTAAATAAAGGAACAATTTTCAGCAAATGTAAAAATGAAGAGTTACAATTTGCTTAGTGGGAAATAATAACAGAAACCAAAAAGTTTATCTAACCCTAAGACTAGAATATATTTTTATGAAGGTTTGATGTGCGCAGAACACGAATTCAAGGAGTGGTTAAATTTAAGAGATCCAATCAACATCGGACAGATCATACGACACGATATCGGACAAAGATGGAAATCAGAGAAACAAGCCGACCCTAAATTTTCTTGACGATTTTTAGATAAAATATAGTGATATATCGCTATATTTTTCATCAGATCTATTTTCTTGTTAGTAGTCAAAAAAAAAAAAAAAAAAAAAAACATTTCCAAGCATATGCACAAGTTATTCATTATAAAGATTAAATTAAATTGTTAAACGTTGTTAGAGCACTTTAAACCAATGTTTTGCTTGCAGTATTTTTTTATATACAATCGTAAATTTTGTGGAACATGTACTGGTAAAGCCTGTTTTAGCAGTGTTTTGCCAGTAGTATTTTTTCATATACAATCGTAAATTTAGTAAAAGAAGTGCCTCCAAAGCTCTCTCTATAAACGTTGGCAGAGCAAATTCAAACGATGTTTTGCCAGTGATTGTTTTTTATAAACATAGTAATTTTTGTAAAACAAGTACAGGCAAATATCTTTTTGAAAACGTTGGAAAATCACTTTTAAATGATGTTATAAATTTCTACCTGGGGAGTTATTAATTTATGACCACCAGTATGTTGTTCATGTAGTTTCAATCATATCTATGATTCATTCCAATTCGTACTGGTCGCCAATTCAATATGGAGCATATGTTTCCCAAAGGCCATCAAAGGTCGTCAGTTTATTTTTAGTTCGCATTGAAATTTAAGTAATTTTTATCCAAATTAATTTACAAAAATTTATTTTCATAGGTTTGTATCTCCTGATTCCAAATCTGGTCTACATAATTTTGAAAAATCGTTTAAAGGCATATTTTTGGACTACAGTCGGAACTGTATTTGCGCCCGACACTTATATCTCTATTACTTGCGTATGGAATTTGTTCACTTATTTTGACCGTTGGCGACTAAGGAGATACATCTCACTTGTTCAACAAACGGGTCATAACCCAAAATCCATTTTGTTCATGAAAACGAGGTACAATGGTCAAATCTACCCACTGTAAAAATCTTAGATCAGGATTTTTTGTTGCTTCAGAGTAAAGAGACCGATCTAAGATTTTTACAGAGACCACTGATGACCACTGTATGCCCCTTTTGTTGAATAAAAATTTTAGTAATGTTTAAGTTTCTCCTCTAGTGTAGACATCCGCTTAGAAGGATTTTTTTATACTTCTACGGGAGGAACAAAAAGGGGGCACTTGACGACCTGACGAACGGTTTTAGCTAGAAAATTTAAATTTTAAATATGTAAAGGGTCCGCCAAATAACTTTTTTTTTTTTGAAAATGCTATAAAAAAAAACTACTGAATATTTTCTCAAATTTCTTTTTTTATTTGAAAGTACAATCCTTCCAAATAATAATGGAAAATAATTTCATTCAAATGGCTGCCTCGGCTGGCCATGCAGTAGCCTACACGATCGGTCCAATTTTTAAGCACATTATCGATTGTGTGCAGCTGTATTTCACCAATGGCTTCACGAATATTGTCCTTTAAAGCGTCAATTGTCTCTGGCTTGTTGGCGTAACACTTATCTTTGACGGCATCCCACAAATAATAGTCCAACGGTGTCAAATCGCAGCTCCGAGGTGGCCAAACGACATTAGCTCTGCTGCTGATTTGAATTTTCGCACACATTCTGCAACATTACCATGATTTTCAAAGTAATGTCGCAATATTTCCCAGCGTTGTTCAAGCGTATACACAACCATATTCGTTCAGCGAAAGGATAAAACTAATTATCTGTCAAATCAGACATGAGCTAAGTGTTACCATTCACGAAATAAGCACTAGTTGAAAAAAAAACGTTAGATGGCGGACCCTTTATATGTGCTAATTCATATCTTTTAGAATTTGGGAAAATTGGGAGAAAAACTCGAACTTAAAAGGACTGCTCAACCCGATAAAATTAATAACTTAAATTTAGTATGAATGTTGCTCCTCCCGTGAGACATATGACAGATTCACATGCGTTTTGTCTTCTTGAAAAAATTTTGATTTTCTACCTGCTGTAATATACAAAATTCTTATGAAATTTAACCTTCAGCCGATTATCAGCCGCCGCTGATACTTTTTCCGGGCGATTAAGCCGCCGCCGACATTTTGACACGGCTTTCATCTCTGTACTACAATGAGAAAACTATCTGCAAACTACGAGTATTAATGAATTTTTGCATAGAACCCATGAAGTTGAACTGGTACTCGTCCATCAAAACTTTTCACTAAACTAATGAAAATTTTCATAAAAGTTTCATCCGCTCTATGAAAAAGTTTCTTAAAAAAGTTGTTTTATAAAAAGATTGGAGCTTTTCATTAATTTAAAGAAAATTTTTGTTCACGTTGTGAAGAAAAGTTTCATTAGTTTACTAAAAATGTTCATAATTTTTCGGCCATTAAAATTCTATCTGTGTAGAAGCTTGACAAATAGAAGAAACATGCCAAAAACACGCCGTATGTCCAACACATGCTCATAAGTTACGTGCTCTGACAGCAAATGTAGAAGACTCTTAACGGGCAAGTCTGCCTAAGGGCAGTCTTCATAAAATTTACCGCAAACGCGTCAAATGAGCGTTTTATATTTAGAAATTAATATATTCCGATAGAAAATTAAATTTGCTTAATGTTTTGCGAAGAAAATATTTTGCGAGAAAGCTTAAAAAAAATATTTTGCGAGAAAGCTTCAAAATTTCGTAAAATTTCAAAAACTAATTAGTTTTAAAAAAATATAGTTTTCAAAAATCTAAAAAACCAATTTAACTTGACTAAAAACTCTTTAATAATAAGTCCTTACTTTAGTCCAAGGACTCACATGATTTTATCAGGATTTCTCTAAAAGACATCGTCTTAACTTATAAACTAATAGACGTCTTAACTTATAAACTAATTTTTTAAGTTGTGTTTTTATGAAAGTTAAAGAAATTAACTCTAGCTGACCATAAAACAGTTTTATAATTAAATTTCGTGCTAAAATAAAGTAACCGCATTTCTTCACCGAGAATTAAGGTGTTTAGTCCAGTAGTTTGCGAAAATATCTATCAGACTCTATATAAAAAATAAGTTTTTCCATTCCGTTTTACACACAACACCATTTAAAATGTAGTGCAAAAGTTGTATTTGATTGTAATTTCTCTAAGTCTGTAAATGGAGCTTCTGATAGTTTTTATTGCAGTTTTACGGCTTTTTGCCGAAGTACTGGTCTTTAAAGCGAAATTGTCTAAAAAGCACCAAGAGCACTAACCATAAATTGCAAAAAGCATCAAGTTAGTGTTCTTTATGTTTTGGCAGCATGAGTAAATTGTTGGCGTTTTGTGTCATTGAAAAGCACTATAAATAGTGCCAAAAGCACCAAGTTGGCATCACTGATTTTTCTGAGTCATTTTGGAGTCCAAAAAGAAGGCTCTTTTGGATGAACCACTTTCATAAAAATATTTTAATTTTTAATTATATTTTTTGAGTCCATTTTTTTATTCCTTTTTGAGCCAGTTTGCTGGCTGGATTATTTCAGGGATAACAACTGCAATCGTAAAATGTAATGTAAAACTACAAATACTGATTACTACACAAATAACTGTCAAACTTTTTTGAGTGTATGAGAATGTCATAATTTTTTTTTAGTCGCACACGGCCGTGTGTGAACCGGGACTAAGCTATGATGTATACTAATCACAAATAGTATCTATGTTTAGCACTTTTATTTAATTTTAAGATTTCTTTACTATTTTTGACTTCAAAAATATCGCGAACGCGACCTGTAAATTTCCATATCTCACTTGGGACATCTCTACAGAATACTTTAATAAACGGACTAGAAATTCTGCTAAACCACGAAAACTGGCTAAAAATTAAGCCGCCGATAAGCCGAATATTTCGGCGGCAGCAAGGATCGAGAAAAATATTTAAGGCTTGCTTCTCTGCAATGTCGTGGTTTTACTATAAGCCAGAGATAGGCACGTGAGTGAATTTTGACTCACACTCACTCACGCTTACGAGAAATGTCCACTCACGAACAATCACTCACGAAAATTTTTTACCTCCTTACAAGTCTGCCTCAGGACAGTCTTCATAAAATTTACCACAAACGCGTCAAATATACTTAGAAATTAATATATTCCGATAGAAAACTAAATTTGCTAAATGTTTTACGAAGAAAATATTTTGCGAGAAAGCTTAAAAAAAATATTTTTCGAGAAAGCTTCAAAATTTCGTAAAATTTCAAAAACTAATTAGTTTTAAAAAAATATAGTTTTCAAAAATCTAAAAAACCAATTTAACTTGACTAAAAACTCTTTAATAATAAGTCCTTACTTTAGTCCAAGGACTTACATGATTTTATCAGGATTTCTCTAAAAGACATCGTCTTAACTTATAAACTAATAGACGGTTTTTATGAAATTATGCAGAAAGAAGACATTAAGTATTAATAGCAAAGCGTTGAAGTTTGAACAATATAAATGGAAGTTTAGATACTTTTTCGCCTAATTTCGCTTTTTCCAAAAAGCAAAAATCGTGATATCTTCTTAAGTAGGAGCACAAAAAAAAAATAGTTTTTCGAGCGTGGTTATATCTTGGTAAGAGAAATATTTGTTGTCCAAAACTTCTCTTTTATATGCTTTTATGCAATTTTGTTGAAGAACTTATTATTTGTTTTTCGAGTGGAGCACATGGTACATGGTATGAATTTCGATGCAAAACATCGTTTGCCAGTTAGAGCGTTAATATCTGTGTAATCTATGCCCCTGATTAAATAACAGAAGCACAACACTAATTAATAGAAAGAATTTACTGAGCGCTCAAGCCGTTTAAACCGTCGCTATCACATTTTCATCTAGAGCCAATTACCCTCTATAAGATATTCCGATATCTTCATTAACTCTTTTTGGCAATTTAGCCTAGATTTGTTTTTTTTATAATTTCTTCCCCTTTAATATCTCATCCAATCAAATTAGAATCAGACCCGTTCTCTCAATTAGTCGGCTATCCAAAATATGGACCATCTTATGGTTTTATTCAATAAATGATCGACCTTGACCGAATATAATTTTCTGACTTGTTTGAAATCCAAAGAAATGGTACCAATTTGGAGCAGCCGAATTCTATTTTCGTAAAATTATGTTCTCTACGTTCACTAAACCAGAACTTATAACTGTACTGTCAAAACTTTAATGGAGCCTTCGTTTGGAAGTAAACGACAAGAACGTTCCTATGACAAGACCTGTGTAGGTATCTATAGTAGAAAAGTACTTAGAATATATACGCTGCAATATATTGTAAACGTTGGAAAAGAGAGTTAAACAAACAAATATCCTCCACTGCTTCTACTACATACTAATACTTCTTCCTCGTTGATTACACTTATGTGGGGGGGGGGGGGGGGGGGGGGGGGTGAATTTGCGTTGCTATTATCGTCGTTGTTGTTGGTGTTTGGGTACCAACATACATTAACAAATATTAGTTTGAGGAAAGAGGAGTCAGCGGTGGAGCCCATGACGACGAGAGATGTTTAATAAGGTATGTACTATGTCTTCGTTGATGTTCCAAAGTTCTTGTGTTTGTAACAGCTGCTAATGCTGCGACTGCTACTGTTGCATCGTAGGATGTTGATGATGTTGTTTGTGTTGTTGGTTATTTGGTTGGTGGCATAGTGTGCTATATGAAGCCGCCGCTCTTTCTCTCTGCGTTTTGTATCACATTTAAACGTTGTCATTGTTTGTTTGTTTTTTTTTTTTGTCGCCATGCTAAAACAACAACTACTGTCAGGCAGTCATAGTTGAGTTTGTTGAATCACATGGACAGTAGAGCGGCATTTTTTTTTTTGTATGGAGAACAACTTTTTCGGAAAATTCGGAAAGCTTTGGCGTCCGGAGTCCAAAATTTTCGATTTATGAAATTAAATAAATATAATAAACGTCTTGCGGCACATCATTTTTTATTCACCCTTAAACCAGCAAGCCCGCCTTTTCAGGCGGGGTATTTTAAATTGGCCATAAGTGCGTCAAATGAGTGATTTATAATAAGAATTTAAGATATTTCGATAGTAAACCAAATTTACAAAATATTTTGTTTAGTATTTTTTTGTGTGCATGGCACGGGTTGGAAGCGAGAAAGCGTGTTAAAGTTAAAATTTCGTAAAATTTCAAAAAAAAATAAATATTTTAAAATGAACACAATTTTCAAAAATTTTGAAAACATTTTTATATCGGCCGGTAAGCGCTGATAATAAACACAAAATAAGATTGAAGCATAAATTTAAAAAAAAAACACTCTAACTTTGGTATAAGGTAGGGTTGCCATTCGTACCGTTTTAAACAGTACATGTACTGTTTTTTGAAACATGTACTGTTTTATTCACAACACCTAAAACAGTACGCAAAAGTACTGTTTTTTTGGATTTGTACTGTTTTTGTACTGTTTTTTTTGTATATTTTACATATTTTTATATAAACAAGTTTTTTTGCGTGTACAAAGAATATATATTTTTTTAACCATGTTTTTTTTGTGTGTACAATAGTTTTTTATATAAATTTTTTAAATCTCCATGTATTAATTCCACTTCGTTTCTTTGTACATATATAAGTTTGGTTTGTTTACTTTTCAAGCAATGGATGTTTGTAAACACAATTTTTTTTCATGACACTGCCCAATTCAAAAAGTAATGGCGTCCAAACTAATAATTTTAGCCAATTTGACGAAATTTAGTCAATTTGATGAAATTTAGTCAATTTTACTTCTTTAGAGGATGTAAACTTGACGAAATTTTGTTGATTTGAATAAAATTTGTTAAATCTTAAAAAAAAATTGACAAAATTTCGTTAAAGATCTACAAAATTTTTTTTGTTGATTTTACCTACGCTATTTGGTTTGGTGTATTAACTTATTTTAAGTAAATATGTGATGTATTGAAGTAAAAGCTATGTTAACAATAAATACAAAAATGTACTGTTTTTTTTTGAAAAGTACTGTTTTTTTTCATCAATGTACTTTTTTTCGCTTTTCAAATATGGCAACCCTAGTATAAGGACATACAGGATACCAAAAGGATACCTGTAAAGGACCTCGTCTTAACTTGAAAACGTATAAAAAATCTTGTCAAAAGATTTTTATTACACTCACAATATTTTTTCCGTAAAGCCTATTGAATATACACCTTAAATTAACTGAAAATCATTTAAAAACAATACTACTTACTTTTCGTTTAAAACAATTGTATTTTTTAGTTTATTTTCAACTGTTAAAAAATTAATTGACAAAATCGATAAAAAAAAACAATAGATTGTTGTCGTTTATTCCAATACTCAATGTAATATAAAAACTTCTTGTTTTAAATAGAAACTTTTAACTTAATATTTTAACTACATATTACCGAAAGTCCGTTTTTGTATTTATTGAATAACAGACAGAAAGTTAAAAAATATATTTCTTTGGTAATTTAACTTTATATTCCATTTAAACAACTTTACCGATTAAATTTTTAAATAACTATTGATTTTTTATGGAAAAGTTGTTGTGGGTGTAGGTATTATTAGCAAAGCCTTTAAGTTTAATCAATATACATATGTTAAAGTTAAGGTGCGTTATCGCTTAATTTCACATTTTTTGAAAAACAAAAAACGCCATATCTTCTTAACCAAAAGCACTATAAGGGTAATTTTTGAACTGTAAACGGAACTGTAAATATTGGTAAGAGGAATAATTAATGCCTAAAATTATATATTTTTATGTATTAGTTTTTGAGATTCGCTCTTAACCTATTTTCAACCATATCGTCTAAAATAGGCAACGAAAAACATGTTGGTAGAAGAACATATAGTTTTTTTCGTACCGAACAAGTGGTATAAATTTCATTTCAAAAAAGCTTAGGCCGGTTTGAGGGTTAGTTTTGGCAATCTGAACACGATTATTTAAAAATTTTTGAAAACGGACTAACGGTATTCTTGGTACTGCGATTTAATTTTCACTAAAAATTAAATATTTTTCTCCTATTCTAGAAATTTTTGAAATATTATCTTAGAATTTTTTGTTTTTGCACATTTTTGCGAATAGCACGCAAAACGTGATCTTATTTGATCTTAATTATGTATAAAATTAGAAATTATTCGGTAAATCACAACCGAATTCAGTTGTAACAACCCTGCAGGAAGCTTGGGGTCAAATGTCTCCAAGTCTCCACTTTTGTCTACTATTTTGTTGACATTGTCAACTAAGCGTCTACACTTTTTACTTTATTAACTCACTAGTAAATTTTTGGTTCCAATGTCTACATATGGTCCCATTAGAAATAATTAGTCACTAGTGAATCTATGGTTCTTATGTCTACATGTGGTCCCATAAGAACTAACGAGTCACTAGTGAATCTTTGGTCCAATGGGTGCATATTGTCTCATAAGAACTACCTAGTCACTAGTGAATCTATGTTTCTAATGTCTACATATGGTGCCATAAGAACTACCTAGTCACTAGTGAATCTTTGGTTCCAATGTCTACATATGGTCCCATAAGAACTACCTATTCACTACCTAGTCAATAGTTCTAATGTCACTACTAGTGATTTTCAATGACACGTACATGTTAAATGTCTATAGCAAATTACATTGCCTAACTAAGTAGTACTGGTGACACAGTCAATAGTGAATCAATACTTTTTCACTATTGACATTTCCTGCAGGGAACCGAATTCGGTTGCCAAAGAAATCCATTTGGTTGCTGCAACCTCGTAAATTCGATTCCCACAACCGAATTCAGTTGTCACAACCGAATTCGTTCATTCAATGAAAGAACATTGAAAAATTTGTGTTTTTGACCTCATGCCATCCGACTTTCTTCATATTGAGAACATGAACAACACTCTAAGGATCAATTTAGACAATTCCGTTTTTAGATCTTTAACATTTTAAAACTCGTGATATCATTCACGTTTTTATTTTTCAAAATCTTGAGAAAAAGTAAAAACTAGTAATCTTTAAAGACCTACAGTTTCTAAACTCCTGAAAGATGCTACGATCCGAAACCAAAAATAAACTATTCTTTCTAATAACGCATTTTTAATGTTCTTGCAATTATGGAACTCATTTTTCACTATTTTACAACAAAAATAAAATTTTGGTATGTGAGCCCCCTTATTGAATGGAGTAAGGGGGTTGGTATGTTCGAAACAATTTTACCGGGGGAAATTAAATGGGGTCGGTTTAACATTTTACCCGTCTAGGGACGACTCCGGGGCAGTTGTGGGGCTTTTTGTGGAATTTTTCCCCTAATGTTCACACTATCAGCTGACGTATAAAGCAACAGCCAGCTGATCCTTATAACAGTACACCCAAAAAATAAGTTGGTAGAAAAGTTAGTAAAACATCTTTTAAATCAAGTCTACTATTTTTCAGCAAATAAAATAATGTTTTCATCTAAAATGTTAGTTAAACTTATTCAGCACTTAACTGTTTTGAACTTATATTTTACTAATGCTTTACTAATTTATTTCACTAAAAAAAATTGTGTTGATAAGAATTAATAGTCATGACGACAACCAGATTGAAAGATATACGCAGAATGAAGTAGAAGATTTTTTTTATAGATTTTTATATACAGGATTTTTTTTATATGTTTTTCATACAAAAAGACGCCAACAATGTGTATTCATATAAATTGTTGTTCTAATAAACTCAAATATGGTGTTGATTCCGGCTTGTCAAAGAAATCAACCATGGAAGATTTTTGTATCAGTTCTTCATACATAAAACAAAATTGTGGATTGAAACATTGAAATTTTAAAGACACAATAAAATAAAGACACAATAAAATATTTAAATTTATTACAGATTAACGCCCGTATTCATAAGAAATCTAAAACTGTATTCATAAACGAATATTTGCCTCAAATACCTATTTTAAACCTTGAGTAAAAGTTAATATTCGTTTATGATTACAGGCTATAATTTGTGTTTTAAATAAAATGTATTTGAAATGCTGTTTACAATTTTTTAGAAATCAAGGGTAAATGTGTATACGTTCAGGTAGACAGAGTAAAACAAAAGAGTATTAGACTCATCGTTGATCATTTTTATGTTTATCTTCCTTTAAAAGATGCTATCATTTAGACAATCATTGATGTAAGTAGTTGAAAGATAATTTTGTTTATGTTATATATAATTATTTTTATATATTTTCAGATACTACATTAATTCATGTCGTCAATGTAGAGGTATGAACATTTTTATATTTTATAAAAAAATGTTAAGCAAATAATTTAACTAAAGTATAATTTTTCTAAAAATTTGTTGAGATTTTTTCAGTCTTCTAATATTCAGCAAAAATTTTGTTAGCTTTTAGCAAGGATTTTTTAATCAACTAAGTATTAGCAAAAGATGCTAAAATCAGATCATTGATTTTCGGCAATTAGCAATTTTTTGCAATGTGTTGCCAGCTTCCGGTCTATAAAATATATGCTCACAATATTTTCTTGTTAAAAACAAAGGAATGTGTACTTTAAAACTACACGCAGAAAACAGTTTTGTAGTTGCAACCGAATTGCAATATTTTCTTGTTAAAAACAAAGGAATGTGTACTTTAAAACTACACACAGAAAACAGTTTTGTAGTTGCAACCGAATTTTTGTAGTTCCACGTATTATCACTATTATTAAATTTTAATACTATTATAACAACCGACATTTATTTACAAATTTCGAATTTTTATTGTAACAATTGAATATTTTATGTTTATGGACTATAATATTCTATAAATAGATTCACATGCGTTCAACATACAAAATAGATTTGTATGTACAATAGAAATTCGGTTGCTAATCTTAATATTTTATTAAATAGAGTTACCAACACATAAAAAAAAATTTATATTATTTTAAAATTATTTTATTAATAAAAAAAATCTTCTCCGCGAACTGGACTCGAACCGGCGACCTTCTCCTTGTCAGGCAATTACTTAACCTCTTGCCTAAACTCAATTTGAATTTGTATTTTCAAATTTATACCTTGAATATTTTTTTTTCTTTAAAGTTTAAATGTTAATGTCTAAAAATAGATTTTTGTGTACAACAGAAATTAGGTTGCTAATCTTAATATTTTAGTTACCAAAACTATTAAAAAATTTTTTATTGTTTTAAAATGGTAACGAAAACTTATATATTTAAGATAAAGTGATTCTTTTTTTGCAGACGAAACTAATATTCGATTTTGACTGCAAATATTGTATTCAAGGGATAAAATCTCTGAAACGTGGTTGGTTGTTGGTATAAAAGATAATGTAGAAGATAATATTTTTTCAATATTGATAAGGAAAACCAATAGTTTGAATGATGTGACTGTGTTTTGGTTAATTTTATATATTTCCTGTTTACAATATAGTTTAATTATGCTGATGATGGATTTTAAAAACATACAATTAAAATTATTGAATAATGATTAAATTTTGTTGGTTACAATGGAATTCCAACCAATTTATTCTCTGTGTGTACTAAACATTAGTGTCCGACCGAACAGTTTGGCCAGAAAATGCATTTGGTCTGTATTCGGTATTTTAAAGCATAATGGACAAATTTGGCGATGGAAAAATGTTTATTGGACTGATTAGATGCTATTTTGAGTGTCAAATTTGAAGAAAAGTCTGTAATTAAGCAATGAATTCACGGTTCGGCTTCAGAAAGTTCGGCAAAATCGAAAATACTTAGGCGGACGAACTTTTAACTTTATAGCAGGGATGTTAAAGTTGGTACAATTGTACTTTTTTTGGTACATTTTGACCTTCTAAAGTACCGTGGTACTACCGCGACTCATTTGGTACAATTTAAAAATTATTAATTTTTCCCCTTTTTGAATTTTTAGTATAGCAAACAAATTGTTATTGTGTCCTTTTGCATTGCATTTATTCGCTTTATGTAATGAGCGCTTAAAATATTTGCGACTATATCCTCCAGATTTGACGATTTCTCATCATTTTAAGGATTTTGCAGAATAAAATTGGCGATTTTTTTTTTTGTAATTAATTTTGCTCCATTCTTGTCTTCTTAGTAAAAATATTACTTGAGCCAGAGTAAAAACTAAATTTTTTTTATATAAATAGAACATTTTTGGTCTTCAAAGTTTAGTAACGTCATGATGCTTGTTAGGAAAAGACCCTAACCACGTGCTTGATTTACTAAGAAGACAAGAATGAAGCAAAATTAATGATTAATAGGTTTTTTGTTAAAGTTCTGCCTATTATGGAGGCTCTAACTTTTCTAAAACTTCGGGTTCTGATGAGATCTTTAGCCAGATCGAAATGCTAGCATCAACCTAGCTAATATGTTTGATTTGCTTTATTTTTGTAAATATACGGAGGTTGGAAGCTCGTTATAATTTAAAATAACATAAAAATAATCTCGATGTATATAAAAACAATCAACAAAATGTTATTTCAGGTAAAACAAGAAGTATTGTACCTCTTCTAGTAAAAATGTTCCCGAATGAAATTGCAAATTTTGATTCAATAAATAATCAATTTAGAGCTTTAGCTAATGTTGAGCAACTTAAGTCGTTAAAAAATTAAAACATCTGTAGTTTTGGTCGGTAGTAGCTAATTTTCAAAATGAACTGAATGTCAATATGTTTCCAGACATTTCTAGTCGTTGCTGGAATTTTATCCATTCCACACTCATCTGCAAATGTGGAAAGAGTTTTTTCTTTTCAAAATATAATAAAAACTAAGGAAAGAAACAGACTACATTAGCCAACATTATCAAGTCGCATACAGACAAAGGATTGGTTAAGATCGACAAATTCATGCTGCTATGATGTAGAAATTCCAAATAGTTTATTAACTAAACAAATAGTTCCATGATTCGGTCTCATATATTGATAAGACTTTTTTATGAATTATTTTATTCATACATATAATGTATGTCATTGGAAGGTTTTGTTTTTTTTTTTCTGTACAAGTGAATTTTTATATAATTTTTTTGTTGTTTTAATAAATTTAAAAAAAAATGGTACCGTGAAGGTCCAAAAAGTACAATTTTTTTTGGAGGTTGGTACAAAATTGAAAACCAAATTTAACATCCCTGCTTTATAGCTAAACTACAACTTTTCTCTTAAATTTTATACACAAAATCGAATTAAATCGGCTCAACAAACATGTTTCCAATACCAAAATTTGTCATCATTGCCTCTAGATATCAAAAAACCGACAAAATATAGTTTTTTGGCCGAACTGTTCGGTCGCACACTACTAAACATATACTAAAAAACTGGTCTACTCAATTTTCTTTTATATCAAATGTATTTTTCATTTATTTTTAACTATTCAAAAATTAACTTAAAATCCGTAAAACTTAAAGATTTTCTTTTATTTTTACTATCAAATATAAAATAAAATATTTTAAAAATAAACGATTTTATTTTAAATATCAAAAACTCCCAAAACAACAGTTTTTCTTTTATTTTTTTTCCAATCACTAACTTTTTGGTTCATATAAAGAAATTTTTCTGAAAAGAAAATTTTAAATGAAAATAATAACTGGTACAGAAAAACAGTATTTATGAGTATGTTTAGCGACATTTTCAAAAAAATTTTAAAAAATCGAAAAATTTGGTAGCCGCGCTCCAAGGGTTAAAGCTATTCAAACGCCTCATAACTTTAAGAACTAGTGCTACAATAATCGCAACAATAATTGATAAAATAAAAATCGAAAGTAAAAAGAAAAAAAAAAATGCCGCTCTAATGGACAGTTACATGTAGAGTTAGTTCGTCAGTTATCCAGCCTGTTTATAATGTTAGGTTTTCCTGTAGTTGTTTCGATTCATGATAGATACTGTTGCTCTTATCGTTAAACCAAGACCGACCAACAACCAGACCACTGAATTAAAAAAAAAAAAACGATTTGCTAACGCGTTTGCCTGTGACTATAGCTGCTGTCGGTGCTGCTTTATCGACGCTAACGCTGACGTTCCTGTTGTTCTCCTCTCATCAGAGTCTGAGCAATCAGTTGCTGTAAACGTTGGCGGTTCTTTAATTTGGTTTTCTGTCTTTCGTCGTTGCTAACGTTTTCATTGTTGTCGTCATTGTTGTTGGCTGCTGCTATTATTACTGTTGTTTTTGTTGCTGTTGACTGACTGGTGTGTAGACGACGTACATTGGCAAAGCGGTGGTTGTTGGTTAGTTCGCATATCTACAATCGTCTCATTCAAGTGTCCAACTTTTGTCGGAGCGGTCGCATCATCAACACAATAACGCATCGTTGTCGGTATATCGCGCATTATACACACACACACACACACACTCAAATATATAGCAAAATAACAACAACAAAGTGAAAAATTTAAAAGAAAAAAAAAACTCTTTGGTGCGCGGACTAAACAACAATAAACCGTAGTGATTTGTGTTTTTTTTTTTACATCCTTCTCCTCTTTACCATCTTGGTCTTGAGGTTTCAACACTATTTAATCAATGCAATTTATAAAAGAAACAAATTTTCACTAAAGAATTCTAGAACGATACCGTAAAGTCGTGTTTGTTTTTAACTTTTTTTTCCAATGGGTTCATCAGAAGAATTAAATTCCTTAACCTCGATCATGAAATCAATGAAACCGCAACGGGGTGGTATTAGTGAATCTTCAACAACATCCGATAATACAACCGATTTTATTGATATAGTTAAAAAATATGATATTGTTTATAATACCCATCATCCGGATTATAAAAATGTTGAAACTAAACTAAAGATTTGGGCAAAAATTGCAGAAGAAATTGGTTTATCAGTGGGTATGTACAACAACACCAACAACTTGGAAAATCCACAAAAGACTTTCAATCTTAACAAAAAATGACGAATTAACGTAGAGATTTGGAAAATGCAATACCTTTAATATCTTCATCACTATTTTATTTGTAATGGAAAATATTCAATCAGTTTTAGGAAGAAGTAAAAAAAAAATCGTTAAAAATGTTACCATAGGAAAAAATTACAGAAAATTGAATTTTATTGAAAATTGTTTTGCAAAATAAAACAACTACAGAAAATATTGAGAGTAGCTTTTTTAGATACCCAAAGAGCGTAAAAATATGCTAAAATATGACAGAATGAAAAAAATAACACAACAAATATACGAAAGAGTAGTTGAAAGCGTAATGAAGAAAAAACAAAACAAAATACATAGTGTTTTTTATAGCATTAATCACAATTTAGCATTTTTCTGCGCTAAATATAGCGCTTTTGATTGACCCCTATGTGGAATGAGGAGTCAATTGACCTAAAAGTGTTTGGTTAAAGAAGGACTTATCACAGGACTGGTATAATTTAATATTGAAGTGGGTTAAGCAGTGTCAATTGTCCTAAAATTACCAATCCTGGGACTGGTAAAGGGAGGACATACCACTTAACCAGAATGCTTATTAACAGGAAAAAGACAGTTGACCAGAATTTAGCCCATTGGAAGCTATTTAGTTTTCGTTTATTTTACACCACATGTGCGACAGTCTTGTGGTATGCCCATCTTTGGTTAGTCCTGTGGCATGCCACTATGTGGTTTAAAAGCAGGACAAATGACCCCCTCCTATGACAAGCCAATGTTAAAGTTGCCAGGGTTTAGCAGAGGACCAATCTCTGTCACGAAGTGACCGATCCTGTGGCACACGCAGAACCGGTCCCATTCCCGATAGGGACTGAAAACAAAAACTTAAATAAAACTTGCTTTAAAAAGTCCGCTATTTTGTTACTGGTAGTTTTAAATCCCGGAATTCATTTTTCTCAAAAATTTCCTCTTTTTTTAACTCTTGTAGTGGATGTTTCAATTTCACATTTAAGATTGCTACACTCAGTGAATTATGTAGATACACAGTGTAAGCATTATCGTAAAAGTGCCCAGGTAGAAATAGCCAACCGTACAAAAAAGTAGTACATACTGGCCAACCACCGTTATTTTTGTAAAACCCACCCAACGTGTTAAAAATTACCAAAGGTACAACAACTAATATCGTTCTAGGAACACACTATTTTAATTGCAAATCATGTGTTTTGCCAGTACCACCCGCAAAATGTTTTACCAATATTGTTTTTATCAATATTACAACCAGTTAGAAGTATTTCATTTTATTCTATTTCACACATTTAAATATGATGTAAAAGACTAATACCGAACTATATTACTGCTTTTTTTTTATTATTAATTAATAATCATATAATTACAAATTATATACTATTGCCCTAACCGAGCACTAGCTACTATGGCCTTCGGCGCGTTGTAGCGAAAACAGACCAGTGCCTCTGGTGGGAATCGAACCCACGACCCCCGCACTGATAAGCCAGCACGCTACCAACTAGCCTACCGGGGCGCACTACTGCTTTTTAAATGTGTGTTAGTGCACATATTTTTAAAAATTAATTTTGAAAGCAAAAAATTTTTTTAATTACCAGCGATATACCAACAGTGACAAACAAATGGTTGGCCACTGTTATCAATCGGGTAACAGGACACTACTGTCAAGATTTTTAATCCTACGTTCTGCCTACGCATAACCGACCGTCGCCGACGCTTTGCCAACACAGTGCCGATTGCATTTCTCTGTTCCTATATCCATATATACCAGTATGGAAATAAATAATAAGTCTAAAAATAAATTTAAAAAAAAAAACTAAATTTAATAAAAAATTCTTTTTTTTTTAATTTTTGAAATAAAATGTTCCCACATGGAGTTCAAACCCGGGCCTTCATCTGAGCTATCCCGTCATGTTATACTTGATAGATAAAAACATAAATGACTCCCGACATGTTATACTTGATAGATAAAAACATAAATGACTTGCTTGCACTAAATGTTATTGCTTTCCAGCTTACAAAAATCAGAAAGAAGTAATTATTTATGTACTTACTAGAAGTAAAAAATATATTTTCAAAAATTGTTTAAACCATTACTTTATATTTAATATAATGATAAAAATAAGTGCTCTCAGAAAATTCATTCGGGTGGTAAACAGTACACTCAAAAAAAGTTAGTAACGTCAGCAAAAAATTTTGCTGAGTCAGTTAAATTTTAGTCAGGAGGGTGCTTGGAAAAAAACTGCTAATGCCAGCAAAATCTTGTGCTGAAAGTCAGCGAGCTGATTTTTAGGAACAAAATTAGTAGATTCAGCAAAAGTTTTGCTATCCTTGCTAAAAGTTAATACAGCTTTTGCTGAATAATAGTAGACTGACAAAAAATTCAAAAAATTTGTAGAAAAATTATATTTTAGTTAATTTATTTGCTACAAAACTGTAATATTTATTTTTAAATGAATCATTTAAAAATAATTTACAATACGTTACAAAATATAAAAATGTTCATACTCCCACATTGACTATATGAATTAATTTAATATCTGAAAATATATAGAAATTATTATACATAATATAAACAAAATTAGCTTTCAACTACTTATATCAATGGTTTTATAAATATACAACTCTTCTTTTGCAATAAAAAAAGGAAACATAAAAAATTACCTAAGATGTGTGGGCTTGTCTTTCGCTATAGTCTATCTACCTGAACGTATATTTGTTTGCAATTTGACCACAATACATTAATAATCACTTTAAAGATTTAGTTTACAGACGTCTTTTTATTCATTAAATTTTCAACTATGCGATTAAAAAATAACTTTAAATTGATTTATAATAATTTATATATAATTTTTAATTTTAGACTTTTAGACTTTTGTTTACAATCTCTTGTGTGTGTGTATTTTGACAGCTCATATCATGATATTGTTGTTTAGAGATTTGTCATAACAACACTATTTTGATATCAGATATAATACTAACAGTAATGTGTGGCCCACACGTAATATAAATCTCTCTGCGATTGAATTTGAATTAGTATCTAGTGTCCCTTAAAAATAGATGTGTCATTACCCCACCCCCCCCCCCCCCCCACCATTTTCAAATTGTTTTAAAATGCCTAATTTGCAGATTTTGATTGCTATTTTTAAGATAAGATAATAGTTGTAATTAAAGTCAAAAATAAGTTCTAAAAATTATTGTTCGAGTTTATATCTGGAGCAACTCCTTTCCAGGACAAAATTTTTTTGAATTTAATCAAAAAATTTAATTTTGAGAATTTTTTTAATTTTTAAGTTAAACGTATTTGAAGTCCCTAAATAGGGGTTTATTATCGTTTAAAATCTTATTAAAGTGTCATAAAGTTAAAAAAATTTTAACCCATATATTTAATATTTTTGAGACGGAATTGAAAAAAGTCATCCAAATTGAAGTAAAAAAAAGACCCAAAGTTGGAAAAAATCGCTAAAAAAAAATAGGAAAAAAAATTTTTTAATTTATAAAATCGCCAAAAATTAAAAAATATTTTGCGGATATTAGCTATTTTTCTGCAAGTATATCCTCCCAATAAAAATGTTGCTGACTTTTTTTAAGTGTACGTTATATAACGATTTTTTCTGAAAATGTGAAACAACTATTGCAGTTTTATTTATCATTTTTAACAAACTCAGCATTTTGAGAAATGTTAAATGTGCAGTCGATTTAGTACAAAAAGTTGTAGCGATATAACTAGGGTTTAATTAAACCCGGGAATTCCCGGTAATTTCGCCGATTTTTCACTGCCCGACAAAAATTTCCGGTAATTACTAAAACACTAAAATAACCACGTTTGCTTAACTAAAAATGCGTAAAAAAGCAAAAAATCATAAAATCCTAATATTGTTAAAATTGTTTAACTATTTTTGTCCAGTTTTGTTTAAATTCAATATAAATTCAATTTTCTGGAATTGAAATTTTTGACTCTTTAAAAAAAAAACAACAAATGTAGGGAAAATATAGTATTTTGCTATATAAAATTCACAGATTCCAATAAAAAAGTTTATTAGAAAAAAAATTTTATAAAAAGAAAAATTTTTTAACTCAAAGAATACCTTTCTCTCAAAACCTTCAGGTTGTATTTCAAGTAAAAAACGATATCCAGCTTTTTAAGAAGGTTTTATCATTCTTTATAATTGTATTAAGAACTTATAGAATATGGAAAAGCGTGACTTTAAAAAGCCGAAAAAATCAGACTTTTAAAAGCGAGATAATCTGGGATGGTGGGTCAGGTTAATCCTAATATTATATATGATGAAATTATTCCCCAACTAGGCATTTGAATCAAAAGAGATAGATATCTGTCAGAATGGCCTAAGGACTAGTCTTTACGAAATAAAGCACAATGAATATTAAAAGACAAATTTTTAAAAAGTTTTGAAAAATATTCAAAGATGTTTTTTTAGTAAAATAAATGTTAAAAATATTCCTGAATTTACAGTGATCCTAAATTTATATTTTCCTATTTCCTAAGAAGAAGATTTTACTAAAAAAAACCTTAATGAATATTTATTTTGAAAATCCCGGAAATGTTTTCCGATTCCCGAGAGTTGAAAAAGTCGGTAATTTGAAAACCTTAGATATAACAAATATTTCGATATAACGAATGGGCTTGACAATATATTATTCGTTATATCGGGCTATTACTGTATTTTAAAGTATTTTTTGTAAACAATTATTTAAAAAATAGAACCCATCGCCGTCCCAATCTGAAATTTTCGGTGTTTATTAAGTAATAATGTGTGTTTAAGCTGATACATTGTTTTTATTTTTCGGTAAAAACTGCAAAAGAGAAATAAAAACTAAAAAAAAACTTAAAAAAGTGGCATGACATCAAAAAAATTAATATGGTTCTGAATATCAATGCTATATATTTCAAGCATGCTGATTTTAATGGCGTACTTTTTTTTATTATTTTTGGTACAGTTTTTCCCAAAAAGTTTGACGCAACTTCATACTGTTTTTTTATAAGCAAAAATTTTCAATTGCAATACATCTGATTTCTTTCTGTTGAAGTCTAATCCTGACCATCCCGTTTTGGCCGCCCGATACCGTCGCCTTAAATTGTTTTCCCGCTCTTAAAACCAATTTCCCTCGTAAAATTTTTTGCTAAACTACTAAAAATTTGTTAAAAATTATGTTGCAGAAAAAACAGCTAAAATTACCATTTTTTTGCGAAATATTATTAATATAAGAACAACAAAAATAAATCTGTTGAATTTACAAATATTTAGTTATATTTTTGAGCTAAATTTTAGTTAATTGAAAGTAACAAATAAATCTGCTACAATCAGAAAAAAATCGTTAAAATATTAATAGACAAAATAATCATAAAAAATTTAAAATTTTTGTTTTTTTTAGATTTTTTTTTTAATGCTAATAAATATTTTCCCTTCTGAAATAAGCTATTTTAATTTTTTTTTTGCAAAAATTTCTGTTGATTTTAGCAAAATATGCCGTTTTTTGACATTAGAATTTTTGTTAGCTGTTTTTAGTATACAAATAATTAGTAAAAAATTTTGCTAATTTTAGCAGAGAAAATTGTTATTTTAAATTTACTAAAATTCAACTCGAATATAACTAAAATGTTGCAAAGTTAACAGTATTATTTTTTTGTTCTTATTTTATTAATATTTAAAAAAAAAAAATCTTCTGATTTTAGCAGTTTTTTTTTTTTGCAATGTCATTTTTAACTTATTTTTAGTAGATTTTTTACATTTTTATTTCTGTGAGTGTACTATTTTCTAGTATTCTCTTCTTTAAAAGAGAAATTACAATAATTTGACAATTTGTATCACCAATACTGGGAAATAGTAGGCATGGTTGGAGAGAGACAGTTCGCGTTGAAGTGGTTCGCGTGTGAATTGGTTCGCGTGTGAATTGGTTCGCGTGTGAATTGTTTTTAAAACGTTCAGTATATCAGAAATTTTGAACCTTATGAAAAAGCTTCATAATTTTAATGAAACTTTTTCAGTAGTCGTATGAAATTTTTGATAAAAAACATGAAACTTTTTCATTGTATTCTATGAAAAACTGCATTAGGTTAGGTTAGGTTAGGAAGGGTTATGTACCCAAGGGCACAACTCCACTCGGAGACCAATACGGTCCATTGTGAATCCCTTCAGAGAAAAAACGGTGAGAAAGAGTAGAAATAGACAGAAAACATAGCTTGAAAGATAAAAATAGAGAAAGGTAGAAAGTATATATTTACTCCCCAGAAACCGGATCCTAACGTCCCCTTACTAGAAACAGCCGTCCTATCTCCCTGACAAATCTCAGCAAATCAACTGGACTGCATCCAGCGACACACCCGAGTTCGTCGTGAAATCTATCTCCTAGCCATTTCTGTCTGAGACCCTGTAACCTAGGACAGTGGCACATTATATGCTCAACCGTCTCCAGTTCCTCAACGTCCTCGCACAGCCTGCAAAAATCCGGTATGTCCCTGTCCCATCTGCTTGTGAAAGCCCTGACAGCACAATGACCGGTCAGGAACCCCGTAAGGGTCCTGAGACCTTCCCTGTCCAGTCCCAGAAGAACCTTGGTTGCCCCTGCGTCCAAAGCGGGCCATAACGCCCTAGACACCCTGCAGTCCGTTCTGTTCCTCCATGATTGGTTAACGGTTTCGCGGAATCCCTTCCGTATAACCTCAAAGTAGTAACATAAAGGGGGCTTTACCCCCCCCGTCTCTTACCGCCAAGTCCAGATTTGAACCCTCCCTCGCAAGTTCGTCCGCCAACTCATTGCCATCCACCTTGCAGTGTCCGGGTACCCAACACAGCCTCACCGTGAATGCCTCCATGAGCTCCCTCAGAGCACACCTACACCGTGCGACCAGGCGCGAGCGCACCGTGTAGTTTGTCAGTGCTTTGAGTGCCTTCTGACTGTCGACATTGATTGTCACCCTAGATCCCCCAACGATGTGTCCCAGTATCACTTCCGTCGCCCTCCAGATCGCCAGGATCTCCGCTTGGAAGACACTGCACTCATCTGGGAGTCTGTATGATCTTTTCACGTCAGTGCCAGCAATATAAACACCGGCACCCGTGCCCGTGTCCATTTTGGATCCGTCCGTGAATACTGCCCACCCCTCAAACAGCACATTGGATCCACGCCAGACCTCCCTAATCGGGAAGTCCACCGGAGGTGTTCCACCGAAAACTGCATTACTTTAATGAAACGTTTCAATGAACGAGTTCCAGTGACATTACACACAACTAATGCAAAAATTTATTGATATCATGCAAAGAACTCTCTCAGTTTACAGTTTTGTGAAACAAATATGAACCTCAATGAAGAATAGAGGGGTTGTCTTTACATTTCAACAGAAAGTAGTCAGAATGATTGCATTTTAAAAACGTTATATGAAAAAAGTTAATTTACATGCGCCAAACTTCAGTCATTATGTGGAACAACTGTACCATACATTGAAAACTGATGCACGCCATTGAAATCAGCGTGCCTGAAATATATAGATTAATTGTTAAAAGTTATGATTTTGTCCTCCTGTGTAATTTCATAATTAATTTTTAGAGCGGGATTCCGGGAATTTCGAAAAAAATTCACGCTTTCCCGGGAAAGGAAAAAGTGCGGGATTTTGCACACTCTAATTAGAACTCTAAAATAAAACGGCGATTATTCTGGAAAACATTAATTTTTTTCGGTTTTATGATGTTTAATTGGGTTTAGGGTTACCCATCAAAAAATTTCCAAAAAGGTAAGCGGGGTTGTAATCAAGCATTTTGGGCAGAACGCATTCCTTACTAGATTACCTACTCGATTCTTTTAACAGGGCGTGAGACTAAAACAATTGATTCCTTAGAATTGATTATTTTTTTTACCGAAGAACCATTTACTTTATATTTTTAAGAACTACATACATTTTTTAATAAAGAAATAGTTCCATTGTAAAACTACGAAGTACTTACACAAAAAAAAAATAAATAAATAGTTCCCTAGAAAAAATAAGAAGTACTTACATTTAAAAAAAGAAATAGTTCCATAAGTAAATTCAACTTTTACTCACACGTGATTCTCCTAAGTCACTCAAATATAACGATCAAAACTCATACGGAAATAAAATCCTAAAAAGTGAAACATCGAATTGTTATGATAACATGGGTTTGTCATAATTTTGGAGCTATAAACCACGAAAATATAAATTTTTCAAAAAAAAGAACGATTCAAAATTGAAAAACAAAAATATGAATCACGCACAATCACTCTCGAAATTTTTTTTTACACTCACTCACGGTAACGTCAGTAATTTCAACTTCCACTCACAATTTTCTGCTCACGTACGCTTCCCTAATTTATACCTAACCACAGTTTACCAAAATTGAGGCAACATGCAATTTCTGTTTTTAGTATTATTTTCCTGCAAATAAAAATTTGTTTGAAAAAATATATAAGATAAATTCTTTAAAATTGTATAACTTCTTTTTTCAAAATGAGGAACTACTTTCAATGACGTCCTTTTATTCAGAAAAAGTATATGATTAATCTTGATTACAAAAAGTTAAACATATAAGTTAATAACATTGTTATTTTCTTTTAAGTAAATAATTACTTTGTTATTGAGTTCATGCTTTCTGGTTTAAATTTAAAGAATTGATTACAATACTACTTGCTTTTTTGTCTCTATCGTTGGAATGAGTTTGGTATTGCAGTTACTTAATTTGGCAATGAGATATGTAAACAAGTGTGGGCATCACCTTCTTTTTGGAATGTGTAATTTTTTCCTGGGTAGTTATTTGCAGGAAATCAAATTATAAATACCCGGTTAAAAAGTTCATATATATGGTTGCATATATGGTTGCATATATAGGCAACTATGGACATATATATGGACATATATGGAAGTGTATGTGATTCTATATATGCAAACGGTACTCATATATGGCCATATATGGAGGTATATGCAATTTCATATTTTCAAAAGCGTCTCATATATGAACATATACAGAAGTATATGTTATTTCATATTCGCAAAATGCAGTCATATATGGACAAATACGGAAGTATATGAAATCACTTTTGTGCATAGAGGAATCATATATGAACATTGTAGATGGAAAAATATGTGACTACATAAACCCAATAAGGACTCATATGTGGACAACTATTATCCTAAATTTTTTTTTATTAACTTACGTAGTTTTAATTTATTTATATAACGCATTAGTGAAAAGTTGTAAATATTACGGTTAAAATTTTGAAACATATGGAAATGGTGTGTCCAATCCTTTTTATAAGCCATTTCTAAAGATCGATTGTAAACAACTTCAATTCTTAATCTAATTCATAAGGCCTATGAAAAATATTTTATTTTGTAGCATATATGTATATTAATTTCATTTTAATTGACGTGCATCAGTACAGAATCCCCACTATTTACGGTACACTCCTTGTCAGTAAAATAAGTAGATTTTTTTATTCACTTTTGTCTTCATTACGACAACATTAACGCATTTAACTCTTATTTTAAGGGGTTTACTAGCTTTATAAATCAGTAAAAACGACAATATTTAAGCAATTTGAAAAAATAAGTAAATCGTTCATTCAAAAAATTCTTTTTGCGATAGAAAAACGCAGTATTAAATATTATGGCAAAAATCATAATTTTGAATTCGGACTACCATGGCAACCCTGGTAACAATTTCATTATAGACCCTTTTTTAAAGGTAAAATCGGGTGTCATCGTGAAACTTTCGGTAATCACATCTGCAAAAAAAAAAATTTTTTTAATTATTTTTTCACACACGTATAAATTCTTTAGTCCCTAACGAAGCTGGATTACTAAATATTTGATTTGCATTAAAATGGTACGAGGGTAAACTCAAAAATTAAAAAAAAAATGTTTTTCATTTTTCCAAAAAAAATGTCACTGCGTTAGGGACTTTATTTTTTAGTCCTCCTCTACACAACAACAAAAAATAACCGATTGAAAATCCATTAGGCTGCACAGTGGCACCCGATTTTCAATAACTTATTTTGAGAAAAAAATGTTAAACTAAATATTGCTCATGTAAAGTATAGGGCAAGGAGTTTGTTTAACAAGCTGTAACATTTTTATTTCTGTGATTTGCTCTCCAAATTTTTCATAGCATATAGAAAAAAGTTCAAACTATTGAAATATAAAAAAAAAAAAAATTTAAAGCTAGTAAACTCCTTAAAATTTTTATTAAATTCAGAAATTGTTTTCTAGAAATTTTTTAAAATTGTTGTTTTTTACAAATAAATTCATACAAAAGTAAAAAATGTTTTTTAGTAATTAATGTTAAACTTATGAAGCGCATATAGATGTATAGGGTGTTTTTTATACAGGTATAGAACTTTAAGTTGGCAACACTTTTTTAACTGGCGGCCATTTTGTCAGCTGTCAAGTGATTTATGTTTAGTTTTGTTTGGCATTTCAACATGAATAGACCAGAACAACGCAAAACAGAACAGAACAATTGTGCAAATTTATTTTGAAAATCATGGTTCTGTTCGAAATATGTATCGTATCGCGCACGAATTTTGCGAATTTTGTTTAGCGATGTAGTTCACTTTTCGTTAAATGGATACGTCAATAAATAAAACTGCCGTATTTGGAGTGATGATAATCCTCAAGTGTATGTTAAGACATCGTTACATCGAGAAAAACTGACTGTTTGGTGTGATTTATGGGCTGGTGGAATCATTGGTCCGTACTTCTTTAAAAACGATGCTGGTCAGAAAGATACAGTCAATGGTGACCGCTATAGAGCCATGATTACTGACTTTTTCGTTCATCAATTGAACAACCATGATGTGCAGGAGCTGTGGTTTCAGCAAGACGGCGCAACATGTCACACAGCTCGTGCCACAATTGATTTATTGAAGAAAACGTTTGGTAACCGCATAAGCCCGGAACGATTGACCATTTGGAGGAAAACATTCGCCGCGTTATTGCCAATATACGGCCACAAATGTTGGAAAAAGTCATCGATAATTGGACCTCCAGATTAGACTACGTCCGAGCCAGCCGTGGCGGTCATATGGCAGAAGTCATATCTAAATTATGATGCCAGAAGATTATTTTTCGAATAAAGTTCATGTCAATTTAAAAAAATTATCTTTGTTTTATTCCATTTCAAAGTTCTATACCTCTATAAAAAAAACACCCTTTATGACCGTTACCTCAAATAAAACATTGTGGACAAATTATAAGCTTTTTTTAATCTGGACCTCATATGAATTGTTCACATTTAAAGTTCATATTTTCATTTAAAACTTTTAAGGTACAATAGATGGAAAATAAATCTTATTTTTAAATAGAAAATTCAAAATTTTTTTTTTTAATGTAAGAGAAAAAATTTTAATTTTTTAGTAATTCTTATTTTTGTCTGCAAGGTCCTGTTTAAAAAACATAAATGTTTTAATTTAATGTCGTCGTGTTATACTTTATTTTAAAGTTGTTTAAAATATCGTATTATCGGCAAATATTTCGTTTTGATGCGATAATAAACAAAATGTCTACGCTGACAAAAATACATTTGAAAAAACTTTTTTATTACAATTAGGCCTTTTAAATAATATTCATTTTTTATTAAATGTCAATGGTGACCGTCTAAAAAAAATAACAGAAAAGAAATTATGTTTGAACGTATATGGATGACCATATAAAATAATTTATAAACATATTTGTCCATATCAGTAAAAAAAATTATAAATTCAGCAACAATTTTGCTGACATTTCAGACTTTTTTTTGAGTGTAGGCTTCAAAGTTTAAATTGGGTTATCAAAATTTTATTTGATGAACAACATGTTTGAGTTTTCAGCAAAAAATTTAGTTAAACGGTTTTACTAAAAAAACTAATTTTGAACTAATTTTTGTTGCTACCAAAATTGTGTTCATAAACACATAAATAGCACGGAGAACAAATAAAAAGACGTGATATAGATGTCGCAGCTTGTCTAGACGAAGTAGAGACAAAAGAAAAGATACAAATAAACACAACCATTAAAAGATTTACAAAAAAATGCAACTGAATTTTTCATTTAATTTTTTCCTTTGTATACATAACGAAAAAATCAAAGGGTCGCGGCAAAAATTTCATAATAATAACGATGTGGAAGTCCTGACATTTTTATATAAATTTATCACAAAAAATAATTTTAATTTAAATTTCAGCAAAATAAATTAACTAAACTAAAAATTGTATACTAAGCTCCAGCAAAAAATTCTGTTGATTTCAACAAGTCGATTTTCATTTGCATTAAACTAATTGTCAGCAAAACAGTTTGATGAATTTACTAATTTTTTACTAAAAATCAGTTCACTGATTTTTAGCAATTTTTCTGCAATGATCCTTTCAGCAAGAATTTTAGCTGACTCAACTAAGTTTTTAATTATCTTTACGGACTTTTTTTGTGATTATATTTTAAAGCTTTTAAAACAAAATGTATGGTTTAGCGCTTTTTTAACAAAAATTGACATCATTGTATTACAAAATATCTTTCTCCCTTTGGCTTCATTCCCCATAACGAATGCAGAACAAAATAATATGCTCCAAAGAAGCCGATAAAAACAAAGCAACACAACAAAAATTTTTTTAAATTTCCCCATGTTTTAAATATGCATGGTGAGCATTTATGATTTGTTTATTTACAAATCATTTGATTATAAATTATAATTTTCTTATAAATTTACAAACATATTTGCAATGTTATTTTGAAACTCAAACAAACAAATGAAATAAAATAGATTTTAACTCAATTTAAATGAGAGATCAATTATTTTCAAGTGATAACAAAAAGTAGAGTGTATTTAACCCTTAAATGCTCAACAGCGTCGATTTGAATGAAAACGTTTATTTATGATGTAAAATACTAAAAAAAAAAAAACAGAAACTGCGTACCACGTTTTATTTTATTTGGTGCGCTTTTTATCACCAAAAAACCAAAAATGTCGTAAGGACAAAAAAATATTTGGCCTACACAGTGTTGCCAGGTATATTGAGCGTAAAATCATCCAATTTTCCAATAAAAATTGTCAAAATCGTCATTATTTTTTCAAAAATCGTCAAAAAATCGGCAAAACAAAAAATATGTGTAACAAGTGGGATAAAGTTTTAATACAAACAAAAGAATAATAATTTAATTCACATTTCAAGTTCTCATGTACTATCGGTGTAATATAATACGATTTTTTAAACTTTTCTGTAATTTAAACTTCGAAAATCATGATATTTTATAACGATAGCACTTTACCACTTTAACTGTTAATTCCTTCTCGTTTGTTTTAATTTAAAAAATATTTTATTTTTATCTCAATCTTACACTAATTAAACTTTATAAAAATATAAATATTAAAAAAAGCAGGGTTGGCGTTTAAAAACTTTTCATAATAACGATTGTATTATCACAGTAACACTAAAAGCGGAATGGAAATTTAAAAAAAGCGATTATATTAAAGACATGTTTCTTCTTATGTAAAATATTTTAGTTTTCTATTTAACCTGTTTGATTTCGAAATATCTTGAACTAGTTAAAGTCAAAATAACGCTAAAATACCGAAACGACGATTTATAACGTTATTTTGTTAATATAACAAAATATAATGGATAGAATTTTGAAATAAACCCTGTAAAGACACATGCCACCATTGGAATCGTAGCTTTAAAACGTTCATAAATAACGGCATTGGTGTGGCCGTGGCAGGCAACTGCCATTGTAATGAAAAGGTAGTGTTTGCCAACCATGAGAAAATTAAGCAAATTAATGTTTGTTTATTTTATACTGCACTGACAGAACCACTCATTAATTATACAATTGTAGTTAATTTTTTGAACAGTAAAAAACCAATGACTATGTAAGTTGTAAAGGGTGGTTAAATTGTAAGGGCCGCCAAGTTTTTTTCCGGATTTTATTTGACATTTCTCTATTTCAGACTTACTCAATTTGAACCATGGAGAGATACACAATCCAACAACGTGTTAAAGTTATCCAGACTTATTATGAAAATGGGCGTTCAAATCAAAATGCATATCGTGCACTTCGTGATATTCGTGGAAAAATTCGAGCAAACCGGGTCTGTAGAAGATGTGAGAACACCAGTGCATGCTCGTACAGCTCGTACTGCAGAAAATATTGCTGCTGTTCGCGATAGTGTGGCTGAAGAGCCGTCCACCTCAACTCGTCGTCGTGCCCAACAATTGCACCTCCCACGCTCGTCGTTGATGAACATTATGCATAAAGACTTGCATTTACACGCTTGCAAGGTGCAATTGGCTCAAGAACTAAAGCCTCTTGACCATTCCAAACGTCGTGAATGGGCAGAATGGTGGCAAGAAATGGCAACAGTGGATGATCAATTTTCGAAGAAAATCATCTTCAGTGATGAGGCACATTTTCACCTCAGTGGATTCGTCAATAAACAGAATTGACGCATTTGGGCGAATGAGAATCCAAGAGTGATTGTCGAAAAACCAATGCACCCACAAAGAGTGACTGTTTGGTGCGGTTTATGGGCTGGCGGCATCATCGGGCCGTATTTTTTCCAAAATGATTCCGGTCAGTCAGTTACTGTGAATGGTGTTCGCTATCGTGAGATAATAACGAACTTTTTATGGCCCGAATTGGAAGATATGGATGTGGACGATATGTGGTTTCAGCAGGACGGTGCCACTTGCCACACAGCTAACGAAACAATTGCTCTTTTGCGCAACAAATTCAATGGCCGTGTTATCTCACGTAATGGCGATGTCAATTGGCCGCCAAGATCATGTGATTTGACACCGTTGGACTTTTTTCTTTGGGGTTATTTGAAAGAAAAGGTGTACGTCGATAAGCCAGCAACAATTCAAGAGCTAAAGGATGAGATAATTCGGCACATTAACGGCATAGAACCTCCATTATGCCTCAGCGTCATCGAAAATTTGGACCATCGGATGGAGGTGTGCCGCCGTGGTCGCGGCGCCCATTTGGCCGATATATTGTTCCATACATAATTGAGTAATACCAATATATCATAATAAAATAAAATTACAATAATTTCCTAAATAGTTTGTGTTTTATTCAAAATCAACATCGGCCCTTGAAATTTAACCACCCTTTATTTACTAAAATGTAGGTCGTTCTTTTTTCAAGTGAAATTTCATTTGTTTTTAGCTACATTTGCAGTGGTCTTTACCTTTATTAAGTGCAGAAAATAAATTAAAATAAACCTAACATGAATCCATAAACTAACTTTTTTGCTAAACTTCCAATAAAAAATAGTTTTTAATTTTAACGAAATAATAAAAATCCAAAAATAGATCCGGTGATTTTTTAATAACAGCAAATAAACATGTTTTGCTGACATATTAAACGTTTGTCAAAAAATCGTCATTTTGGAAGCAAAAATCGTCAAATATTCATATTCATATTTTTCACAAAATTTGTTATGTAATCTTTTATCGATTGTATTTCAGATTTATCAATTATATTTTAGAAATTTTCAATTGCATTTCAGAAATTAACAATTGTATTTCAGAAATTATCAATTATATTTTAGAAATTGTTAGTGTACTCCAGACATTTTCAATTGCACTTCAGAAATTTTCATTTGCATTTTAAAAGTTATCAATTGTATTTCAGAAATTATCAATTGAATTTCAGAAATTATCAATTGTATTTCAGATTATACAATTGTATTTGAGATAATATCAATTGTATTTCAATTGTATTTATCAATATCAATTATATTTCAGAAATTATCAATTGTATTTCAGATTTAACAATTATTGTAAAAACTTGATATGCCACATTTATTGTTTCATGGATTTTCGCTGTTTTATAGAGCACCATTGATTAAATATTAATAGAAGTATCGCTTAAACATTTATTTCAAGAACGTAGAAGAGAAACGTGTTGTAAAAATTATAATTTTTGAAGTCTTTCAGCCTTTAAAAGGCAAAAACAATCTAGAAATAAAATGTGGCGTATCAAGTTTTTACAATAATCCCTTCAATTGTAGTTTAGATATAATCAATTGTATTTCAGAAATTATCAATTGTTTTTCAGAAATTACCACCCAGTTAGAAATTGCCAACCGTACCAAAAAAAAAAATTGTACTGGCAAACCAATGCTATTTTTGTAAAACCCACCGTTAAAAAAAATACCAAAGGTACTACTAATATTGTACTAGGAAAACACTATTTTGTTTGCAAAGCCTGTGATTTGCCAGTACCACAAGCAAGCAAACTTCTTTGCCAATATTGTTTTTAACATTGTTACAACCAATTAGATTTGTTTTTTTATCTTTAATATTTTATTATATTTCACACAATTCAATATGATGTATAAGATTAAAACCGAAATGTTTTGCTGCTTGTGTTTATTTACACATAATGTGTTTTATTACACATATTTCTCAAAATTAATTTAATTTAAGCTATTTTAAAAACACCAAATTTTTTTTAATTACCAACGTTTTGTCAACGGTAGCAAGTTCCTTCAAACCAACGGTTGGCCACAGTTATCAATCGAGTAAGAGGACAATACTGTCAAGATTGTTAATCCCACGTTCTGCCAACGCATAACCTACCGTCGCCGACGATTTGCCAACACTGTGCCGATTGTTATCAATCGGGTAAGAGGACAATACTGTCAAGATTGCTTATCCCACGTTATATTAACGCATAACCTACCGTCGCCGACGCTATGCCTACACTGTGCCTATTGTATTTTTCTGCATTGAAAATTGTATTTCAGAAATTGTTAATTGGATTTCAGAAATTATCAGTTGTATTTCAGAAAATATCAAGTATATTTCAGAAATAGCAATTCTATTTCGGAAATACTTATGAAAAACGTTGAATAGTTTATGAAATACAATTGATAATTTCTGAAATACAATTGATAACTTCGGAACTAAAGGGTGTTTTTTATAAAGGTATAGAACTTTAAAATGGAATAAAACAGAAATAATTTTTTTTTTAATTGACATGAAATTTACTTTATTCGAAAGATAATCTTCTGGCATTATAATTTAAACATGACTTCTGGAAAATGACCGCCACGGCTGAATCGGACGTAGTCTAATTTCGATGACATTTTCCAACATTTGTGGCCCTATATTGGCAAAAACGCGGCGAATGTTGTCCTCCAAGTGGTCAATCGTTTCGGGCTTATCGGCGTAGACTAGCGACTTAACATATCCCCACAGAAACTAGTCCAGCGGCGTTGAATCGCACTATCTTGGAGGCCAATTCACGGGTCCGAAACGTGAAACTATGCGGTTACCAAACGTTTCCTTCAATAAATTAATTGTGGCACGAGCTGTGTGACATGTTACGCCGTCTTGTTAAAACTCCTGCACATCATGTTGTTCAATTGATGAACGAAAAAGTCAGTAGTCATAGCTCTGACCAGCATCGTTTTTAAAGAAGTACGGACCAATGATTCCTCCAGCCCATAAAGCACACCAGTCAGTTTTTTTGGATGTAACGGTGTCTCGACATACACTTGAGGATTATTATCACTCCAAATAAGGCTGTTTTGTTTATTGACGTATCCATTTAACCAAAAGTAAGCTTTATCGCTAGACCCTAAAATGGACGTAGTGCGCGATACGTATATCGAGCAGAACTATGATTTTCAAAATAAATTTGCACAATTTGGAAGTGTTGTTCAGGCGTCAGTCTATTCATGTTGAAATGCCAAACCAACAAACTTAACATAAATCACTTGACAGCTGACAAAATGGCCGCCAGTTAAAAAAGTGTTGGCAACTTAAAGTTCTATACCTGCATAAACTAGAGTAATCTATGACCAAGCTCTGTCCATCGCCTCTATCAATTCAATAAACTTTGAGAAATAGGAGGCATCTAAAAACGGTTTCAGCAGGTATCAAAAAATTTTGAAATCACTCATATAGATTAATAATAATCATCAAAGAGATTGATTTAATTCGAAATAAAACAAAAGGGAATTTAATTTAGAATCAGACATACATACATGCATGCCTATTTTTTTTTAAAGAAAACTAAATTTTATGAAATTTTTATTTTTGTAATTTATAAATGAATGAATGAATTGGAATGAAAACTGTAGTTTCCTTCCAATTCATATAACTTGAATCTTGAGATTTAAAAATGTCTACTTTTATCTTTTACTCTAGATGCCTCCAAACGAAAATGGAAAAATTTACGTGACAGTTATACCAAATATTTGCGCTCCTTTCGTGTGGGTACTAAAACCTCCAAGAAATATCAATTTTGGGCACATGCTGAACATATGGAGTTTTTGAAACCCTATCAAGGACCGGGAAGGTAAATACAAATACGTTTTACTTAACAAGAAAACATTTATTTATATAACATAATTTATTATAAAATTTCTAGATCAAGTACCAATATAATGCTGCCCAAAGAAGATGATGACAATGAATGTGATTTGGGTTATCAAGTATTGTCAAAGGCTACCACCAATACCGTTGAAGAAGATATAAAACATACAACACTGACAAATAATCCAAACACCTTAAATATGCCAATTACCTCGTCCATAGCCAGTATGATATCGAACTATGCTAATGCGGGAGGTATAACAACATCGGGCATGGGTTTAACAATGTCAACGAGTGGAGCAACAGTAGGAAATTCTTCAACAGGAACTATGATATTACCAGTGCCATCATTGCCCACGGTACAATTACCACCATCACTAACAGCTAAACCTATAATAGGTGGCTTGACATCATCATCAGGTCCTATGACTCTATCTACAGCCAGTTCATCAAATAATTATACTACATCATCATCATTAGCTTCGCTAACATCATCCTCTATGCCATCACAAGTATTTGCTTTACCGCAATTATCTGCCAAAGGACCCATAACCATGCCATCAAGTAATAGCGCTAGTTCAGTTGGATGTCTTATAATCGAACCGCAATTATTTGCATCGGCAGATACTTTTAAAAAGGAATTTAATAGTTCCTCTTCCTCGTCGTCGGGTACACAAATAACATCATCTAACTTACAAATGTATCCAAATATAAGTGCTCAAGTGACCCCGTCATCACAAGCAGTAGCAAATCGTTTAAATCCTCCCTTGATAACCAAAATACGACGTGTACAACCATCACCCCAGTCCTCGGCCATAAATTTAAGTTTTTCCACTACACCATCATCATCAGCCTCAGCCTCATCCCTACTCTCAGCCTATAATACAAATGGTTATACGACAACATCGAGCAGTTTTATGCCCACATTGGGTGGAACTTTTGGTGGTGGTTCCACTACCATAACTGCTACTACCACTAATGGTTTAAGCGGAGCACCGCCTCCAAATAAGAAACCAAAAAATGCCGATTCCGAAATATCGGCAATATTACAGGCTAATCGTGATTTGGATGCCAACACTTTACTTTTCTTAAGTTTAGCCCGTTCGGTTAAAACTATGCCCACAAAATTTCAATCCTTGGCTAAAATGCGTTGCATGCGTATTGTTAGCGATATTGAATTGGAATTGGATAATATAAATAATGATCCATCGGAATCAAATTTGAATAGTACAAAATATTGTACTAACAATACAGATTCGCCACCGCCATCTGTTGGTGGCGGTGCCACTAATAGTGGTAATCATGTTAATGAATCACATTCGGAACATTTTGTTTATGTCATGTCGCCTTCGCGCGTAGAAAGTATGATTGATTTATCTTCTGATGAAGAAAATCCCCAAAATAATACTAATTAATGTTGATAGAAAAAAATCGAAAGAATTTAAAATTAAAATATAAATATTTTTAATCCTTAATAGATTTAGAAAATATGTTTCACAGAAACATTTAAATTATTATAACGAACAAAACGAAAATAAGAAAAAGAGAAAGAAATTAGTTGTATGTTTAATGTTAAAATTATTTGTTTTAATTCCAGTATTTAAATTATAATAAAAAAAATATAAAAAACAAAAAATTATTAAGAAAATAAATTGTATAGCAAAGATGTAAACCCAAAGAGAGTACATTTTTTTTTTCTTTTAAATCTTTATAAAGGGTTTAAAAGAATTTTTTTTTTTACAAATTAAAATGTCATTTTCAAAAAAATTGTGATAATGATGGGGGGGTTCCATAGTACTTCAATGGCTTCTATCCACTGCACAAAATTTTACTGGTAAAACTTAAAAAAAATCGCTGAAATTGTAACGGAATTCTTATATTGTAAATTATTTTGGATAACATAGATATTCTTCCCGCAAAAGAGTTGCCTGGTGCTTATAAACTTTGATCTCCAGATTCAAAATCTACTAATCGAATTTTTCTAGCACTTACCATTTTCGCGAAATTCGCAATTTCGTTAAATGGTAAATGTACAGATTATGTTCTATGTATGTAAACTAATCACCCGGCTGAAAAATATCATATATGTTCATATATTGACATATATGGCTACATATATGAGCATATATGAACATATCTGACACATATAAAGTCATATATGGGCGAATACATTAAAAGTTAGCTGTCAGATATGGAAATTTAAGACACCATATATGACAATATATTTTATATGTATATCGCTCCATATATATATTTATTAGAGCGACTAACCAAAAAAGGGCTCGATGTACCCTCCTAAAAATGAACCTTGGACTTTTTTAAGATGACATTTAAAATATTTCGGCTCCAGCTTTGACCTCTCGTGAGCTGGACCATTTTGAAAATGGGTCTATTTTTGCATGTGTTGTTAATTTGAGAATCTGTTTCCTTACCAACATATACAATATGGGTATCATAAGAAAGGTTTTTTACGGCGCGTCCAACTGTATATACAATTTGTCCAAGGACGATCATCCATGTCATTTTTTTAAGGTTATTCTGTAAAAAAAAAACGGTTTTTGAATTTTTTGTTCGGGGTTGTTTGTAATAAAAATGCCAAATTAACATATTTTAATCTTTAGTCGATTTAATTAAATACGGGTCTCATCTTTTTTTTAAATTCGTGCTAGTTCGCGTTTTGACAAAAATGCAATGGGGTGGTAACCCTTCGTTTTAAATATTGCAATATGGGTATCAAATTTTTTCTTTTGCCAAGTACATCCATCATCTTTGTATGTAAATAATTTAGTTTTATGCAAATTAGATGCATTTTACACATTTTAACTCTAATATGATAGCGGATTTAGTTTCTAGATCATGTATGGATGAAAATAGGACTAAAGAAAGAAAGAAAAAAAAAATGATCCACGACTTTTTGGCGGCATATTCTTTTTTTAATTTGCAAAAGAAGTATGCCGCCAAAAAAGAAACAATTTGATACCCATATTGCCCTATTTAAAACGAAGGGTTGCCACCCCATTGCATTTTTGTCAAAACGCGAACTAGCACGAATTTCAAAAAAAGCTGAGACCCGTATTTAATTAAATTGACTAAAGATTAAAATATTTGGCAACCCCGAACAAAAAATTCAAAAACCGTTTTTTTTTACAGAATATCCTTAAAAAAAGGACATTGATGATCGTCCTTGGACAAATTGTATATACAGTTAACGCGCCTTAAAGCTAGAGCCGAAACATTTTAGATGTCATCATAAAAAATACCAATGTTCATGTTGAGGGGGTACACCTTGCACGAATTTCGCTTCCATACAACTTGAGTCGCTCTAATATTCATATATGAGTTCATATGTTATTCCATATATGAATTGAGTTTTCTTATTTCAATGTCAGTTGCCTATATATGGAGACACATAAAGGAGGACCCATATATGGAGGTCACTTTTTGGTAGTGTCACTTTTTGGTAACACAATTAAACGTTAAAAGCCAACGAAATTGTTGTGGAAATTTGCAATATTATTTTTATGATACAGTACAACAACTCTTTATTTTATGCATCCTTTGTTACAAAGTTGGTCCATTAAAGATACAGAAATAAGTCTGTCTATTAGATAAAATCACCAGTACGATATTTCAAATAAAAAATGCAAGGAGTATGGAGTAATTCGTATAATTTCCATACTGACCATATTTGTTCGTCTTTTAAAAAATGGCGTTAATTTTTTACTTTGGTCCACCAAAAATTACTTATTTTTTTGGATCTTATTGGATCCAAGTAGATCTAAATTCATCTCACGGGATATTTTAGGATCCATCAGGATCTTAAATTAGATATTTTTGGATCCCCTATTTCGAGGGATCTAATCGGATATTACTGGATACTCCAATTTTGAGATAAACTTTTATAAGAATAAATATTGATCTACAGTGGGGAGCACTTGTGAGTACATGTAAGTACTTTTTACACCTAAAGATTCAGATCGAAAAATGTTTGACACTAGAACTAAATTACACTTTTCTAAAGGTTCAAGGTACGCTGAGTCCAAATCTGGCCTTAGATTCACTCTCCGACATCGGGCGTTCGAGCTATATTAACGAGAAAAGCGTATTTTTTGATCAAAATGCTCCGATTTTTCACGTTCCTGCAAATGTATTTTTCTTAATACTTGTAACGGCAACTCAACACACTACTCTTACCATTTTTTTCAGTTTTTCAATTTTTAAGATAACTTATTTCCTTACGACATTATCGTCGGTGGAACTTGGTAATAAATTTGAATTTTTTAAAATTTTGCATTGCGGGACTTTAAAATTGCTGCTACAACTTCAATTTACATTAATGTCGTAAGGAAGTGAATCTAAGGCCAGATTTGGATTCAGCGTACCTTGTACCTTTAGAAAAGTATAATTTAGTTCTAGTGTAATTTTTCGACCTGAATCTTTAGGTGTAAAAAGTACTTACATGTACTCACAAGTGCTCCCCACTGTAGATCAATATTTATTTTTATAAAAGTTTATCTCAAAATTGGAGTATCCAGTAATATCCAATTAGATCCCTCAAATATATTACCGGATTAAAGTAGATCAAAATTTATCTCGAAATTAGGGGATCCAAAAATATCTAATTTAAGATCCTGATGGATCCTAAAATATCCCGTGGGATGAATTTAGATCTACTTAGATCCAATAAGATCCAAAAAGATAAGTAATTTTTGGTGGACCAAAGTAAAAAATTAAGCCATTTTTTAAAAGACGAACAAATATGGTCAGTATGGAAATTATACGAATTACTTCATAATCCTTGCATTTTTTATTTGAAATATCGTACTGGTGATTTTATCTAATAGACAGACTAATTTATGTAACTTTAATGGACCAACTTTGTAACAAAGGATGCATAAAATAAAGAGTTGTTGTACTGTAATATAAAAATAACATTGCAAATTTCCCCAACAAATTTGTTGGCTTTTAACGTTTAATTGTGTTACCAAAAAGTGACACTACCAAAAAGTGACCCTTCATATATGGGTTTTCATATATGTGTCTCCATATATAGGCAACTGACATTGAAATAAGAAAACTCAATTCATATATGGAATAACATATGAACTTATATGTAAATATTAGAGCGACTCAAGTTGTTTGGAAGCGAAATTCGTGCAAGGAGTACCCCCCTCAAAATGAACATTGGTATTTTTTATGATGACATCTAAAATATTTCGGCTCTAGCTTTGACCTCTCGTGAGGTGGACCATTTTGAAAAAGGGTCCATTTTTGCATATGTAAAAAGTACTTACATGTGCACAAGTGCTCCCCACTGTATATGAAATCTGATTTTGTAGTTTGATCGGGAATACTAATTTTTTGACGAAATTCAAACATTTCTAAAAATTAATTATGAGGTGGTCTTACACTACGATTTTCCACAGTGCGTCACTTGGCAAATAGTTTACTTTTGAGTAGTAAAATTAGTTTGCTAAAAACCGAAAAATATTGAAAATTAGAAAAAGCGCGGTTTCGGTTAATTTTCGGTTTTTTTTTTGTTATGTGTATTAAAAAAATATCTAGACATAATTTAATTTAATTTTAATTATTTTTTCTAACAATTTGTTAACTTTAGTCTAGTTAAACAATATTCATACAGAAACCTTACCAAGACATTTCGAATTTTGCGCTTAAAAGAAAAAATGTCATCTAATTTTCTTATAAAGAATGGTCCAGTTATAATCTGGACGCACAAAAGTAGTTATAACTTTGTAAATAACAGACACATTTTTATAAATTATACACCAAATTAAAGGGAATTTATTCAGCTTTAAGGAAAATCATACAAATAAATTAATTTTCTTTGTTACGAATAAAAGAACGGACATGTTTGTTGATGCACCCCATTAATTTTTGCACATCCTTCGGCTTTACTTTTTTAGCACTCTGGTTCCATTTTTGTAACATTATAACTTAATTTTTTGCTTCTTTATTACTCTTCTTCAATTTATTTTTTTACATTTGCCCAATATCTTTCGATTGGTCGAAATTGTGGGCAGTTAGGAGGATTCATGTGTGAATTTTCGAACCACTGAATGTTGGATTTTCTAAGAAAGTGTGCAAAATTTCTTCACGTCTTTTTTGTTCCATGGCGTCTGTACGAAATACTATTCGAATGACAGACTTGAAAATTATGTCAAATAACGGTATATGTCTTGTCAACAACATATGTAAATGGTTTAAAATTTCATACACTGGGGGCGCTGTAACAACGTTATGAATGCGTCCAGATTATAACTGGGCCATTCTTTATATTGAATTGTTTTTTTTTTTTTAATTGTTATTCATAAGATAATATTGGTCAGAGCTTTGAAGAATTCATTTCCTTATCCCCATTTTTTGAATTTATTTAAATTCCTATTGAATTCATTCAGTAGTGAATTCATTCAAACCTAGTTAATTTAACTTTTAGTCAGGATATTCATTCCCTAGGGAATTCCTAAGGAATTCATTCCACTTTCATTTAATTCCCTTAGGGAATTAACTTTTTTGTTTGATTCCCTAAGAACTTAACTTTTTGGTTTAAGTCTCTAGGAACTGAACTTTTTTTGTTTAATTCCCTGAAGGAACTGTATGCGGGGCCTAATAATTTAAAAATAATAAGTTACGAACGCGCAGTTTGTGAATTAAATACAATAAAATCAGATTTGTATTTGAATATTTTACAGTTAGTGTTTTCATAATAGCGGCTGATAGGGATTTGTAACGAAAAACTCCAAAATTTTTAAAATTGTTTATTGGACAAAATAAAAATAATGGCACAAATACATAAATAACAACACATTTTCAAACCTACACCTCTTTTTCGATAAAAATTTTTGTATTTAAAGATCATGTAGCTACTTTCGCTGCAATTTTTATTTTCCAATCATCCCTAATTTTACCAGGATTCACCAAAAAAATTTCACCAGAATACTGGTTTCAAGCGCATAAATAACATTTTATTCTAGGGAATTTCAAAAAATGTTAGGGTCCTAGGGAATCAAAAAAAGTTGAGTCCCAAGGGATATAAAAAAAAGTTAACCCCCTAGGGACTTAAAAAAAAAGTTAAGTTGTTAGGGAATTAAACAAAAAAAGTTAATTTCCTAAAGGAATTAAACGAAAATGGATATAATTCCCTGACTGAAAGTTGAATTAACTGAATTGGAATGCATTCTTTTGAATGAATTAATTAATTTTAATGCTTAATGTTCTCTAAATTTGAATTCTTTGAATTCAATCACAGAAATTCATTTTTAATATTTTCTTGTTAAAGAATTCATTCTTTGAATTAAAAAATTAAATTCAATTTTAGAAATTTTATTCCCAGCTTGAATGAATTCTTCCCTTGAATGAATTCTTCAAAGCTCTCATATTGGTCGATGCTTTGTTTGACAAATACACACAGTATCATTGGAAATCACACTTGAACGTTTAAAATTAAACAGTTTTAAACGCTCTTTTGTGATTTACTCTCATATCATGGAGAGCTGTCAAACAGACCATTGGACAATATAATCTTATTAGTAATTGAACAAAAAGTGTCATACAAGCAAATGAACTAAAAGAATTAACCAATTCAATAACTATACGTGAATTGGAATGAACTATAAAGTCCAACTCTATAATTTAGCATTTTACACCATTTCATGCATTTTTTACATGTTTGTTAATGTCAAAATGTTAAAGCAAAATGTTCAATAAAATAAATAATTTTTAAAAAATCTGCTAAAAATGTCATTTTTTGACTTAAAAATTAATTCCTTAAACGGCAGCTAGAAATATGTTTTATGCATTAATCTGCTAGAGCGTCTTCCAGAGAAGAAAAATGTAGGATAGGCTCCTCCTACTTTTTTAGATATCTCAGTCCTGAGGTCGGAACTAAAAATGCTATTTTTTTCTTAAAAATTAACCTTTTAAACGGGAGCTAGAAATATGTTTTATGCATTAATCTGCTAGAGCGTCTTAAAGAGAAGAGATATGTTCCATAAACTTAGATAGGCTTTTCCTACTTTTTTAGATATCACAGTCCCGAGGTGGGGTCATTTTCAAAAAATCTGATAAATGCTATTTTGTGACGTAAAAATTAACCCCTTAGAGCTAGATGTTTTATGCATTAACCTGCTAGTCTTCCGATAACAAAAAAAAAAAAAAATTTAAATATTACATATTGAAACATTGTTTTTCTAATAAAAAAGTTTGTTTTTTTTTATTAACATTTGTTTATAATTTAGAATAATCTTATCTAAATTACATTAAAAAAATAAAATAAAAAAAGAAATACATCTTATTTTAATTTAAAAAAAAATCCTCTCTTAATTTAAAAACTTTAACACAAACATCTTCTTCTAGGAATTCAAGAAGATTTTTTCAATTAATGAAATTATGGATGATTATTTAACATTAAGAGGTGGTGATTCTATTGTTTTTAAAGAACAGTTTTTTAAGGAGAATGAATTTCATTCAAAAAAGTTAGAAAATTTTAAATCTCTCTAGTAGAATGATACAATCATCTATTAAGCTTGTACTTTACTTTTGGTGGTAACAGCAAAGTAAGCAATAGCAGCTACTAATAAAGCAGCAACTAATTCAGCTTTTACCCAGGGGCCCTTGTAGGCACCCTTGGTATTAATGGTGATGTCAACCAAAGATTTAACATTGGACACTTTGCCACCATCACGTTGTACCTTACGCAAATTTGTATAGCCCTCCTCATCAAAAAGACGTAGAGCAATACTGCCACTGGAACCCTTTTTGATTTCTTCAGTCCAGCTGACCTAAACAAGCGAAAGTACAAGGTATGAGTTTCTCTTCTGTCCACAATTTCCATTAAAACTTACTTGATATTTTTCATCACCAACTTGTGCTACGGGCACTACTTTACCGCATGGAAATTCAGCAAATAAGGTAGGTTTAGCTCCATTGCCACATTTCAATGTGAATTCACCAATATGCGCTAATTGTGTTAAAATTGTGGCATCTTGAGTGCTGAAAGAGGTAACAGTGGCTTTTGGGCTGGTACAACTGCTGGCAAAAGCAGAGACAGCAAATAGAGATATCAACACAATATTAAAAACTTGACGCATTTTTCTTTTATTTTAATTAATTTAATATAACAAAAAAAAATGTTTTAACACACACACACACTCTTCTTCGTTTAACGTGAAAAATAAATGGAATGCAAGTGTCGGCCAAGATATATTGATATAGGTAGTTTCACTAGAACAACAACTACAACAAACAACTACAAACAATACAAAAACAACAGGGTTTTGACATTTTAAAATACTCAATATACAGTCTTTGTTCTGTCAAAACCATGTAAGAAATGTCAAAACCAGGTAAGAAGAAGATAAGCAGTTAGGCTACTAAAACTACCTTATAAATATATCTTGGTGTCGGCTGTCTGGTTAACAACTTTCACGTTTGACAGTCTAAAACGTCAAAATGCCACGACAACACCGACCACGTCACAAATCGTTATTGTTTTGATTGACGTAAATTAAATAACGTAAGAAAATAGTGATGCCATTTAAATTTCCAAAAATGGGATTTTAAGATTCGGGATTTTTGTTTAAAATTCAAAATTTAACAAACATTTTATTACTCTTTATTATTTCGATTTCAGACTTCGTAAAGAATTTTTAAAACAATTTTTTTTTAAAGCCCAGTTTGCACTATCACAATGCACTACAATCAAAAGCTAGTACCCAGCAGAGCTTTGATGAATTCATTCAATTTGGTAATGAATTGCCTTAAATTTAATTCAGTTTTTTAATTCAAGGAATGAATTCTTTAACAAGAAAATACTAAGAGAGTATTCCTGTGAATGAATTCAAATTTAGAGAATGAGTTCCATGACTAAAACATTAAGCATTAAAATTAATGAATTCATTCAAAAAGGATTCATTTCAATTAAGTAAATTCAACTTTAGGTCAGGGAATTAATTACATTTTCTTTTGGGGAATTAACTTTTTTTGTTTAATTCCCTAAGGACTTATCTTTTTTGGTTAATTTGTTGAATTTGCGCTATTCACTTAATGCTCAAAATTGAAATTTAGGGACTTAAATTTTTTGTTTAGATCCCTTAATTTACGATATTCACTTATACGGCATTCATACTACATTGCAAAACAAGTGTTTTGCCAAAACGAGTGGAAAAGAATAAATAACCGTTGGAATAGAATAAAGAGCTTAAATATGAGTTTTGGCAAAACACATGTTTTTCTGTCTATTGTGAATGTGTCTTTAACGCACAAAAAATAAACTAAATAAAATGTAATTTATGTGCTGAAACCAGTGTTCTGGAGAACTTTTTTTAATAATTCCTGGTTAAGTTAGGGAAGCTTGGAAAATAAAAATTGCCCTGAAAAAAACTATATGATCTTTAAATAAAAAAATTTGTATCAAAAAGCGTTTATGCATTTGTTCCATTGTTTCTATTTTGGTCAATAACCAATTTTAAAATTTTTTGAGTTTTTTCGTTACAAAATCATATGAGCCTTTATTTTGAAAACATTAATTATAAAATATTAAAATCCGTATTTATTGTATTTAATTAACAAACTGCGTCTTCGTTACTTATTATTTTTTACATTATTAATACCTGTATGCAGTTCCTTCAGGGAATAAAACAAAAAAAGTTAGGTCCCTAGAGCAACGGTTCCCAAGGGGGTCCGCAACGATTTCCGATGAATGTTAAACATTTTTTAAAAATGTCCTTATCATTTATTTAATTAACCAACTGCTTCTTCGTTACTTATTATTTTTACATTATTAGGCCCCCTGCATGAAGTACCTTCAGGGAATTAAACAAAAAAAAAAAAATTAAGTCCCTAGAGAAACTTTTCCCAAATGGGGAACCGCGACGATTTCCAACAAAATGAACGTTACAATTTTATTGATACTTCAAATTATTAAAAAGGAGTCGCGTAATTCCACTTTTTTTTTGGACTCCATTTGTTAGATAAATTCATTCTCCCCTAAAATTAAAATCACTTACAATAGGTCCTTTTAACAACTGCGCACCATATTTGATAAGTATATCTCACTGATCGTATTTATATTTGATTTTTTTAACAATTTGTTAAGCCTATTCATACGAAAAAGTCTGTGACTCTAGTTACGACTGTATTTTATTGTTGCAAGAGACACAGAAAGTTTAATTTATTTGAAATTTTGTTTAAAAAATACAAAAAATAAAGACCTTGTACTTGTAACTGTTTTTAGCGTTAACGGTATTTTCGTTTATTTCGTTAACGTTATTTTAGGGATAACGGTCTTTAAGTTATTTCGGTAACGGTATTTTAAGGATAACGTTATTTAAGTTATTTAGGTAATGTCAATGCATATCGATAATTTTAGCCCCATCAGTCTGAATCCTAATGACTAGATAGTTTCTGATCAAGCTTTGGGAATATATATATATATATATATATATATATATATATTTACAACGATTACTTTTTTCTGATTTTGTCAGATTATTTCGGTAAAGGTATTTTAAGGATAACGGTATTTAAATTATTTCGGTAACGGTATTTTAACGATGACGGTATTTTTTATTTATTTATTTTATTTAATTCATTTTATTGTAATTTTAAAGCCCATGGGGCCAATTAAGCAAAATTACAAAGACAACTTACTAGCTAATGTGCATAATAATAATAATATATTAAAAATACAAAAGAATATAAGAAACCCACTCAGCGATAGTTATTTTATCAATGAATAAAAGTATTTACTTCATATTATAAACTCTGTTAATATCTGAATTATAGGATACTCATGCTCTATTTAAATAGACAATATTTACAAGTCGATGTTTTAATTAAAAAAAGTATTGAGAAATTATGAATCTGTGATTTGTGCTTGTTCATAAGCAATAAGACGACGCTTCTGTAAAGCATATGAATTAGAAAATGATTTAAGCGCTCTAGGCAGAGCGTTATATAATTTACCCACTCTTACAAAATATGCACGATCTAATATCGTAGTTAGCTTTGGTAGCAAAATCTGTTTATTCCTATTAGATCTACTAAATCTAAATCGATCTATAAAGCCGGAAGGATTACCGTTCTTAAATATTCTGTAGAAGAGAAGAAGATTACGAATCTTGATAAAACTATTAAAACTACATCCCAGAAAGTCTTGCACATAAGAAGATATATGATCACGGTTTCTTAGTGAATAAACATATCTAACAACACGATTGAAAAGTAACGATAATTTTTTCAAATTAAAGCCAGGGGTACCAGTATATACCTCAATACCATAAGTAAAGATAGGCATAACCATAGCATGGGCAATTTTTCTCCTAACTGCTAATGGAATATATAAATTAGTGCAATACAGCTTCCTTAAAACATAGTGAACTCTAGATGATATCGAATTAATTTGGTAAACAAACTTTAGTTCGCTATCAATAACCACACCCAAACAAGACAACCTATCTACAAACTCAATTTCCGTAGGTCCAACAAAAATTGATATATTATCCCTATACGAGGGCTTTCCAAAAACAAAGTCTTGGTCTTATTTGCATTAATTACCAAACCATTTCGATTCATCCAATCAACTGTCTCATTAACATAATAGTTAATGTTTGTCTGAAAAACATCTAGAAATTCCTTATCACCCGATATCATCAGCTGCAAGTCATCAGCAAATGCGAAGGAAGTACACATACTATTATCATATATATAAAAAAGGTCATTAAGAAACATCACAAACAAAAGTGGCCTAAAACCGAACCTTGCGGTACTCCAGAGACTACTGGTAGAGTCCTACTAGAACTACTACCAATCGAAACATATTGAAAACGATCTTTCAGATAAGAGGATATCAGTCTGCAAGCACTAGTTGAAAATTTAAAATAATTTGCCAACTTTGCAATAAGTATCGAATGCGGAATTTTATCAAAAGCTCTACATAAATCAAGCGACAGTAAAACTGACAATCTGCCGTTACTAATTGCACTCCGTAAACTATCAGTTAAATTAATTAACAGTTTTAGTTATTTCGGTAACGGTACTTTAAGGATAACGGTCTTTCAATTATTTCGCTAACGGTATTTTAGGCATAACGATAGTCAGTTGAAAAGGGTTTTGAATCGATAACGGTATTTTAGCGGTATTACCTGCCATCCATTTTAGTAAGTCCTCATAATCTGAAGGCTTTTCTATAGGAAAAGCCTTCAGAATCTAAGGGTTTTTCTGTAGTGAAAAGTCCTCACAATCTGAAAGTTTTTCTATAGGAAAAAGTCCTTACAATCTAAGTGAAGAAGTCGTCAGAAACTGATGGCTTTTCTATAGGAAGAAATCCTGAGAATCTGATGGGTTTTTCCAAGGGAAAAAATCCTCACAATATGAGTGTTTTTCTACAGGAAAGTACTAACAATCAGAGAACGAAGCCGACATTAAATGGTCGCCGGCGGCGGCTAATCAAAAATATACTCGGCGGCGGCTGACAGTCGACTAAAGCCGAATAATTTTCGGCGGCGGCGGCTAAACGAAAAAAAAAACTCGACGGCGACTAAAAATCGACTAAGCCGATGAGTAAAAAATGTATTATAATTTAATTCACTTATTTATTTGTAATCTAAGCAATTTTTACAAAATTTCATGTTTTCCAATATGTGTCTATCTTTTATGTATAGACTATCAAAATGCTTCCAACATTCCGATAAACTCGTTAGGTTTACTTGAACCTTTGCCATTTTTTTATATCATCTTTTCTTTTAAACAGGTCTTCATAAATGTATTTACATCAGTAGAAGCATCTGAGTTAGAATCAGAATCAGATGAAATTGTGGGATTAGCTTGTGTAGTATGAAAAAAGTTTTTTATATTTTTTTGAGCCATTGTAAGATGAAAACCTATGGTTGCCAGATTGGTGGGTATTAAAAGCCGGATGAAGGCGGAGGATTCTTAAAATAATATGATTTTTTAGTTAAAATTAATTTAGATAAAAAAAATATCGGCTAAGCTGATATAGTCAGCTCAGCTGATATAGTCGGCTCAGCTGATATAGTCGGCTAATATTTTGTAGCTGAAATTAGCCGCTCAGGTCGGCGGCGGCTCGAGTACCTGAAAAGTGATCGGCGGCGGCTTAGCCGCGGCTATTAGCCGATCGGCTTCGTTCTCTGCTTACAATCTGGTTGGGTTTTCTATAGAAAAAGTGTGTGTTTCTCTATGGGAAAAATTGCTCAGAATCCGAGGGTTTTCTATAGGAAAAAGTCTTCAAAATGTAATTGTTTTTCTGCAGGACAATGTCTTCAGAATCATAGGAAAAATATTTTAGAATCTGAACGTTTTTATTTAGGAAAAAGTCGTAATAAGAAAACGTACACAGAACCTGGCTTTTTGTTAGAAAGCTATAACTATAACGCAAAAAAGAAAAATGGGGTCAGATTAGACCCCCTTATTTAACACCTAAAAGAGTGATATATTTTGGTCTTTTATTCCTTATTTCAATTTCACTACAAAAAAAAACTGAAAAAGCTTTTCCTGTTAAATTATTATTTTATCGCTTACTTATTTTTGGCGGTTAGGGCTCGATATAAAATTTTATTTGTGACTTAAGTGGGTCTTTATTTTATTTGTCTCTATACCGTAGTGCATTTTTCTTCCTCTTATTAGCAGAGGATGACATCTACGAAAAAAAGATGTAATTTCAAATAAAAATATTTTACTACTCAAAAGTAAAAATTAACTCGACTCGATATTTCAGTTTTTTTTATTTAAATTTATTACAACCAACTTGATTTAAATTAAAAGTTTCAAACACCAGCAACGCCGAAGTAAGAGAACAAGTGTTGTTTTACGTTGACGAACGTGAAATTATTATGTCAATGAAAGTAAATCAAAAATGTACCTTTTTTTTAACTTTATTTACTCCGTTTGCGTATTTTAGAGTACTTGTAACATCGCTCTTAAAAAAGTAAATATTTAAGGGAAAATGTTACTGAAAATGTAAAAGTTTACAAAAAACATGAACGCAACTTTGCAGTCCGTTTTATCATCATGGCAACTAAGATATGCTTCTGACTTTTTAATTTAATACAACTTGAGTATTTTTCTTTAATAATAAAAGTCAAACGGAATTATTTGTCCACTTTTAATTTTTCGATCACGGTTGACCTTTTTATGGAAATGCCCATGCCCATGCGTTTTAGTTTTATTTTTTTTTAGCTTTTCAGCATTTTTTTAGCTATGCCCCTTAACAAGATTTGTTTCAAATTTTTAACCAATAAGTCATGGTTCACACACGGCAATTATAATTGCCCAATTCTTCTTCAATTCTCCTTTGAACTTGCACTTGTGTTCACACAGGAAAAGTTTGTTTCAGCAATTTTCGTATATCAAACTGCAGTATTGAAAATTGCGAATGACAAATCAAAACGGAATTGGAGTACGGGCAATTCTGTACCCCCTATCATTCTCTTTCCCTCCCTATTCACAAGAATTGCGCAATTATAATTGCCGTGTGTGAACCTAGTCTAACTGAGTTTTCATAAACTACTTGTTTTTGGTTGAAGTATTAGGGGTAATCCACACCTTATCCATCCATATCAATTTCCCATTATTGGTGATACGAATTGTCAAATAAATGTAAATTCTCTTTTGAAAATGACAAAATACTGGGAAAAAGTAAATGTGGGTGGATGGAGATGAATAGCGTGTGAATCAAGCTTAAACCCACATTCACACTAGATAGCAAAAGTTTTGCCAAAACGTATGTATGCTCTTTATCCTATTCCAACAGTTCTTTATTTTCTTCCACTCGTTTTGCAAAACACGTGTTTTGCCTAAATCTGCTGTATTAAGGGTATTTCATTTCCGCTGTTGTTTTCAAAAAAAAAGTATCTGACAACTCTGCCAAAAAGAAAATGGAGGGATTCCCCACAGAAAATTTCGAGAACATGTTCCACAATAACAAAAATTAACAAACGCCAGACAAAATTTTAATATTTCCACTGTGTAACAAAAAACTTTAAACTTTGCTCAAGCTAATTTACTTTTAACACAAAGCCACAAGCCTTTGAAGTTGCAAAACAAGCAAAACATTAAACAATAAAAAAAAACGCTCAAATGGCGCATTATTCTATAATATAAATTACAATTTCTTTTAACAAATAATTTATCTACCGTATAATAAGTTACCGAAATTATTTTTATATGTTTATTTTACCTTGTATATGCCTTGTTAAAAGTTATATATTTTTAAAATCTTCACAATCACTTATAAATGTATTTTTTTTCACTTTCAGCAAAAATGCATTCGCACTTGTAAATACAATACACTTAAATTCTAGACAGAATTTAGAGTTGAGTCGTTCAAGAACGAACTAGTTCAATCGAACGACTCACTCAATTGAACGATATGACTCATTTACCAATATTCGTTCTTATCGTTCATCGTTATTTTTAATCATAGGACAATTGAATCTCAATTCAATCAAATTGCTTGCAAGAGAAATTATTTTTTTTTAGCAAATAGTAATAATATTGTGCCAAATTAGGAAAAACAATTAAAGTCATAGAAAGAACACGTTTTTTACACAAAATAAATAAATTTTTGTTAGAAAAGTTTAAATTTTATAACGCTTTTTGTCTATGTACAGTAAAATTTGTGAAAAGCTCGTAAAACATGAATAATGTAATAAATTGTCAAACGAACGACACAGTTCACAACACGCAGCTTAATCACAGATCATAACAATAAAGAACAATTGAACGAGCTAGTTCACTGATTCAAATTGAACGATAATGACCGAGTTACCAAAATGAATGATTAATTCCAACTCGAATAGAATTTAATACAAAGCTAATTGCTCATTGGAGTAAAAGGGACAACTATAGTATATATAATTCAAAGAGTTGTGTAGTTCGCGTAGGACCTATTACAATTGAACTAGTCTTTATTTTGAACTAGTTAGTTAGTTCGCAATCTTCAGCTCTTTTACGTCTTTCGCTGTATTCGTTCTTTTTTGTCATTTGAGTAATATTTATTTTCTTTATGTTGCTTTCGAGTTTAATTTTGTTGTTTTATTCATTGTTGCCAGCTGAATTTTTTTTAATGTTAAAAAGAAATGTAATATGAATAATTCGGTCAAAAAAGGATTGAAAGAAATTATCAAAGATCGATTGAACTAGAATATCGATCTAGTTCATTAAGATTAATTGAACTAGAAAGAGCGCTCACTCAAACGAACTAGATTGCCCAAGTCTACTAAATCAACTTACGTTACGGTGCTGCCAACTATAAATTATTCAAAAAAGCTACCAGATGTTAATTTAAAAGTTAGAGTCAGGGAGTCCCTGGCAGGAATACCAAATGCCAATTTAATTACACACAAAAAATTTACAGAGGGAATACGATGAAAGTATACTTGTACAATTTTTTCCATTAGAATTCTGTGCATTTTATAAAGTTTTGCATAAATTATGTATCCCATTGTGTAAATTTTATATTTGCATTTACACAATTTCCTAAGCTACTTTCCACATAACAAGTCATTTCATACTATATTAAATGTTCCTTAACTTTTTTTGCTATTGTGCTAAATCTTTACAAAATATCACACTTATATTACATACTGTACTCTTTTTTGTTTCCTTTATAAATTAATTTATTAATGATCTTAATTTTAAAATTTAAATTCAATTATTCATTTTATTAACTCTGAAATAAAAATGTTTGAGAGCTTTAAAATTTTATTCTTTTTTACTAAACTGGATTGAATTATATTATTTTCTACGTTAGTTTTAAAGTTAAAGAATTTAAGCTGCCTACGTGACAAATGCGCAAAGACAAATATGTAAAGCAAGGCATATATAACTAAAATTTTTTTATATAATTTAAAAGAGAGTATGTAATTTATAATCCACATTAAAAAGGAGATAACGAAGTTTTTTTTTTTTTTAAAAAGAAGCATCACTCAGGAAATTGTTCCTATTAATTAATGTGTTGCTTTCTTTGGAAAGGGAATAGTGGAGATATCAAAGGTGATGAAAGATGAAGGGCTTCAAACATGGCAACACTGTAATTGCGCGAGTAGATAAGTCGTAGAACAGTTTTTGCTCGCCACCTGATGTAGAGCAAATTTAATGAAGCTTTTTGTTTCATAGCCCTGATTTATTATTTTACTTCGGTGGGGTTAAGTGCTATGGGAACACCGAAGGTGGACGCAGCGATACGTATAAGTGATAGAAAACTCATACATATTATTTTTCTAAAGTGATGTTGTCGTCACCGGGAATCGAACCCTGGACCATCTGTGTAACAGTACAACGCGCTAATCATTACACCACAACGCCCAATCATAGGCAGTTTAACCAATTATGGGCGGCGGCAACAGATACCTCTAACATTTTGTGTACACATTTTAATCAAATATTACTTGATAAAATGTAACAATATCAATATGGACGAACACAACAGATAACAGGTTATCTTTTGTTAATGAGTCCAAAAACTTAGAAATGTTTTTTTCGTGAAAAAAAAAATAAGATATGGTGAAATGGTGAACCATATATGGAATTTAATTTTTGTATAGCGAAACTACATTTCATAAAAATAGATTAATATAAATCTAACTGACATTGGTGTGTTTTTGAAAAGTAGCTCGAAAAGTTATAAAAAGTAAATAGTTAAATAAAAATGCAAATTCGAACCCCAATTTTATTTTTTTAGTTGACAAATACACTGGTTTTGTGCTATTTTCCGGCTCTGGGTGCTTAATGTGATTCATGGTTCAACAATCTATTAGTAATGGTATTAATTATAACTAATTTAGTATATTGGTTTAATATTTAATAAATAAATTGTAATTTTATTACATTAAAATCAAAGAGCTGCATTTTAAATTAAAAGAAAGAAAATATGACAATCTATTAAGCTGTAAAAGGATTTGTATACAGACAAAGTAGAACTATTATATATATGTTCTGCTTGACTTTCATAAAATAAAAGTGGAAGAATTACCAAGTTTTTGTAGTAATATTATACCCTTTTTTTTGATAAATGTCCCGTTAAATTTTTTTGTGTATAGCTACTAACCGACTAGTTTGTCAGTAAATTGTACCAAATGGGTCGTAAGCTCTTCTTTATTTAAAACAAAAATATAATAAATAAAAATATTTTGCCATTACTTGCCATTGGATAATTGTTAAATTCTTGATTTTTTTATTATTTCTTTGAACCATTATTTATCTGCTAAGATTTAAAACAATTGAAAGTAAATAAAATTATTTAATTTCCACGAAAAAACTAAAACTTACCAGAAATATTAAAAATTTTCATTATTTATCTCTTTTGTTTTTAACTGTTTATTTGCAAATTTATTGACAATTTAATCATTTAAAATTGACTCAAAAAAGTTTTTATTAACCAAATATTAGTTTTCAGTTAATTTTTATTTATTTTAAATAAACTGAGGATTTCTTTAACTGAGCGACTGAGGAATTTTTTCGGTGTAGCTGTTATTCCATAGAAAAAGCATTTTTTTCTACTCTTCAGAAAAAAATCCTTTATTTTATTATTTCACATAACCCTCTAAGTAGCAAGCCCGTTTTTATAATAAGAATTTAAGCTATTTCGTTGTTAGAAGAACATATTGTTCATTTTTCGTGCCGAACAAGTGGTATAAGTTTCATTGCATAAAAGCTTAAGCCGGTTAATGTTGATGAAATTTAGGCCGGGTTAACGTTTATGAAATTTTCTCCGGGCTAGTATATGGTATTGGGCTGTGTGAATAAAAATGTAGTTCTAGCTAAAACTAGCAAATTTCAAGTTTAAACTAGTATTGAGGTGAATAAAATTTTCAGATAAAGCTAGTACTTTTTCCAGTCTAGCACAAGCTAGTTTTTCCAGCATTTACTGAAAAAAAGTGTGATTAAAAACTAGTAAGTACTTAAAGTAACTAGTTTTAACTTAAATTTTTGTAAGCATGTCATTGCGGTGCTGAAAATAAGTTTCTTGTTGGTTAAGTAGTCGAAAAGTGGATTTTTGTTTGTTTTTATTTAAATATGACTGCATTTATGAACATTCGCCAAACAAAACAATATCGTGTGCGGTCACATTCTCATCTAGCAGACTATTTTAACTTATATATGTTTAAAAAAGAAAGTGTAAAATGGTTAACGCAACATTTTTTGGTAGAAAGAAATGAAAACAGAGGAGAGTCCTTGTCACAAATAAAAAGGATGGAAATATTTCTGCGATTTCTAAGCGATACTGGTTTCCAAATGCGAATTGCAAAAGAAGAAGGAATACATCGCACAACCGTAGTTTTATATTTTTTTAAAATTGAAAAAAACTTCGCGCTATTTTTGTCGCCCATATTGTCAAATAATCAAAACAAACTGATAAGTGTTATAAGAAATCTGGTAGTGTTTATAAGAAAATAGCCATATTTTTCAACAGAGGCAACTCTCAAACAGTTTAAATTTTCCAGTACTAGCTATCACTTTTCAGTACTAGCTACGTAGTACTAGCAAAGATTTATTCACACTTTTTGTAGTTTAAACTTTTCAGCATAGCTAGTACTAATAAGTAAAAGATAATACTAGTAATTAATACTATATAGTATAAACTTCGTTTATATTCACACAGCGCATTGACTTTTTTCGCTTTATTGTGTTTCGTATTTTAGACCAAAAGAAGGCATATTAATTGTAAAATTCATATGGCATCTCCGTAGCCTTTAATAATCACAATAATATTGTTGTCTTATTTACTCCAATTGATTTTTAAGATATCATACTGTTGTCTTTTCTACTCACACTAATTTTGGCATTGCAACTGAACACAAAAGTTCTAGAACAATACAAAGGCTTGGCTGCCCTGATAAAAATTTTATTGCAATTTCCATTGCAATATTGGAATTCAACAGTTGGTGATCATTAAGAAGTTCAGTTTTGAAATAAATTAAATAAAATTAATCTTTTTTTTATTTTTTTTTGATATCTTATACAACCTAATTCAATTTTTTTGACAAGGTAAATATGAATAAAATATTAATGGAATATATTTTGGGATTTTCGTAATAGGAAACATTTTCTCACATTTATGTATGTGCTCACTCATACATAATTCATTTTAATTTTATACTTAATAAATTCAAGCTATCTTAATTATTTTCTTAGATACATTTACTTTTTAATTTAATTGCATTTATCAATATTAATCTGGAAAATTTGTAAGGGGAAGCCCCATTAAAGAATTTTATATTTATGGAATTCAAGATGCCATATATTTATTTCATTTACCCTAGCGGGTGAAAATAAATTTCTTTATACTGCGTGAATGAACACAATTTTAAAAATCTTAAAAACATTTGTTGATTAGAAAGCTCTGCTTCTAAACACAAAGAATGATTGAAGCTTAAACTTAAAAAAAAAACTATTTTTGGTCCATGGATACACAGGGTTCCAAAAGGATACATATAAAGGACATCGTCTTGAAAACTTGTGGAGTATTTTTATTATGAATTTTGGCAAAGTTGTTATGAAATATGGATTAGTTTTTGAGATTCGCTCTAAACCTATTTTGGCCCATATCGCCTAAAATAGGGAACACAAACAATTTTGGTAGAAGAACATATTGTTAATTTTTCGTGCCGAACAAGTGGTATAAATTTCATTGAAAAAAGCTTAAGCCGGTTTGAGGGTTCAAGTTTATGAAGTTTTCACTTCAAAATATTTTCAGATTTTAGTTACTTAAACAAAAAAAAAAAAAAAATAGTGAGTTAATTAAAATAATAAAGCAATTTAATATTTTTATAAGAAAGTTGGCATGTTTTGCTTGCAAATACTTCTAAATGTTGTTTAAAAAACTTTAATTTTATAGGCATATTACGCCTTTTTTTCGATTAACACTTATTTTTTACGCTAACATTTTCGAATTTGATTTACACGATTTTTTTAACCCTGCAGTACTATCGTTATTTAACTTATGCCATTACTATCGTTGGGTGTAATCCACCCCTACTTATAAGTATCTGTCATTGATATCATTTAAATTCAATTATGCAAATATTTTTTTTTTAATAATGACCTCTAAAATACAGAAAATAAATTTAATTTTATAAGTTTGTCAATTCATTTATTTTAAATAATATTTTGTTAATGTACATTTCTCTTGAAAAAACCAAAAATTCCGCATTATGAGTGAATTCCACCCAGACGATAGTACTGCAGGGTTAAGAACGTATGTATCGTGTAAATTGAGGGACAGGTGTATAACAAAAACTTAAAAAATCACGATTATATGTCACTTTTTAGCTACATTTTATCGAATTTATATAAAAAAATTTACATTTCGAAAAAATTCCATAAAAGTGAAAAATCAGTTTTTTTATTTTATATGCAACACAAAAACTCGCAGGGCTAGTGGATGGTATTGACTTTTTCGCTCAACTTTGTGTTTCGTCCTTGGGTTCAAAATTTGTACCAAACGTAGACATATTGATTGTTAAATTCATATGGCATCTCCGTAGCCTTTAATAATCACAATACTATTGTTGTCTTCTTTACTCCCATTGATTTTTAAGCTGTCATACTGTCTTTTCTACTCTCACTAACTTTGGTATTGCAACTGTACACAAAAGTTCTAGAACAATACAAAGGATTGGCTGCCCTGATGAATATTTTATTGCAATTTCCATTGCAATATCGGAATTCAACAGTTGGTGCCCATTAAGAAGTTGTTTTGAAATAAATTAAATAAAATTAATAACTTATTTATACTTTGAACAACCTAATTCAATTTTGTGACGAGGTAAATATTAATGGAATCTATTTCGGGATTATCGTAGTAGAAAACATTTTCTCACATTTATGTACTCATAGGCCAATACATTATTTATTTTAATTTTATACTTATTAATAAATTCAAGCTATCTTAATTATTTTTTTAGATACATTTATTAATATCAAATTTAGGAATCTGGAAAAAATGTAAGGGGAACCCCCATATATTAATTTTAAATTTATGGAATTTAATGATATGGATATTTAAGTTGCCCTAGCGAGTGAAAATAAATTTATACTGCGTTTCCACTGAACGTGTTTTTAAACTAAAACATGTTTTGAAATAAAATATGTTTTGTACATGTTTCGAAATAAAAAGATGTTTTGTACATGATTAAAATTAAAAATATGTTTTGTACATGTTTTCATATCAATTTTTTTTATTTGTTTTTATCACCAAAACATGTCTTGCTCAAAACTCGTATGTGGAACAGTGTTAAGATGTATTTGTATCAGGGACCGTAATCATTATGAGTTTTATAATAAAAATTACACAATAATGATTATATTATGAGTTTTAAGGATTTTCTTCAATGGTAATGATTATTTTTGAGTAATATTAATAAAAATCAGCCATAATCATTATTTTTGAGCAAAAAAATACAACTCAAAATTAATCATTATTAATGATTTTTATTTTTTTCGCTTAAAATAAAACTCACTTTTGGAGTGTGTTCAACATATGATATGTTGAATTCCAATGAGTTGCAACATCAAGCACTGGTTGCGGTAATTTATTATTATTATTAGTGTCCGACCGAGTACTCGGCTTCGGAGTGCGGCCAAAAAGTGAAGTTCGGCCAAGTTCGGTGTTCGTCCAAATTTTGGCCGAACTACCGAACTTTTTATGATTACCCAGTAACGAACGTTTGTTCTACGTACTTAAATACGTATAGCATACTTTGTGTGTACAGAGTCCTCGGAACTCTATATACGTTTTAGGCTTTCTTTTAGAATAACATGGCCGCTTTTTCATTGATTACCACCAACCCACAAAGTATACGAGAAAGTATCCGTTCTTCATACAATTCCATGTACTTTGTGTTTGGTTTTGTAATTAAAATGAAGTATTTTCTCATATACTTAGTATACGGTGCTGTAGTTAAAGTATCTGTTCATATACTGAGTATATGGAAGTGTACATTAAATACACCCTAAGGAAAATGTTAGATATACCCAATTTTTTACAGGTACTCGTTCAAGCTATTAAATCCCTCTTATATCTCATAAACTCTAAATTTCAAAATTTTGATATAAAAATTTTGAAATGTAAGAGTTTAAGAGTTATAAAGAGGCATTTAACAGATTAAAACAAGTACCATACTATTTAATATAAATAAAAAAAAGTATTTTTGGTACTTCACTATTATTTTTATTGTTTTATGAATTAATATAATAAAACTTAAACATTTTTATACAGTACAATAGACAAGAATACATATTTATGTACACATTTTCCATGAATTAAAAACAAAAAAAAATTATGAGTATATGCGCAATTTATGTTTTTATATTTAGGGCCTTCATTCTAGATACCAGTCATCCTTCAATGCAGGCTTTTGAGTTTCGCTTATTAAAGGCATTTCAATAACTGTGCCTTCAAAATTGTCCGTAGACGATGTTGCTCCAATATTTAATACTTCAACACTTTTATTGGTTTCCTCGACTTCTCTATCAATAAAATCACTAGACAAAGTCATTTCTTTTCTTTCCCGAGCTGCCAAACGTCGTAAATGACGCTTACTAAATCCTTCCAACATCTTTATACTTTTTTTTAGTAATAATTAATAAAAAATTAATTTTGTAAAACAACGCGTGCTTTTTACCTCAAAACTATAAACACTTTCAAAGTTTTTCTTGTTCTTCTTCTTGTTTTCTATTGGCAGCCCACCATCACACACTTTGTACATTAAAAAGTAAGCAACAGCGTCTACGCCTAGGATACTTTGTACAATGAGAAAGTGTGTTACACACAGTTCTATACCACATTCAACTTTCTCTCTGACTGTGTACATACGTATTGTACATTGTACAATACAAAGTAAGTTGAAGCAAACTCTGTGTCACTCTTTGGCTTACAATTAGAGTTGTCAAACTATCGATAGTGCCACTATCAATAGTTTTTGATAGTTAAAAAAAAAATATCGATGTATCGAATCTATACTATTGAAAAACCATCGATATATCGACGATATTATCGTGACACTATCAAAGTTTAATCGTTTGAATTAAATTTGTGTAAAGGTCAATTAATATATCATGCTTAGACAGAACAAAACTTATTTCATAGTTTAATAAACACAAAACTGAAATTATATCCACTATATCACCAAAACTATATCAACAAAACAAAAACTATCGATACTATCGATAGTACTATTGATAGTTTGACACCTCTAGGTGCAACATTTACTATCGTATAAACTATCAATAGTTTTATTTTATTTTAATCGAGTAAAGGAAAACACAATCGATAGTTGAAAAAAAATTAACTATCGATACTATCGATAGTACTATTGATAGTTTGACACCTCTACTTACAATTCTCACTACTCGGAAAATTCGTAACTGGGTATTTATAAAAAGCACAAATAAATAACAACTGTGGTTATATTTATTTTTCAGTATTTACAAAAAAACTACATAAAAAAAATACAACGTTGAATATGATAGAATATCAAAAAAAAAACGATATTTAAATATCAATGTGTGTAAAAAAATTTCAAAAAGCCAAAAGAGTTTTAAAAAAAAATTCCAGAAATATACCTACAAGACTTATAAGCAAATAATAATATATTCGAGTGGTTAGTAATCCTAAAAAGGTTCATCAATTTGGGATAGACATGATTTAGAAGTAGCAGAACCAAACGAAAATTTTATTGAAAAAGAAATTGAAATGTTTATTACGGAGCCTTAAGTCCCGAAATATAAATATATTTGAGTATTGGAATCCAAGTAGCAATAAAATATTTATCAGCCCCACCAACTAGTGTAGCTAGCGAACAGCTTTTTAGCGCTGCCGGACAGCTGAATTCTGATAGACGAAGCAATTCACATGGTGTGAATTCGGAAAAATTGCTTTTCTGTCATTCCAATATCAAACTTTTTAATTTTTAATTTTAAATATTAAAGTTTAAGTTTTTTTTTTCTATATCGACTTAAAAATCGATCATCTATTTTTCTTTGGCTATAAAATATAGTACAAATATTTTATTCTTTTTTTTGTACATAAAATAGTACAACTATTTTCCAAATATGATTTTTTAAAAAAATATACCTATAAATTTGTATTTTTTTTATGTTTAATAACTTTTTGGTTTAAATTTATTGATCTAAAAAAACAATTTATATTTTTTTTATTAAAACAAAAATTTCGGCTTCGGCCGAACATTGATATTATGGCCGAAGTTCGTCCTCAGAAAGTTCGGCCAAATCGAAAATAGTTCGGCAGCCGAACTTTTAACTTTATAGCTAAACTTCGGCTTTTCTCTTACATTTTATACACAAAATCGAATTAAATCGGCTCAACAAACATGTTTCCAATACCAAAATTTGTCATCATTGCCTCTAGATATCAAAAAACCGAAAAAATATAGTTTTTTGGTCGAACTGTTCGGTCGGACACTAATGCCCAGTATACATGCATATTAGGGCTATAACCAAATTTTTGGCATAGTACCACGAGTTGGGCAATGAAAGTGAGTTTTATTTTGAGCGAAAAAAATAAAAATCGTAAATAATGATTATTTTTGAGTTTTATTTATTTTGCTCAAAAATAATGATTATGGCTGATTTTTTTTATTATTACTCAAAAATAATCATTACCATTAAAGAAAACTTTAAAAATCAGAAATTTAAAAATCATGACGGATATGCAAAGATTGTCAAAAAATAATAATAATGGTGCAATAAATTTTTTTTTTATGTGTGTTCTAAGTGATTGATTTTTTGATTAAAAAAAACGAACAATAATCATTATTTACGGTCCCTGATTTATATAGCCCTTGAAATACAGTTTTTTTTTTTTTACTAGACTTCTTAATCTATTTCGTGTATTATTTTATGCACCAGCAAAGGGTCGGCAAGACTGTTTTTGGTGCCAAAAACAAGAAATTTTTTTTTGTAAATGCTAACCAAAAAATTAAAAATTTATATTTGATTGATTAACCAAAAACACAAATTTTATTAACGAAAATCAAAAGGCCGTTACTGCAATTTCAATATATTCAGTGGTTTCCTACCGAACTCACTTTTTTGGTCTAAGCCGTAGCCGAAATTCGGCCCAAGCCGAATATTCGGTAGGATACTAATATTTATTAAATAAAAAAATCGTGTAGTACAGTTTTTTGCCTTTTATGGAATTTACACTGCTTTTTGTTTAACCAATTTATTTTATTTGTTCGGAATATATTAATTTTATAAAAATTTCTCGAACATTTTAGAATAGTTGAAATTCGGTTTGTTTTAAAAAATACTCACAATAAATTGATAAAAATACATACGTTGACTAAAAATTTTTTTTAATTGCTCTCGAAAAGCTGTATTTTTTTTTATCTTAAACGTTTGTTTTATTTTTTTTTTTCATAAATTTTTGTATTGGAGTTACGGCTTTTTTGGTTTTAGAAAAATCTAAAGGCCGTTAACTACATCACATCAAAACTATTTTTCCATTATTTTTTTTTCTTAAAAGTAAATCCATCTTTGTTTCTTTAATTATAATTCTAAAATTTGAATACTAAACTTCTAGTAGTTTTTTTTTTTTTAGCCAAAGTTAAGAAAATTGGAGTTTTGGGTAAAAATCCATATAAAAAATTTAACCGCTTAATCGACCTATTTTAATCGATTATTCGGGTCGAATAATTATTTTAGTTTTAAATTATTTGTTTCGACATTACGTCGTATGAATATTGGTGAGACCTATAGACCATTTCTGGCAAAATTGAGTTAGGAATTGATTATATATGATTAATGTGTCCTCTTTCTAAATCTTTAATCCGTTTTTATATACCTCGTATCAATTAGGAGATATCCAGCCTCATATGTGATGCGTATCCCTATTTTTACAAATTTCTTAACATTGGTATGGTGTATTGACCACTTTTTGGCCAATGAGTCAAACTTTCTATAGAAAAATAAAAACATTATTCGTCAATCTTGGTTTGACACATTTGAAATAAGCAACGCATATTAAACAAAAAACAATAAAAAAGTTAAGCATTGGTTTGCACTATGACAACCTAGTTTTATAATGGTTAAAAGAAAAAAAAAAAACTTGACCTACTTGAAAGAAAAACAATAAAATTTTGATAAAAACGGCTTATGGGCCATATAATAAAAAAAAATCTTTTTTTTAAAAAATTGTTAATAACTCTGGATACTCAGTGCAAAAAGGCGTAAAAATTAACAATATTGTTTATAATAAATGCAGTTATAGATATAGCAAACAAAAAAGAAAACCGATCTTGTAGAAATTTAATAATTTTGTTGTAAACTTTCTTTATCGTTTTTCTCGCAAAAATGTTTTTGGTCGGTGCGGCTCTCCAATAATCAATCGACGATTAATCGAGGAATCGGTTAATCGATTAACTGAATTGGAAACACTAACATATTCTTACTATAAGTGCATTTATTTTCTTGTTTATTAATTATACTGACATTCTTTATAATTTCAGAAGATTTTAATCAAAAGCATTAAAATGAACACCATGGATATCATTTTAAAAAACATTCATCAAAAAATATCTGCCAATGAAAAGGACAAAAACCTTTACAGCGAAATGTTTGATACAGTTAAAAATTGGATCATAAATGAAATGTGTGTGGTGGATCCAGTTTTTAAAAAGCTATACAAGGGTATTTACTTATTTACTAATATAAATTTATTTACTATTTTGAAATATTTATAAATATTTTTGATATTTTTAAGATACCGAGTTATTGGAAAATAATGTGTTCACACCTAAGTTCTAAACACGCATTTTGTCAAAAGTTTGTAAAATAATTAAAAGGCTTTACGATAGAATCAAGATTTTTATAGCCCTTTTTGTATATAGGGTGTGAAACCCATAAAAAAATTATAACTGTTAAAGATTAATAGGATATTCATATGAACGAGATCACTAAATTTCTTCGTTTTTGTTATTTATCCTATTACCACGTAATGTCACAAAATGACGTTATATGGCAGGACTGGCAAAATTATGACACGCGTGCCAGTAGTGACACGCAAAAGGATTTTCTGTGGCACGCGACGTTTTGTTGAGAATTTTTAAAAATCTTTAATTTAATCAATGATCAGCAAAAAATTATGGAGGTTTCAATATTTATTTTCGATATAAAAAAGTGTGCTTTAAAAAAAATTTTGGAATTTATTATAAAGGTTTATAAATAGGGCTCGGCTGTTAATGCATTTTTCGTGTTTTATGTACATAAAATAAAACATGTATTAAAAATCGTAAAATACCTATGTGCTTAAATTTTTAAAATATGCATTTATCATAGATTTTTCAACGTTTTCAATATTTTTTCCACAATTTTAGTAAATTTTGTTCTAAAAAGTGTTTAAAAAATTTTAAATTACGAATAACCAACGCCAGAAAATAAGTAATTGCATTCTTCTGTTATTTTTCTTTTCGTGATAAAAAAATAAATACATAAAGGGTGTTTTTTTATAGAGGTATAGAAATTTGAAATGGAATAACACAAAGATAAATTCTTTCTTACTGTTTTTCACTGAAGGGATTTACAATGGACCGTATTGGTCTCCGAGTGGAGATGTGCCCTTGGGCACATAGCCCTTCCTAACCTAACCTAATATAAATTTTTTAAATTGACATGAAATTTACTTTATTTGAAAGATAATCTTCTGGCATTATATTTTAAATATGACATATGATCGCCACGGCTGGCTCGTACGTAGTCTAATCTGGAGGTCCAATTTTCGATGACTTTTTCCAACATTTGTGGCCGTATATTGGCCAATTTTCGTCCACTTTTCGTACAGTTTTCGATGACTTTTTCCAGCATTTGTGGCCGTATATTGGCAATAACGCGGCAAATGTTGTCCTCCAAGTGGTCAATCGTTTCGGGCTTATCGTCGTAGACTAGCAACGTCATATATCCCCATAGAAAATAGTCCAGCGAAGTTAAATAGCATGATCTTGGAGGCCAATTCTGAAAATCGGGATCAACGGCAATCTTGTTTTGGGCCCATTCACCGAATCTACGCCTTGCTAGGTGATCGTGTGGCTTCAATTGTTGCACGAGTTGAATTTTGTAAGTGTCCTAGATCTGATGGAAGATTATGTTGACCGTAAAATGGACGTAGTGCGCTATTCGTATTTCGAACAGAACCATGATTTTCAAAATAAATTTGCACAATTTGGAAGCGTTGTTCAGGCGTCAGTCTATTCGTTGAAATGCTAAACCAAACATAAATCACTTGACAGCTGACAAAAAAAGTGTTGCCAACTTAAAGTTCTTTACCTGTATTAAAACACCCTTTATAAGCCAGATATAATTATGTATTGGACCATGCAATAATATATAATTTTATATAGCACCATATAATTATATATAATTTTATATAGCACCATATAAACAAATTTTTTAATAATCAACCACATATATAACACAGTGCAACAGGAAAAAAATAACCATATACGGACACCACTACGTGATAAAAGACTAAAAAAAAGACCCGTGTCTCCCAATTTTTCCCAAAATCATATCCTCTTTTGTTTATAGGCCGCCAAAGATTTGGGGCCTCGGTATCATTTTCGCAAAAAAGTGATCATTTTCTCAGGCTCATATCTTGCAAACCGTTCAGAATTTCGATTTACTCTCTGTGGCAAAGTTGTAGCTCTTGTCATAAAGACCAAAAATTGCGAACATATAAAATCAAAAAAACTTCACCTTCCAGATCAAAATCGCAAAAAACTTAAAAAAATTCGATTTTTTTTTACCTTTTTCCCGTGTTCAGGTCCATAGGTAGCAAACCGTTCAAAATTCAAGGAAACAATCAACTACAAAAATGTACCTAAGATCTCAATAAACAAATTTCTAGAACATATAAACTTCCTGGGAATTGGGTTTGCTACCTATGCACCAGAACAGGAGAAAAAAGGAAAAAAAATGAAATTAAAAAATTTTTCACTTTTGCGCGCTACCTAAACAGTGTTAAGAATCATCTCTAGGAAGTTTATATGTTCTAGAAATTTTCTCTCTCCTTTTTATATTTTGTTTAGTTTGTAAGCAAAACAGGGGAAGTAAACTTGGCGGTACTCTGCCTTTTTTACAAGTTTGTTATAATTTTTATTATGTTTTTTTCGACCTTTAAATGTGCAATGAAAATGGAAATTATTCAAGTTCGAGGCCATACTCTATATTTCTTCATTAGGATATTGTCCTAACAAATAATCTATAGAGTTTTTTGTTTTCAAATTTATTATTTGACCCTTTCAGGAATGTGTTGATAGATCTATTTCGGGAATTTTCTAGGTTCCCATCATCAGAACACGTTTTGAAAGCGGTAACAATCCCATGCCAAACATCAAACATACATATGAACTAGTTTACTCACTACATGAGAACTAATATACATATGAGTTTGAAGTTAAAGATTATAACCATTGATCAAAAAATAAATTGAAAACTTGTTTGATGTGCAAGATCCACCTCTGGTGGATATTCAATACACGTTTTTTTGTTTCTCTCCTTTTTATATTTTGTTTAGTTTGTAAACAAAACAGGGGTAGTAAACTTGGCGGTACTCTGCCTTTTATACAAGTTTGTTATAATTTTTGTTAAAAATAAAAATTATGTTTTTTTTCGACCTTTAATTGTGCAATGAAAATTATTCAAGTTCGATTTTTAACGAAATAAAATTAATCTCAGTTAAAAAATTAAATATATTTTTATTACTGAATTTGTTTATATATATTTGTTTATATGTATATTTATTTGAATTTCTTTATTTATTAATAAAAAAAAAATATGAATGAAAAAAAATGCTAAAAAATTCAATTATTAAAAAAAAGTGCTAAACAGTATCTAAATTTTGGATGCTAACTCACAAAAAAGTGGCACCCATTATGCTAAAATGGCAACCCTGGTCCATTTTGGAATACATAGTGCTTTTCATTGGAATTACATAGTGCTTTTGTATAAGTCTATAATCAAACCAATATGATCATTGGCATTCAGCTATGGGGAACACGGTCCGTGCAGAGAAGACAGTCAGGGCTTTTACGACTTATCGTTGGCGCCCCATGGTACATGAGAACTGACAACATTCCCACTGTTCGAGGTGAAAATAAAAGTACTAAACTAAATACGCGAGGAAATTAATCTCGTTCATCCTAATTTGCTTGCTCGAGAGCTATTGCTATTTTAAGTACATTGGCGGCTAAGAAGAAGTAATACTTTGGACCTAGCCAGGTCCTAGGTTAAGATTTGAATACAAAATATTGGTTATTGCAAGAAAGGAAAGATTCAATAATAAAATATGAAGTTGAAGAGAAAATGTTATTCCAAATTTGTCGATTTGCAAAGATATTTGGTTAACTTAGTCCTCCAGCTAAAGACAACAAACATGTGTAACATGAGATCTAGTTCTAAATCACCTGAATAAAGCACTTACAAAAGTGTGCTATGAATTTTTTTATTAAAAATTTTAAATATGCAGCATCAAAAAATTGTTTTTAAAGAATCAAGATATGCGAAAGCATTTTGGAACATATCTATTACACGGCGCTACAAAATTGATACCTAAAATCGAAAACAAGAGTACCGACCATTGATCTTAAATATTTCGGCCACGCTGATTCCAATGGCGTACCCAGTTTCCCAGGCGTACCCAGTTTCACTTATGGGCCAGATTATTCGCAAATTTTCATTAAAGTTTTGCATGTTTTAAAGCAGTTTTTTTATTTTATCTTACTTTTTATGGAAAATACAATACCTTCATAAACATTCGGGTATCAAATTTTGTTAAAAAATGTGGAGCATTTTTTTATCCGTGTTTTTTCCCAGTTTTTACTATATATTTTACTATTTTTAATCAAAGCATATTTGCACAAAAGCAAAAATACAAATCTAAACAAATATTTCGTGTAAATAACCATAAAAAAGAAAGTTTGGTTCATGGAAAAAACATGAAATGTTCCTAAAATTTATATGCAACATAGCGAAAAAGGATTAAGGATCAAGTTCTGTTTAAAGCCAAAATTAATAAAGCGCCAGGGGAAGATCGTGTTCCATATGAGTTTTTAAAAAACGCTCCAGATGAACTTCTGGAACAAGTGGCAGGAATATGTAATCTTATGTACGAAAGTGGAAAAATAGACAAGTCTTTTATTTTAAGTATAATATACCCGATTCATAAAAGGGGAGATAATACATTACCCAGTAATTACCGAGGAATCTCATTCATGAATTGTTTGCCAAAAATTATGATGGGTTTGCTAAATGATAGACTATATAAATGGTCTGAAGCTCATCAAATTTTGAACGAGTTCCAAGCGGGCTTCCGAAAAAATTATTCCACTTCTGACAATATTTATAATTTGTCCTCCATAGTACATTACAATTTTTATAAAAAGAAGAAAACTTACGCATTCTTTGTTGATTTTAAGGCGGCTTTTGATAAAGTCTCCCGTAAAGCATTGATATACAAGCTCCATACAATTGGCGTATCATCGAAAATGGTACATTTCATCGAAAATATTTATAACCAATACAAAATCTGCAGTATGGACTGGCAAAGAGCTTTCTGAGGCCTTTTTTACGGAATCTGGTGTAAAGCAGGGCTGCCTATTGTCACCTTTATTATTTGCCCTTTACCTTAATGATCTCCATGATCATTTAGAAGGGGGATTGAGTATTGAAAATTTAAACGTCCGTCTGCTATTATATGTTGACGACTTAGTGATACTTGCTGATAGTATTGAAGTTCTGCAGCGGATGATATGTAAACTAGAAGAATATTGCAAAAGTTGGAATGTGGAGGTCAACTTAGCAAAATCCGAAATAATGGTGTTTAGAAAAGGCTGTAAATTATCGAACATCAAAAAAATATTAAGACTCCCAAACTTCACGCCAACTTATATACTTAGATTAGAGACATGCATTGAAAGTGGTCATTTATACACCCTAGATCTACATTTAAGATATGTGAGCAGAACAATTTTTGAATATAAAGAAGATCGGCTGCCATACAAGCTAACAAAGGTACTCCTACGGCACGAATTATACTGGGTGAAAGAGATGAACAACATTGGTCGGGAATATAACATAACGTGGACAGATGAAACATTTAGTAAGACTCAGTGGAGTGAAAATCGTTTGAATCTGCTTAGCTCACTGAAAGATAAATACTACCTAGAATATATGGCAAAAACCTCACAAACGGAAAGAATTTATAAAAAATTAGATGTAATAAATGAAAATACATACTTGATTGGAGAAACAAACATAGAAGATATAATGTGGATTTTTAAAGCTAGAAGTGGTTTAATAGCTCTCAATGGCAATAGGTTTCAAATAAATAGCTCAAATTTATGTTCTCTCTATAATATTAATGAACTTGAAAATATAGAGCATTTTCTAGGTCGGTGTAGGGCTCTAAGAGAGTTTAGAATTATGTATATAGGAAAGTCTGAACTTAGTGAAAATGAAATTATTGATGTATTAAATGGTATTAAAATAGAGTGGAATTTTTTGGCAAACTATATAAAGGCATGTGTTAATTATAGAATTTTTTTAGTAACTGAATATAATTTTTAAACATTTGTATTTCATATCATTCAAACTATCTTTTGTATTATTTTAAATAGTTAGTCGACTGACGACATATAGTCAAAGTCGCTCATTACTTATTTTATTCTTATTTTAAGGAACTATGCTTTTTGTAATAATATGTATATTGCTAAATTTAAATAAAGAAAAAAAAAAAAATATATATATATATATATATGTATGCACAGCGCATACTTTAGGGACACGGCCAAAATTGTCCCCGAAATATGCTGTGTATCGAACCAACTGTCCTCATCTTATACGATAGATGTATAAAAAGGCGCGAAAACTTTTGCGGACAGTCCCCAAAGTAAGCAAATGTCCCTAAACTATGCGGGGGGAACGAATAAATGTCCCTAGAGTATGCGCTGTGCATACATATATTTATATATATTTATATATAATTATATATAATTATATATAAATATATATAATTATATATAATTATATATAATTATATATAATTAATTATATACAGTGAACTCGCGATAACGTGAACTAATTTTTTCCAAGGCGGTTCACGTTTTCGAGTTTGTTCACGTTATCGAATGCCAAAATTTAAAATAAAATAGCACCTCTAACTATTCAAAAATAAATAATAAATAAATAAAAATAAATAAATAAATAGATAAACAAGTATTTTAAAACAAATATTTTATTCATTTTTAATAACATAAAATATATGTATATGCAATAATTCAGTTCAGTTTGCAATTTTTTGTTTCGCATGCTAAGAAACCATTTGTAAAGAGTTTTTTCCATTTTCGGAAGCTCAGAAGAACGTAATGTTTTACGCTTTCCGGTACCATAAAGAATATTATTTACACGATTTGTTATTTCCCGTTTTTTCTTTTTAATGGAACAAACTGTTGATTTAGCAACACCATATTTTCTTGCCAAGCCACTGACACTATAACCTTTTTGCAATAATTCAAGAATATTCACTTTATCTTTCAAAGATAACACTTTAGGTTTTTTTAATGACATTTTTTACTTTCACGAAAAACAATTTTTAATAACTTTCAACTTTTACGTAGCAATGTCAAAAAACAACTAACAGGTCAGCGTATACATAAAATTAAGAAAAACAAACACTGTAACATAAACCAATAAGTGAACTCAATTCGGGGAATTCCCAATAAAAAAAAAAAACATTTTAAACAGTAAACAAAAATGTGTTCACGTTTTAGAGCTGCCAGATTTTGTTCACGTTTTAGAATAGCCTGTGTAAAAATAAATTTGTTCACGTTTCTGAGACGTTCACCCTTTTGAGTGTTCACGTTTTCGCGAGTTCACTGTAATTAGATATAGTTATATATGCGGTCGATTATTTAAAAATTTGTTTATATGGTGCTATATAAAATTATATATAATTATATATGATCCCATATATAATTATATAAAATTATACATACCCATTTTTCGGATATAAATATAAATAATTATATCAGATTTTATAGAATTATATATAATTATATCAGATTTTATAGAATTATATATAATTATATATGTATAATTATATCCACCAATTTCCGTATATAATTATATATAATTTGATATGGCTTATACAATCTTGTTCAATCGGGAAGCCATATCAAATTATATATAATTATATATGGAAATTGGTGGATATAATTATATAAAATTTATTAAAACGCTTAAATACGTGTTTTGACAAAACACGGGTTTAGCATTTAGGTGTGAACTTGGCTTTACTTATAGTTTTTTTTTTTTTATTTCTAGGAAATCATAGCAGTCAAGAGGAGTTTTTAAAGCCAAATAAATTTAATATCTTTTTCTTATTACAATTTCCATTTCCAATGGATGTAATATTGCTTGAGGGTAGTCCAGGATTTTTACGTTTGGACCTGAAGAGAACACTAAAAAATCTTGAAAATGATCCTAATAATCGTGATGTTTACGATGCATTTACTAAATTAATTGAAAAGTGTTATAACCAAAAATGCCTAAATCAATTCAGTTTACAATCCTGGATACAGGATATTATTAAAAAAGTATTGAAAACACGTCCCATACCAGATGGATATAAAATTCAATACAAAAAATCGAATGCAGATCCATATATTTCTTTTTATGAAGAGTCGTATCCTGAGAAAATGGCATCATTTGATTTTGCAACCGCCATTAAAATTAATGAAAATGATAAGCTGGAAAACTTGAAACGCTTTTCAAAACTTAAAAATTTGAACTCGGATTATTTTCTTGTTGTACCATCAGTAATGCCTAATATGAATAGAAGAAGTCGTCGTAAGGATGACAAGATAAAAGTTGTTATCAACGGCAAATGTGCCTTTCAAATAATTAATTATATGGCAGAACAGGATTTATGGGATAAAGAAAATGTTAAAATTGTTCATATTCTTTTGAATGCATTAGTAAACCATTATGGTTTAACAAGTTTAAAAAGCTATTTTTTAACCAACATTTTTCTTTGGGAAATTAAAAAGCATAATGACGATTTTGGCAATAAGTCAGTCGGATATTTATTTATACATGTAAGTTTAACAACATTTAAAATTATTTACTTAATCGAAAAATTTTAAAAACATGAGCGCCCGCCCGTACTATAAAAGAGAAAACGTCGATTTAAAATCACAAAATTCGATTTTTTTTTTTAAACTCTCAAAGGTTAATATTTGGAAAAATTGTTGATATAAAAAAGTGCGAATTTCAATTATTTTTATAATGCTTATAGGGAAAAACTGTATTGTAAATATTTTGTATAGTACGGAAAAACCAAAACCTTTGTTTAAAAAAAGTCGATTTTAACAAAATTTATACTTTTTGAACATGAAGATACCCTGCCAGCAAAGAAAACAAGCTTCAAAATGAGTCGGAAATGGGTTAAAAATCTATTATTCAAATTTAAAATTTTTGTTTGAAAGTGGTTCATCCAAAAGAGCCTTCCCTTTTTTCAAAAATGTCTCTGAAACTCAAATTCAATAACATTTCTCAGTCAGTTCAGAACCATTTTTTGGTTTAAATAATTTTCTTAAAATTTTGTCTTCCCGATTATAAAAATTTATATACATATATATATATACGTATATGTATATATATAAATATATGTATGCACAGCGCATAGTCCAGAGACATTTATTCGTTCCCCCGCATAGTTTAGGGACATTTCCTTACTTTGGGGACTGTCCCCAAAATTTTCGCGCCTTTTCATACATCTAGCGTTTAAGATGAGGACAATTTTTTCTATACACCGCATATTCCGGCGACAATTTTGGCCATGTCCCTAAATATGCGGTGTATCGAAAAAACTGTCCTCATCTAATACGCTAGATGTATGAAAAGGCGCGTCAACTTTGGGGACAGTCCCCAAAGTAAGCAAATGTCCCTAAACTATGCGGGGAACCGAATAAATGTCTCTAGAGTATGCGCTGTGCATACATATATTTATATATACATATTAGGCCGGGTCGATTTGTATGGAGTCAAAAAAAAGCTCAACGTTCAAGAAAAATCGTATTCTAAGGATCAAAATAAGAAACTTTGCCGAAGGAACCATACCTCTAAAACGAATTCTGATGTCCCGACTTTTGACCAGTAGGGTCAAATTTTGAAAAATCCCACTTTAACCCATTTAGAGTGCCCAAATCGAATCCAACCCAATCGAATATAATTTCTACATTCATCTGCTAGAGCGTCTTCCGGAGAAGAAATAGAGACCCTAATCTTGGAAAGACTCCTCCTACTTTCTGAAATATCTCTATCCCCAAATTTGTACATTTTGCTATAAAAACACGGCTAAAAAGGCCCTCTTTCAACTTAAATTTGAACCTCTTAACGGTCACCTAGAATGATGATTTATGCATTAATCTGCTAGCGCGTCTCCCGGAGAAGAAGTAGCTTCCATAATCTTGTAGAGATTCCTCCTACTTTCTGAAATATCAAAGTGGGCTTTTTCAAAATTTGACCCTACGGTTCAAAAGTCGGGACAGTTTCTTATTTTGATCCCTAGAATACGATTTTCCTTGAACGTTGAGCGATTTTTAAATCGACCCGCCCTAATACATATATTTATATATATGGTTCGTTTCATCTCAAGTGACGCCAACTTCTGAAACCGATGTCTTCCGATCGGAATGAAATTTGCACCAGGGTTAGTCCTATTGGATAGTAGTTTAGACACAGTTTTTCAACAAGATCGGGCTATTGACACTTTGGCCAAATCAAAAATTTACATTTTGGCCAAAGATGTGTTTTTTTCTCATCCTATTGTTCTTAACAAAATTTGTCCTAAATAGTTTAGATAGATACTTCTTCAATCTTTCAAAAAAAAAAATTTTTTTTTGACTTTTTTTTTAAATCAAAAATTTTGACTTCTTTTTCGATCCCGATCCGAAGACATCGGTTTCAAAAGTTGGGTCACTTGAGATGAAACGCCCCATATTTATATATATTTATAAATTTTTATATATATTTATATATATTTATATATATTTATATATATTTATATATATTTATATATATTTATATATAGTTATATATATTTATATATATTTATATATATTTATATATATTTATATATATTTATATATATTTATATATATTTATATATATTTATATATATTTATATATATTTATATATATTTATATATATTTATATATATATGTATGCACAGCGCATACTTTAGGGACACGCCGAAAATTGTCCCTGAAATACGCGGTGTATAGAACCAATTGTCCTCATCTTATACGCTAGATGTATGAAAAGGCGCGAAAACTTTGGGACTGTCCCCAAAAGTAAGCAAATGTCTCCTAAACTATGCGGGGGAACGAATAAATGTCTAGAGTATGCGCTGTGTATACATATATTTATATATATTTATAAATATTTATATATATTTATATATATTTATATATATTTATATATATTTATATATATTTATATATATTTATATATATTTATATATATTTATATATTTATATATATTTATATATATTTATATATATTTATATATATTTATATATATTTATACATATTTATATATATTTATATGTATTTGTATACAGCATCATATACAATTATATATGATGGTTGATTATTCAAAAATTTGTTTATATGGTGCTATATAAAATTATATATTTAGTTATATATGCTCCAATATATAATTTTATATAATTATATAAAATAATATATACCCAATTTTTGGATATAATTATATCTGTTTATATCAGATTTTATAGAATTTTATAAAATAATATAAACCAATTTCCGTATATATTTATATATAATCTGATATGGCTTATATATTTTTTTCAATCGGGGTTTGATTGTATTTGGGATACTCATATTCCCCATGTGTTTGTTGTTGCAAGAGTTATAAAAAAATGGTATTTATTTGAAATTTTGTTTAAAAAATACAAAAAAAGACCTTGTACACCCATCATCAAAAAATGACAAATAGAATTTTAATTTTATTGTTATTTTGTCTAGAAAGTTAAGACTATCAGTTTTAACAATGATCTTATGACAGTCATAACGAGTCACAAGTAGGAATAGACCTGTAAATATTTTCTACAATCGGATGGTTATTTGTGATAAAATCAATTGTGAAATTGGTCAGAAGTTGTGTTTCAAATGAATTTTTTTTTAGCAAATTCGACTTACTCTCGAATTCAAATACGACATCCGTAATAAGGTCGAATATAATTTTAAAATTTGACTCATTTTTGACTCATAGAATAGAAAGCCTCAAAAAAGTATCCAACATTTGCTGGCTGGGTAGGAAAGGCTGATTGTTTTTAATATAAAAAATGCTACAATTGAAATTTTGTGCGATTTTTTTTGTTAATATATTTTTTTTTACTATTTTAATTTTTAGATGCTTGGAAAATTATCAAAATATTTTACTGAACGCAAAATGCCCTACTTTTGGGTCGACAATTTTGATTTATTTAGTATTTTAAAAACTAAAGAAATTATTGATTATTCTAAAATTTTAGATGAAGTTTACAAGAAACTAAAGAATGATCAAGCCCCATTGTGTTATGGTAAACTTGCTGAACATTTTAAGGTAGTTATAATAAATATATGTATTTGATAATTATAAAAAATATAATAAAAACTTTTTATTTCAGATTCCAACAGATGTAACTATTACAGCCTGAAACCTAACAAATAAATTTAGTTTTATTTGATTTTTATTAAAAATGTGAAATTGATTTAATTTTCAAACACTCTGAATTGCTTTAATAAAATTTTTAAAATTTTAAAGTTATTTGAACCAATAACTAATTATAGTTAATTAACGAAATACGATTATAAGTGGTTTGGTTGTTTTGCATACCATATTTTAGCGCTTTCTTTCGTTTTGAAAATTTTCCAAATTTTTTTTTTTTTATAAAGATTTTAATAAATCTTATTAATTATGCAAGTTTGTTTATTTCAATTCAAATTTTTTGGGAATGTTTCCTAATTTGATTTAAAAATTTTCAATAATTTAAAACCTTTTTTGCTTTTAAAAAATTATTTATTTTTTTTTTTATCGATTTCAATTTTGTTATATTTTTTCTCGTTTTTTTTTTTGCATCAATTCAAGATTTTAATATAAATATCTTTATTTAAGCCACGCTCACACTTAAATGCTAAACATTTATAAATTCTTTATTCTATTACAGAAGATCCTTATTCATTTCCGTTTTTTGGCATACTTTTTGGTATTTCTACAATTTTTTTTGTTCGTTTGCCTATTTTAGACTTAGAGATTATCTCAAAAATGAATAAATGAATAGTAACGAATAGTTTAGGCAAAAATTATTTATCTTACTGACATAATTTCAGTTCAAAAATTTAATTTTTTTTTTTTACTTTTACTGAAGATATATGTGGCGATTTTCGCTTTTATGAAAAAGCGAAATTCAACGATACCACCTTAACTTCGATGCATACTGTTGAAACTTAAGCACTTTATTAATATGTAACACTAAATACATTATTTCAGCAAAATTTCATAATAATCCGTCTATTCGTTTTTAAGTTAGCAGGATGTCATTATGTCATGTTTCACATTCCCATAAAAGTGAAATCAATACAACTTTTTGGTGCTTTACTTTCACATACTCATTTTTATTTTCGATTTACTTTCTTGTAGAAAGTAAAACGAAAGCACTTTTTTTCCTAAGAGAAGATTTTAAAAATCATAAGACTGCTTTATAAGTTAAAATTTAGCATTTTGACCGAAAACACATGTTTTCGATAATTTTCGACATTTTTCGATTATTATTTCGAATTTTATACATTTATGGGGATTAGAAAGCACCAAATTTAAATTTCATGTGCTTTTAAAATTTATTCATATTCAATTTATTCATATTCCATTCGACTGCTCTAAGCAGTCGAATGGGAACACGGGTGCGGGCGTCTTCGGACCAGGCTTCCAGCGTGCCTTACCTATGGGTAAATATCCGTCCATTTTTCAGGCGGAGATTTGGGCCATTTGTGTCTGTGCATTGGAATGCCTGCGAAGGGGAACTCACAGATCTCGCATCTACATTCTTTCTGACAGTCAGGCTGCACTGAGGGCCTTAATGGCCTATAAGGTGTCGTCCGGGTTGGTCATGGAATGCATTCAGACTCTCAATAGGCTCGGTAGAGGCAACTCTCTAACCTTGGGGTGGATTCCTGGTCATGAGGGGCATGAGGGCAACGAGAGGGCAGATTGTCTAGCCAACCGCGGGGCCCGAAAGCCCTTTATTGGTCCTGAACCATTCTGTGGAATACCTGCGGGGTATGTTAGGGAAAGGCTCAGGGCATGGAGAGAGTCTGAATTCTCTAGTTACTGGGAAAACTCTCCTGGTCAGCGCCAGGCTAAAAGATTGATCTCTTTTTCCAGTAGGGGGTCGAGGCGACTCTTGTCGCTTGAAGGGGGGTTTGAGGACCCTGGCGTCGTACTTAACTGGACACTGTAATCTCAGATACCATCTGCACAAGAAGGGTCAATCGGACACGGATTTGTGTAGGTTTTGCGAGATGGTGTCTGAGACCTCGGAGCATGTTCTCTGCGAATGTCCCAGGCTTTGTGATAGGAGACTTAGGTTTCTAGGTGATCGCTTCATTTCGCCTTCCGACATCACGAACATTTTGCCTAATAGGATAATTGGCTTTATAGGTAGCTTGAATCTGTAGGTAATCTTAGGCAGCACAAACGACCTACATTGGTCGCGGTGCATAGTGCCTTCTGATCTAATCTATTCTAAGGGGATTAGAAAGCACCGAATTTCAATTCATGTGTTTTTAAAATTCATTCGTTTTCAAAAAGTACGGAAAGACAGGACATGGGCGATTTAAAGGTATCTTGGGGTGTTATTGTGTAATTCGATTCGAAAATTTTTGTTCGAATTCGTAGATTTTATAACTTTGGTAAGATGATATCCGTACTTAAAAGTTCAACTTTGTAATACTTTTCGTATTTACTATTTGTTTTCAACATTTTTAGCAGCTAAAAAGTAGTTTTTATTACTTTATTTTCAATGTGAAAAGTCTTCTAATCGAATTTCCTATCGAATCGATTTACATAATCACCCTTATTGTGTATGTCGTATTTAAAATACGACTACGACTGTTTTGTAATAGATTAAAGAGAACTTAAACTTATTTTCTTTAGTCGTATTTTAAATACGACATACACAATAAGGGTGAATAACCCCCCTGATCGAATACCGTGTGTCCTATAACATAACTAATGCCCTATTATAAAAGCTTATGCTTATAAAGCTTATATATTCAATCTTTCTTTGTGTTTACTATCAACGGTTTCTAGTAATTTGAAATACGTTTTTAGGGGTTTTAAAAATTGTGTTTTGAAATTTTAACTTTGATACTTGCTAGCTTCCAAACCGTGCACTGCACACGTAAAATTTGTTCACAAAACATTAAGTAAATTTTGTTTTCTTTCAGAATACATCAATTTCTCATTATAAATTACTTATTTGACGCATTTGTGGTGTATCTCACAGTGAACGCCTTAAGGTGCTTTTACCGGTTAGATGGTTAAGTGTAATATGGCATTCAGACAGTGCTGCCAGGTTTATTGAGCATAAAATCGACAAATTTTCATGAAAAAATCGTCATAATATTTCAAAAAATCGTCAAAATAAAAAATATTTTTTAATAAGTGGAATAAAGTTTTAATAAAAATATAAAAGACAATAGTGTAATTCACATTGGAAGTACTAGCATGCTATCGTTGTAATACAACACGATTTACGAAACTTTTCTATGGTTTAAACTTCACAAATCATGATATTTTAAAACGATGGCACTTTACCACTTACATTGTTAATCACTTCTACATAATTCTGTGAATAACATTTCAGCAGCACAATTTTTAATTCTTAAATTCTTTTTAAAAATTTGGAAATTCTTGAACAATCTTAAATTCCATTAACGAATTAAAATGTATGATCAAATTCAAATCGCTTTACATTTGGTGGCATACAGTGAGAGAATTCTTACCAATGAGAGAATTATCTGTATGTTATCAATGAATTTATGCATTAGATCTATGAAATTACACTTTAACTCGTCCATTCAAAATTTTCACTTAATATTGCAGTTTTTAAATCTTTTTATTAAATTAATGCAGTTTTTCATATAACTTAAACTCGTCCAAGAAATTTCCTCTGTGTAACATTAGATTCTGAAATTTTTGATTATTTCATATTTTGAATTTTGGGCTCGGTTTTAATTATTCTAAATACAAATTATTTGTATTCAAAAATAGTTTATTACTGCTTATTTTTCTAATATAAATTGTGAATATCTGAAGTTTCACTTTGGGACACTTTATATTATTAGGCCTGTTTTTTAAGCACCGGAATTATTTTAAAACTTATTTTGTATTTTACAGTTGTGTTTATTCGAGTTCTGTTTGTTTCGCAAAAAATATTTTTTTATTTTCACCTAAATTTTACACTAATTAATTTTTCTAGTATTAGCATTTTTTTTAAAATTTCATTTCACATCAGAATAGCAAATAAATGTTAGATTTCGATAAAAAATAGTTTTTTTTTTAATGTTAACTAAATAATATAAATCGCTTAAATTGCTTACATATTAAACTTTTGTCAAAAAATCGTCATTTTGGAAGCATAAATCGTCCAATCGTCATTTAGTTATTTTAGTTATATTTTGTGTACTAAAAAACGTCAAAATGACGATAAATCGTCAAACCTGTCAACACTGCATTCAGACTAGATCACAAGAGACGTGTTTTGCCAACACGATTGTAAAAAAATAAAGAACTTTCCTCTTGAATGTACCCTTTTGCATGTCTGACAACTCTTCTTAACATTTTAGTCTAAAACTTGATTTAAAACGTTAAATTTTGCCATGAAATAAGTTCCCTCACAGTCAGCCAATTAACCTTGCAGAAAAATACTTCTGCATTTAATTCTCATTTTTTATTTCAAACTATTATGTACCCCTATTACAATTTATAATACCCTTTTTTTTATTTTTTCGATTTACATTCTCTTCCTTTCATAAATGTGTTAAAAATATCCTAAGTCAACCAAAAAACAGTCGAAATCCAATTTTTTCATTTTTATTTAAAAGGTTTATACTGTAATCAACATTACACTTGAGAGAATTTAAAAAAAATTGAATTTCATCTCTATCTTTTGCACAATCCGCATTTGGAAATGTAAAATTTTTTTTGTTTCCACCCTTTATGTAAGTAACCTTGAAAACAATTTGATTTTATTTAAATCTATATCTTCTTTTTTTCTTCTATTTGTTGTATGTTTGAAATTCATTAGAATTTTTTCCAAAAATGATTGTCGATTTTATTGTCACCATGCACGAGAATGTTTGCAAAAAGAAAAAAATCAAATCCAAAAACGAATATTACCCGGGTAGAGAAATACAAACGGCAAAGCGTTGGCAAAGTACTGTATATGATGGTACAGGCGTTGGCAGAACGTCCGCTTATCAAAATTTAAAGTGCTGGCCCAAACTTGAAATGATAACGTCAATCTTCGGTTGGCCGTTTGTATTTCGAAAGAATGACGAAGCATTGGCAAATCAATATGAAAAGTTCTTTAATGTACTCAGAATATTCTTAGAGTAACTAAAGGGTCCGCCATCTAACGTTTTTTTTTTCAACTAGTGCTTATTTCGTGAATGGTAACACTTATCTCATGTCTGATTTGACAGATAATTAGTTTTATCTTTCCGCTGAACGAATATGGTCCGTATGTTCGTTATCTTGTGAAAAAAGTGAAAGAAACTGGCATCCTCATCGATAAACCAAAGCGTGAAAAGCCAAAAACAGTGCGTACACCCGAGAATATTGCTGCTGTGGCAGAAAGTGTGCGTGAAGCGCCATCAACATCAATTCACCGTCGTTCTCAACAATTGAACATTTCGGAGACATCATTGGAAGAATTTTGCATAAAGACCTTGGTATGACGCCATACAAAGTCCAATTGGTTCAGGAGTTCACAAAAAAAAGTTATTTGGCGGACCCTTTATATGAAGGTCATTCGGGTAGTAACTGTTATTGTAGTCAACTTTCTATGAGAAAATTAACACGATTAATTTAGACAGCCATTTCAAAAAATAAAACTCAGAAAAAAATAAATAATTTAGAAAATTACTTTCTTTTAAACTGAATACTTTATTATCCTGACAAAAGTTAAAAAATTTAGTTTTTTGTTTGTTTGTAAAATCCAGTGTATAGATTTTTCCATTTTAAATAAATATTACATAACTATGGTCTAAAAAATCTCGATAGGAGTATATTCTGAGCAGATTACAAAAAATACTCCATGAAGCATTGTATTATAAATCTTCAAGGTTTGGTTGAAAAATGTCCTGCGAATCTATGACGTGTTCTTAATGAATTTAAGGAAATTATTAAATTTAAATAATTCAAAATATTATTAACACACTCTGAATATTCTTACAGCAACTACATGTAGGTCATTCGAGTAGTAAACAGTAGTAGTTGTTTTAACTGCTATTGCAGTAATTTTTCTATGAGAAAATAAAAAACGATCAATTTAGACAGTCATTTCAAAAAATATCTAACCAAAAATACTTTACTTCAGTTACAGTTGTTTTAAGCAGTTATATTAGTATTTTAATAAACAACTACTAAAACAGTAATTTTGCAGTAAAAAGTAAATTTTTGACTACATTTGTAATAATTTTAAAAGTAATTTTTAATCATTTCTACCTTCTTATTTTCCTGAGTAATTGGCATTGACTAAGTCATTGTTGTATAGTTTAAAAATAAAATTTTAAAATTTTTTTTAAGTGATTAGAACAATTTTTATAATAAACAAAATGTAGAATAATATTTTTTCAGTAAAAAGTATAATTAGTTTTTGAAAATTCTCATATAGTTGATATGCGCCGCTATCCAACTTAAAAAGTTTGACCGTAGAATCTACTGAAAACTACATTTAAAACAACTGTAATTTCATTTAAAAATGCGACAAAGGTAATTGCCGTTAAATTAACTAACAAATGTAGTAAAAACAACTAACAATGTCGTAAAAACAACTGACATTTATGTACTACAAAAATTTGTCACAATTGGTAAAAACTACCGTTTTTTAACAATTATTTTTGTTTGGTATTTAAAAAATATCAAAAAAAAAATATTGTCTAACAGCTGCTTTTTGTTGACATATTTCAACCCAGGCTAGGTTTAACCTAAATTAAAAATAATATAAACCACATCTGAAAAACAAAATTCTACGTTTAATAAACATAGCTAATCTACATCCTAAAAACTGGAACTAAGTGAAACAAGTGCTGGTAAAGCACTTTTTTCAAACTTTAGATTTTACCCAGGCTGGGTTAAACCTAAATTGAAAATAATATAGACCTAAATCTGAAAAATAAAATTATAGGTGTCACAAACAGCAAATCTACATCCTAAAAACTAGACCTTAGTGAAACAACTGCTGGTAAAGTACTTTTTCAAACGTTGGTAGACAGGGTTGCCATATATGAAATCGACAAAAAAAATACATAGAGAAAAAAGTAGTACAACTAAGAAAAAAAGTACAAATTTTTATACAAATAAAACAAAAAATTTTGCACATAAAGTAACAATTTATGCCATTAAGAACTAAAACCTTCGGCTAAAGTTAATTTTTTCGTCCACCCTCAAAACAAAAAGTATGTGAACCCCTCTAGAATTAGAAAAGACAATTTTTCTTTTATCTGGGGCCACCCATGCCCTAAAAACCGTTACGCCTAGTAACATATAAGTGTGGGTTCGTTCTCACGATTGCAGAAACAAATTTTGTTTAAGATCCATAAAATGTGGCTCTCTCGAAATATTTTTTACACCTCCTTCGAGTCAAAAATAGCAAATTAACCTTTAAAAAAAAACAGAAATTTTCTCCCGAATCAACATTTTTGGATTTTCCTTCCTATAGTTGATCATTAAATGGGTAAACTAAAAAATTTGGTTCGATTGAAGATCATTTTATCACATTTGTTGAAGTTTTAAATAAAAAAAAAAAACAAACTAAACTTTTGTCAGTAAATGATTATAATTGTCAGTAAATGAGTATTGAAACATTGTATAAAATGTTAAATTTTGTTACAAAATCGTCAAAATGGAGACAAATTGTTAAAGTTGGAAGCGCTTAGCAGACATCAGACTGCATTTGCTTTATTATAGTCTGAACAAATTTTCTGTTAATAAGTAGAAACAAATGTCTAATTTAATGTTTTTAATGAAAAAAAGTACAGAGTCAAGGAAAAGTACTCTTGCGTACTTCTTAAGGTGTTATGCAGAAAATAGTACAGTTGGGAAATAAAAGTATGCGCACTGCTAAAAACAGAACATCTGGGGCCGAATTACGGCATTCATTATCGAGTGAAATCGTTCGAAAACAATATTTTAATGAGAAACTACAAAAATAGTGGAGAGATCAAAGGTGGTGAAAGATGAAGGGCTTCAAACATCGCAACACTGTAATTGCGCGAGATGATAAATCTTAGAACAGTTGTTGCTTGCCACCTGATGTAGAGTTGGCGAATTTATTGAAGCTTTTTGTTTCATAGCCCTGATTTATTATTTTACTTCGGTGGGGTTAAGTGCTATGGGAACACCGAAGGTGAGCGCAGCGATACATATAAGTGATAGAAAGCTCATACATTTTATTTTTCTAAATTGATGTCGTCACCGGGAATCGAACCCGGGACCATCTGTGTAACAGTCCAACGCGCTAAGCATTACACAGCGACACCCACACGCATTGGTAGAACGATGTTTTTCCAGCTGTATTTTTTCATATACAGTCGTATTGTGAAACATGTACTGGCAAAGATCTAATAACAGGTGTTGGTAAAGCGTTGTAACCCAATGTTTGCCAGTAGTATTTTTTCTTATACAGTCGTAAATTTTGTAAAAGGATTACTGGCAAAGCACTTGCTATAAACGATGGCAGAGCACATTAAAACGATGTTGTCCCAGCAGTAGAAAAAAAGTTAGTAGAAAAAATTTTCAATTACACTTTACTATTATTGTATTAATTTTTAGTACAGTTTTTTTATTTTAGTATCATTTTTTACTATTCTCATTTTACAAATTACTAAATTTTGTACTCATTTTTGTTGCTGATTTTAGCAAAATATTTTACTAATTTTTGAAAACCAGTTGCTAAATTTAGCAAAAGTTTTACTAATCACAAAAAAATATATATATACTTTTAAACAAATAAAATTTTTTATTACAGAGCTAAAATAATGTTCATCTATTAGGAAAAAAGTGCAAAGGATTGGAAAACAAATTCGTTTTATTTTACTTTTTTAATTTTTATTGTGTGAAATTCTATTGGATGTACTAAAATTTAGAAATTTTTTTTGCTGATTTTAGCAAATTAATTTTAAATTGCAGTTTAATGAAATTTTACTAAAATTTAGTAGTTGATACTAATTTTTTTTCAAATTTAATTTTACTACAGTTCAGCAGACATTAGTTGTTAAATTTTGCAAAAAAATACCGCAAGGCTCAAAATAATTAAGTTTCCCAAATAACAGCAAAATTTTCAGTAGACATTAGAGATTTTTTTTCTTAGTGTACGGTAGTAAATTTTGTAAAACAAGTACTGGCAAAGAACTTTTCGAAAATGTTGGTAAATCACCGATGTTGTATCAGTGGTTATTCTTCATAAACAGTAGTCAATTTTGCAAAACAAGTACTTGCAAAGCCCTTTTTGAAAACGTTGGCAAATCACTTTTAACTTATGTTTGGCCAGTGGTTGTTTTTTATAAACACTTGTAAATTTTGTAAAGCAGGTATAGGCAAAGCACTTTTTCTAAAAGTTGGCAAAGCGTTCAGAATAAGTGCTTTCCCATTGCTTTTTCTCTGGTATTACTGTTAACCAACGGCCTATCAGTGCTCTGTTTTTTGTACCATCCACAATTTCTACCTGGGTAATAATTTATCACTCATTTGGTTTCTAAACAAACCAAAATAATAGAAAAATGCTGTAAAATTCATATTACTTTAATCATTAGCAGGGCAGCGACTTTCATGTAAATTCATGTTTGTAGTCAGTAGACCAAATACTTTTCTGATTTACAGAATTGTCAACATAATCTGGCATGTGATTAAAAACGATCGTTTTTAAATCGATCGTTTTTGAAATTTCATTCCAAAATATTACCCATTATTGTTAACTTAAAAAAGATATAAATATGTAAATCGATATTCCCGATTCAATTAAAGCGATCTAAAATAATTTCAATCCTCATCTTCCTCTATTCACTTTAAAAATTTAGATGTTTAACCAAATCGATCGGAATCCAAATCGAATGGTTTTTATCACATGCCAGATTGGTTTCGATTTGTTACACATTTTTGCATATTTCGCTATAAATGTATTTTTTTGCATATTTTTTGTTAATTGCCAAGTTTTTAAACTTTTTTTGATTTCAATTTCATATTATGCATTTAATTTTATATTCCCTGCCTGCAAACAAGCTCCAAAATGAGTCAGAAATGGGCTTAAAAAATATGATTAAAATTCCAAATGTTTGTAGGTAAGTGCCCAGTAAAAATAAAGCGAAGTAATTCAAAAGAAACAACATTTTCATTACACACAAAGTAGCTACTACTACTGATTTTTATTTCTTTTTTAATGTTCAAAAAATGACTAACAATTGTAGTAAAAACGAACCACAGTTAGTAAAAAATAAACAAACATTTTTTTTGTTAATAACAAAAAACTACTGTAAAAAATTAAATTTGACTGACATTTAAATTAAAAATAAGGAAACTGTATTACAACCCAAACAACTACATTTTATGCATTGGAGATACAATGAAGTTTTTTAATAACACGGTTCTACAAAAAAAAAAAATTGCTATCACTTTTCAAGTGACCTAGTGTAGGTTGTACGTCTAGCTGAGTGTATTACAAAACTGGTTTGAGAAGACCCTCAAATTTTCGATATAACGGTAAAAGAGTATTTTTTTCTATGTCGCATTTGGACATTTGTTACACAGAAATTTTTACAACAATTTTGATTTTTTAAACGGTATTTAAAATAAAATTACCTGGGTATCAATTATGTATCTTTTTTACGACACACGACAATGAAATGACACCTAAATCATTATCGTTTCGGTAATAAAACTAATTTTGTTTATTCATCTCATGGCTTATAAATGTCATATGAAACCGATGCGACAAAAATTGTTACATTTACGCTGTTAAAACCAGAATGATTTATGTGTCATTTTATTGTCGAGTGACATAAAAAAGATACATAATTGATACCCTGGTATTTCCAAATATATATTTTCTTTATAATATTAATATAAATATGTAGAGATTTTTTTTTATTAACAATTCAAATTTAAAAATGTTTTTTCAACTTCTAAAGATACTGTTTTCCTGAGTAAATGAGCCTTAATTTGTTAAAATCGGTTGAAAATCGGCAAAGTTATGGTACCTTTTCTATTAATTGCAGTTAAAAACAACAATTACTGATTACTACACAAACAACTGTCAATTTAGTAATAGTAAAACTTTTTTGAGTGCATGAAAGTCGTTGCTCTGATCATTAAAAATGTTAATTTTTGCAAATTATTAAACAAAAAAAAAAAGCTGCCCTGACCTTGAGCCATATTTTGCAATTAAATAAATATTAGACTCATAAAAACTTCAGAAAACAATACATACAAAAATTGATTAGCTTGCGTTTACATTACGCTGATTTCTTTCAATCATAAGTTTAGTGTATACTCAAATTAGATTTCAAAATCATATTTAAACTAGATTTCAAGCGTAATGTGAACGAAGCCTTATGAACAAATGTTTAGTATTTGTTTAACATATAATAGCGTGTTTAGATGACTGTTAAAATGAAACCTTTAACAAATCTAGTCGCTATTGAAATACAACCCTGAGCAGCATTGGTAATAGTTGAATGTAAGCCGCATTTGTAGACGATTACTGAGATTACTCTTATGTTAATTGTTTTGCTCTTACATAGTGACCACACTAGATATTAACTTTAATATTTTTCTGTCAGCAAACTTCAAATTCAATCTCAGAGAGAATTATATTACGTGTGGACCACACGTTACTGTTATGCCCAGTTTTTAACTTCGTATTTAAATATGCAATTAGTTAATTGCCATTTAAATTTAAGTTGTATTTAAATACAGTTTCAGTTTTTCAGTCTTAAATCATAATTGTTATTTATTTGCGACAAAAGTATGGTAGCATCATGTAATGTCAAAAAATTAATGATCATTATTCATAAAACAGCTGTTTAAAGAATAGAAAAAAGCAGAAAATATAGAATATAGAAATAAAAATAAAATGTATACATATATATAAATATATATATAAATATATATATAAATATAAATAAAATATAAATTATAAGTAAATTAATAAAATAAAAATAAAGAGAAGTGATAATTTCATCCGAAGTTGAATTTTTATTGGCTGCTGTAATTTAATTTATTTTTTATTGTTTGTTTTACCACGCGGAAAAAAACAAACTGTCAAAATCATATGTTATATTTGTACAATTTAAATAGACTTTAAATGCCCAAGATTGGTCACTTAAATGTGATTTAAATTTTAAGTTAAAAACTGACATTTGTATTAAAATAGAACTTAAAGTCCAAATGGCATTTAAATACGAAGTGAAAAACTGGGCATTAGTATCATATCTGATATCAAAATAGTGTTGTTATGATAAATCTCTTACAAATCTCATACATAAAACATTGTAAACAAATAAAATTAAAAAAATACAAGAAAAAAGTGTATTAAAAATTGTTTAACTCTTATAAATCAATTAAAAGTTATTTTTTAATCGTATAGTTGAAAATTGAATGAATAAACGGACGTCTTCGATCAACGGGAGACAGAAAATTATGATAAGACATGAAATAAATATGAATGCGTGTTCTCCACCCTAAACATTAATATGAACATAGATAATTTAATTCCGTTATTCTGTTGGCGTTCTCTCACATATTATATTAGGTTAATATCTAATGTGGACACTATGTTACGCCAGAAGGCACATTTAATTTCATACAATATTGATATGGTTTAACTTATTATGGATCAACTGTTTCGTTTTAAAATCACACTCAGAAAAGTTCTACAGTTACTACAAGACAGTTATTTGTGTAGTAATGCGTTTGTAGTTATTTTAACTGCAATTGCAGTTGTTTTACATATAACAATTATTTTTAATGTTTTTGAGGGTTGATTTTTTGAACAACCTACCAACATTACTGCATTCCGGTAACAGCTATTTTATGCAGTTATTTTGTCTTCTTGACAAAGTGTGTGTGTATCAAAAGATACAAAAACAATAAAACCAATATGGCGGCTGCAACAAGCGGCTTGTTTTGTCGATTTTATTTTTAATGTTAAAGAAGATAGACAAATAAAACGAAAACGCTGTAAATTTTATTAAATGAATAAAATATTAATTTAAGATTTGGAAAAGAAAATAAATTTATTTACTTGAATATTATTAAATGTTGTATTTCTTTTGTTGTAGCTATGTGACGAAAGAAATCAAAGAAACAATATAACATCTCTTAAAGAAAGACATGAGAAAGAAATGATTTGGATAAATAGCGTGAAATGTGAATATTTAATATACAGTAAAACTCGCTTAAGACGCACCCTCGGTTAATACGAACTAATTTAAAAGTCCCGACGTTTTGGCAACAATTTTCATATAAAATACATCTTTTAATACGAACTCGGTTAATAGGAACCCTCGGTTATTACGAACTGTTTTATGCTGTCCCAAAAACTCGTTTTCATACAAATTACCATGTTTAGTACACTCTTTATCAGTTTAATGGGATAGACCTAATATGAATTTCATATCCGTGGATAACTTTCTATATATAGATGCTAATGTTTTGACGTCACATACTTTATCAGGTGAAGAAATATTGGAAATTGTTAACCCTGCCGATGTTGAAAATTTGTCAAGTGATATATTCGAAAAAATCGTGTGCCGAAGAAGCTGACAATCATATTTTGGTAATAGAAAAACTTATAACGAATGAAATCGTTAATTCAGTCATTCAGAAAAAAATAACAGATTTTTTTTTTTTTAATGAAGAATTTTAATTGAATTTTTAATTGTGAATGCATGAAATGCTAATCTTATTTTTTATTTACGTAAAAATCTTGTTTTGATTTAATAAGTCCCCTGAAGATTTCCTTGGTCAGGAATAAAATCCGGATAGGGACAAGCCTATTGTTGATTTACTTGAATAAACGTCACTACATTGCTAGGTCTGTCAAAAAAACAGAGTAGTATTTGGAAGATGACAAAGCCAATTGTGATAATATTTTGTTGTTGTTTTTGTTTTTTCTTTGATATTTTAAAAATTTTGAATCACGCTCCTGGCCGAGGACAAGAAATTCTCATTGAGTTTGTGATTTAACATAACAAATATTTCTAGAAATTCTAATAACAAAGTCCCCTGAAGATTTCCTTGGGCAGGAATGAAATCCGGATAGGGACAAGCCTACAGCACATTGTTTTCACAATTTGTTAAATAAGTTTTGGGACTTTAGCACATTTAATTACTATAAATGCATATTTTTTATCGTTAAAAAAACCCGCTTAATACGAACCTCGCTTAAGACGAACTAATTTTTTTGGTCCCTCGGAGTTCGTCTTAACCGGGTTTTACTGTAAATATAGTTTTTTCAAAAAATTTTGTGATCACTTCTTTATATTTAAAATAATGGTAAAAATAAGTACTTATGGGAAACGCATTATTTTCTGTATTGAAATATAGGGAAAATTAACAAGTTATTAACAAGCTCTTAAATATAAACTGGTGTCATTACTGGTATTGAGAAAAGTAATGTCATTGCAATTTCTACACTGGGACACAATGAAAAAGTATGCTTTTTGATTGTGTGTTATAAAATAATACTTTATAAGTTTTTCGAAAATATTTTATTATATTATATTTCCAAAATGGTGCACTTTAAAAACGGGAAAAAAAGATTTTATATAAAATATTTTTGGTGTAGAATCGAAACGTGAATTCGAATTTCATATAAATACCACACTTTTTGGTCTGTAGAAAAGCAGGCGCGGATCCATGGGGAAGGAAAATGGGGCATTTCCTCCCCCAAAATGAATTTGTTCAATACTTAAATATAAGAAATAATAGAAAAACAGTCTAGGAATTAAAAAAAAATTAAAACTTGTAAAATATCGTTAATCAGGATATTTTTTCAAAGTTCAGGATTAAAATTCCTTCAAATTTTTACTGATAATATTTAAACTAGAGGGTACTTATAGGAAAATAAAATAACATTGCTCTATGTACAAAGTTTTGTAATCTATTTGATTTTCAGACTATCTAAATGCTCTCTACAACTATGAAAGGGTGGTTAAAATTTTTACGTACATATTTAACTATTTTTTATTAGACAAATATTTAACATGATTAGTTTCAAATAGAAAGAAAATTTTATTTTTTTGGCAACTTTGAGTATACATTAGGGTTATAAATGTTGATGTTTTTTTTTTTTGTAAATATCAAATTTTACCTATACTAGTCCCCTTTAAGAAATATTAGTCCATGAAATATATTAACAAAAAGTTCCCGAATAAGAGAGAGTTCACAATAAAAGATAAAAACAAAAGCGAAAAAATTTTCCCATACATTTTATATGAAACGTTAAATGTTGCCCTCAAATTTTTGGATTTCATACAAAATTTATGGGCAGTTATTTGCAAATTTCGAAATTTGTTTACAGTAACACAAAAAAATTTAAACACGAGTACATCTGAAAAAAAGTTAATCTATATTTTTCAAAAATATGAAATAATAAGTTCAATTATTTAAATGACGGCTTTTGAAAAAAAATGCGAATGCTTGACCTTTTTTATTTTTACTAAAATATATAGCGAATTTAATGGGTTATCTGCCTTAAAGAGCACAACTCTGACTATCCGACGAAAAATGGGTCTATATACTCATATACAACTTGATATCATTATATACACACAGAGAAAAATTTTGCTATTTGCCAACTGAAACTCGATATCTACGACTCAAATTCGGTTATTATGAATTTCAGTCGGTTTGTACAACTGAACATTAGTTTTCACAACAAAGTTCGGTTAATTCAACTGAATTTTAGTTGCTTCACCTAAAATTTTCAGAAATCTAATGGTAATATCGTTGTACTAACTGAATTTATAAGTTGTTACCTTTAAAATACACTTTTCAATTCGGTTGGCACTTTATTTCTCTGTGTGTATGCTTATATGTGGGGCAATATATTACGATATATGTTCATATCTAATAATTAGTTTATGATTTTTTTTAATATGGCGTAATATATCGTCATATACTGTATATCTGATCATATGAAATAGATGTAGATCTATATATGACCACATATTCTACCATATATGATCATATGTAAGTGCATATATTTATAATTATATAAAAATGGGAATGCTTGACCTTTTTTATTTTTACTAACATTTATAGCGAATTTAATGGTCAGGATATCCATACACAACCATCCTGCCTTAAAGAGCACAACTCGGACTATCCGACGAAACAAGTTTCTATATACTCATATACAACTTGATACCATTATATATACTTATATGTGTGGCAATATATTACGATATATGTTCATATCTAATAACTGGTTTATTATTTTTTTTAATATGGCGTAATATATCATCATATACGTTATATATTAGCATATATTGATCATATGAAATAGATGTATTTCTATATATGACCACATATTCTCCCATATATGATCATATGTAAGTGTATATGGTATAATTAATCAAAAACAATGCTATCACTTTATATAGCATATCATATCATTATATATAAATACATATAGTACAATTTTATGAAAAAAATTCTATAATTTTTATATATTTTTTTTAGCACCTTTTATAATTAGAAAATTAAAGAGTTTCTAAATGTACTGCAAAAAAAAACATAAAAACTACGGTTTTTTGTTTTGTAATGATTTTAATATTTTGCTATTAAAGTACTGAAAAAGAACCTTATTATTATTATTAGGTTTTAAACCAACAAACATATAGACTAAAGAAGAACCAAGGTACTCAACATCTGTTAGATTGTATATGCCAACTGGTTTTAAGAGAAACAGTTTTTCATATGGTTTTTTAATGCATATTTTTTAGTATATATAAACAAAATTTTGTTTTAATTATACAAAACTTATGCAGAGAATGCATTAAAAAACACAAATTAACTTTAAAATTTAATTAAAATTCTTTGAAAGCATGAAAATTAATTAATTAAAAGTACCACTGATAACACATTTTTTCGAAACTCTCTTGAAGCCAGTTCAGGTTTTTAGAAGAGAGCGTTGGCAACTGTTTCTTTAAACAAATTAAACACCTAACCCTTATAACATGCGTAATGGATTCTAAATTTTCAATTTTAAAAATTAACTAGTTGCTTAATTCCACTATAGGCAATTCACTTTCTACCACTGATCCTGTTTCGGGGTTAACAATCTGAAATTGCTGAAGTACTAAATGGGGAGATTTATCCTTCATAAACAAAATATCGTATTGATCCGTAATGCCGACCGTTTAGTTATTATTTTTCATAATTTTGTATAACAAGAACGTGTACAGTTTGCCGTATATTTCTGCTCTTGAAAAAATCTGTAAGTCTTCTATTTGAAAATTTGGCGAACAAAAAGTTTGGATTTCTTCCTAGGTAAATGTTGTTTTTTTTTTTTGTTTTACCTAGCGTTTTAAATTTATTAGATGTTCCAACTTCAGGTTCATAAAAAGCATATGAAGGGCTTATTGTAAAAACTTGATAAACCACATTTTTTTGATTGGTGGTTTTAGCTCGTTTCGAGACATAATTTGGTGAATATTTAAAAAAAGTCTAGCTTACACATTTATAACAAGTGCCAGGGGTACAAAAGTCCTTCAAAAGTTCTACTTTCTACATTAAATCAAAACTTTAAAGGCAAAAACCAGCAAAAATTTAAATGTGGCTTATCCAGTTTTTACAATAAGTCCTTCCTATATTTTTAGATTTTAAAAATATTATTTACATATACAGTTACGGAGAAAAAAATAGGGTCACTTTTTCGTAACACAAGTTAAAATTGTAAAAAGGCAACAAAGTTAGTGGGAAAATTTTGCAATATTATTTTTAGATTATTGTACAATAACAACTGTTTATTTTATGATAGAATTCAACCTTAATTGTAGCAATTAAAACAAAAAACCAAAAACAAATGGCAGAATTAATTTCATTTTTTAAAAGACAACAAAAAAAAAATAGGGTCGGTCTGTATGAAAATTGTGCGAAATATGTAGTAATCCTTGCATTTTGTATTTCAAATATTTGAAATGTCAAAGTAATTGTATATTAATTAAATTAAAGATGAAACAAAACATTTTAATTTAATAAACATTAAATGTGTATTTGGAAACTAAATCTTTAAAGTGATTATTAATGTAGTCTAGTAAAATTACAAACAAATATACGTTCAGATAGACAGAATATAGCGAAAGACAAGGGCACACATCTTAGGAAATTTTTTATGTTTCTTTTTCTTATGGCAAAAAAAGGGGTTGTATATTTGATCTAAGTAGTTGAAATATAATTTAATTTTGTTTGTGTTATATACAATTATTACTATTTATTTTCAGATATTAAATTAATTCATGTCGTCAATGTGGGAATATTTTTATATTTTGTAACGTATTGTAAATTATTTTTAAAAGAATCACAAAAAAAATTTCAGATTTTTTGCAAATAAATTAACTAAAATATAATTTTTCCACAAACTTTTTGAGTTTTTTTCAGTTTACTAATATTCAGCAAAAATTTTATTAACTTTTAGCAGGGATTTTTTAATTTTTAATCAACTAAGTGATAGCAAAACTTTTGATGAAGCTAATAATTTTGTTGCGGATTTTCAGCAAAAGATTTTGCTGACATTAGCAATTTTTTTGCAAGCACCCTCTTGACTAAAATTTAGCTGACTCAGCAACATTTTTAGCTGACTTTACTAACTTTTTTTTTGAGTACAAGAACTTAAAATTTTAATTCCATAAAGAAATCGATTATTGAATTTGCACAAAATTTGACATAAAAAGTTAATCCCCGGGAATTTCGTCCCGGGAATTTGCAGTTTAAAAACCATAACTGCAATTTTAATGTCAAAAACACGAAAAAATACAAAAAAAAAAATTTATTTTTAGGCAATTCTTTTTATGTGGGGGGTTTTGTTTTAAAATTATCAAAAAAAACGATTTTTATCATCAATCTAGTAATGCACATCGTAAAAATTTTGAAAAAAAAAAACAAAAGTTCTACCCCTAGTATTAATACTCTATTTGTTGTTTTGTAAATTAACGTTTTGTATTTGTCTGTAAGTACGTACGTATGTAAACCTTTTTGCTGGGTGGGCACTTTGCAATATCCAAAATTCCTGTCACGCAAAGTGAAATAAAAAGTAAAAAAAAAAAACAATCGAGAAATAAAAGCAAAAGTTTTAAATCTAAACTTTTGTATACATGCGGAAATTTAAAAAGATTTCGCAACCATTTTATTCTGAAGACTTATTTCTACGAGTATAAAAAAACTGTCAGTTTTTAAAAATTTAGTACGGTTTTCCTAAAAAATAGTACGTTTCCCTAAAAATTTCTGACTCCATCCGATTTTTGAGGCATACATTAAGTTTGACAGTTACTAGCTGACAGTTGCATGTGTAGTAGTTAGTAGTTGTTACTGCGATAACAGTTGTTTTGTATGAAATAAAAAAAAACAACTATATGACAGTTATTTAAAAAAAAAAACAACTAAAGAGAAATAATTAACACTTGTTTTAAGCAGTTATTTTAGTATTTTAATAAACAACTACCAAAACAGTGTTTTTGCATTAAACAATTAATTTTAGCTATCTATTTAAAAAATTCGAAATTTCGTTGAGTTTTAAAAAATTCTCGTTTAGTTTTTATTTGTTATTATACACTCAAAAAATAAGTTAGTAGAAAAGTTAGTAAAACATCTTGTAAATCAGGTATACTATTTTTCAGCAAATTTTTTGCTAAAATTATGTTTTAAACTAAAATTTTAGTTATACTTAGTCAGCACTTAACTGTTTTGAACTAATGTTTTACTAATATTTTACTAATGTTTTACTAATTTATTTTGCTAAAAAATTGTGCTGATTAACACATCAATAGTGTGAACGACAACGAGATTAAAAGTTATACGCAGAATGAATTAGATGTCAAGATGTAGTAGTGAAGAGGAAATTTATACTAAAAAGTACAACTCTAATAAGACACATAAAAAAATCAACCATGGAAGGTTTTGTATCTGTTTTTCATACATAAAACAAAATTGTGGATTGAAACAACTTAAATTTTGCGTTTTCACCGGCTTGTGATAGTCATTGTCTATTAATTAAATAAAAGACAAAATAGAATATTTAAAATTAAACAACGATTAAATGTGTATTTGTAGTCAAATTGAGTGGTCAAGTTGATAACAAATATATACCAGGTAGACAGACTAAAGCGAAAGACATACATCTTAGGTAAATTTTTATGTTTCCTTTTTCTTATTGCAAAAAAAGGGTTGTATGTGTTGCATTTTGTTATTTTTTCGTTTCGTTTCTGTAATTCTCTGCTGCATTAGCGTTCCTTTAAAAGATAGCATCATTTAGACAACCAATGATGTAAGTATCTAAAGTAAAAATTTTCTACAAATTTTTTGATTTTTTTCAGTCTACTAATATTCAGCAAAAAATTTATTAATGTTTAGCAAAGATTTTGCTGACATTAGCAATTTTTTTGCAAGCACCCTCCTGACTAAAATTTTGCTGACTCAGCAAAGTTTTTTGCTGACTTTACTAACTTTTTTATTTGAGTGTATATGATATGTATTTATATTCATTATGTACGTTAGTTTTAAAGATTTTTGAAAACGCCTAATTTGGAGATGTTGATTGCTATTTTAATAATATAATAGTTTTTATTAAGCAAAAAATAAATAAATTTGAAAAATGAAAATTCGAGTTTGTGTTTGGAGCAACTTTTTTACAGGACATTTTATGAAAATTGCTTATGTTGTAAAAAATTTAACAAAATTTTAATGGTTTTATTGAAGTTTGTATAACTTTCGGAAAAATATCACTTTAATATGATAAGACGATAATTATCTACGCTTTTATCTAAAAAATCTTTAAACCTTAGTGTCCTGGGTACAAAAAATACCCATTTAACTTAATTATAACTACTAGATTGTAAATTATCTACACTTTTATCTAAAAAATCTTTAAACCTTAGTGTCCTGGGTAAAAAAAATATCCATGCAGCTTAATTATGACTACTAGATTGTAAAGCCTTTAAATTGATAGCAAAATCTCCACTTAATAAAAATAATTATTTTATATAGCTTGATCCATTTAGGGTTAATTTGGTCAAAACAGACCCACTAAGCAATTTACAGAATAACAACTTTTATAATTTTCGGAAAATATCATTTAAGTTTTATTATATATTTATCTTTACTTTTATTAAAAGAATCTTTAACCCTTAGTGGCCGGGAGACAAAAAAGACTTCATTTTAATTATTTCCACAAGAAGAGAATATAAAGCCTTTAAATGGATAAAAAATGTACCACTTGTTAAAAACTATTATTTTGTGTAACTTGATAAATATACAGTTTACGTTTTCACTTTTCACCAAAGACCCACTAGAATATTGAGAGAATAACATTTAATATAGAGGGTACAAAACTAAAGAACAAGAGCAATTCAGAAAAAATAACTATTTGTAGGACAGCAGACCGTTTAGCTGAAAGTAGTAGTACAAATTTCACAATAAAACACCCACTAGGAAATTAACAGAATAACATTTTTTAGATTTTTCCTAAATTTGGATACGTTGTAGAGGGCATTTTACTCACGAACAAGCACAATTCTTAATGGTTTGGCCTACTACTTTTAGCTAACGGTCTGCTGGCCTAAAAATAGTTATTTTTTTCTGTAAAATTACAGATTTTTCTGTAACTGGTATAGAGTGTACCTTCTCGCTTTTTTAACGGCTTCACTTTCAGTATATTCTACCAAAAATCTTTTTTAAGTGTGTTTTTTACTATTACTACTCGAGTTGAGAAAGAGGCTAGAGATTTTTTTCCCTAGATTTCTTATTATTTTTAGAGCAGTGAAAGCGCAATTTATTTCCAAATACGGAGTTTACCCATTTCAAGACTATCAAGGAAACTACACAGTTGTGAATCCGCAGGTTTAATTGAAACTTGGATAAATTATAGGGGACAAATAAATATAAGACACGTACTTATTTAATGCTTACAATTGCACTAAAAATTACAATATTTTTGTATGAAAACATGTCTAAAATTTGAAACATTCAGATTTTTTTGTACGCAATATTAAAGTACTCGGGATACCCATATTGCCTATGCTACGTGTTAGGGTTGCCACTTATTTGAAGTACATACTTAAAAAAAAATGTTATAAAAGCTTTTCGGGAAAAGTCGTGTTGAAGCCGAAAGATTACGAAAATTTAAAAATGCTCGATACCTCCTCGATTAAATTAAATAGGCATTAATATATGTACATAATTTTAAGCTTAAACCAACAATAATTCTAACCCAAAACGTCAGTTGCAATGTCGCTTGAAATATTTAAAAGTTATCGGACATGTTAATGCGTCCGTCTTCAGAAACTGTTTCATTTGGAACCCCATTTATCTAACATTTCTTTGGAACAATACCAAATAAACCGAAAAGCGAAAAATCGTGTAATTTTTTATTTTATTTTTTGATTCCTGAACATGAGATTGGACCACAAAAAAACTGTTCCTTATTCTATTTTGCTCTATCTACATATCTGAATTTCATTAAGATCGGCGATAACCCATTGGGAGACTCTCCTTGTTAGTAGTTAGTTAGTTAGTTAGTTAGTTAGTTAGTTAGTTAGTTAGTTAGTTAGTTAGTTAGTTAGTTAGTTAGTTAGTTAGTTAGTTCGTAGTTAGTAGTTAGTTAGTTAGTTAGTTAGTTAGTTAGTAGTTAGTTAGTTAGTAGTTAGTTAGTTAGTGTAGTTAGTTAGTTAGTTAGTTAGTTAGTAGTAGTTAGTTAGTAGTAGTTAGTTAGGTTAGTTAGTTAGTTAGTTAGTTAGTTAGTTAGTAGTTAGTTAGTAGTAGTTAGTTAGTTAGTTAGTTAGTTAGTTAGTTAGTTAGTTAGTTAGTTAGTAGTAGTTAGTTAGTTAGTTAGTTAGTTAGTTAGTTAGTTAGTTAGTTAGTTAGTTAGTTAGTTAGTTAGTTAGTTAGTAGTTAGTTAGTTAGTTAGTTAGTAGTTAGTTAGTTAGTTAGTTAGTTAGTTAGTTAGTTAGTTAGTAGTAGTTAGTTAGTTAGTTAGTTAGTTAGTTAGTTAGTTAGTAGTTAGTTAGTTAGTTAGTAGTTAGTGTAGTTAGTTAGTTAGTTAGTTAGTTAGTAGTTAGTTAGTAGTTAGTAGTTAGTTAGTTAGTTAGTTAGTAGTTAGTAGTTCGTAGTTAGTTAGTTAGTTAGTTAGTAGTTAGTTAGTTAAGTTAGTAGTTAGTTAGTTAGTTAGTTAGTTAGTTAGTTAGTAGTAGTTAGTTAGTTAGTTAGTTAGTGTTAGTTATTTAGTTAGTTAGTTAGTTAGTTAGTAGTTAGTGTTAGTTCAGTTCGTTAGTTAGTTAGTTAGTTAGTTAGTTAGTTAGTTAGTTAGTTAGTTAGTTAGTTAGTTAGTTAGTTAGTTAGATTAGTTAGTTAGTCGTTAGTTAGTTAGTTAGTTAGTTAGTTAGTTAGTTGTTAGTTAGTTAGTTAGTTAGTATAGTTAGTAGTTAGTTAGTTAGTTAGTTAGTTAGTTAGTTAGTTAGTTAGTTAGTAGTTAGTTAGTTAGTTAGTTAGTTAGTAGTTAGTTAGTTAGTTAGTTAGTTAGTTAGTTAGTTTAGTTAGTTAGTAGTTAGTTAGTTAGTTAGTTAGTTAGTTAGTTAGTTAGTAGTTAGTTAGTAGTTAGTTAGTTAGTTAGTTAGTAGTTAGTTAGTTAGTAGTTAGTTAGTTAGTTAGTTAGTTAGTTAGTTAGTTAGTTAGTTAGTTAGTTAGTAGTTAGTTAGTTAGTTAGTTAGTTAGTTAGTTAGTTAGTAGTTAGTTAGTTAGTTAGTTAGTTAGTTAGTTAGTAGTTAGTTAGTTAGTTATGTTAGTAGTTAGTTAGTTAGTTAGTTAGTTAGTTAGTTAGTTAGTTAGTTAGTTAGTTAGTTAGTTAGTTAGTTAGTTAGTTAGTTAGTTAGTTAGTTAGTTAGTTAGTTAGTAGTTAGTTAGTTAGTTAGTTAGTTAGTAGTTAGTTAGTTAGTTAGTAGTTAGTTAGTTAGTTAGTTAGTTAGGTAGTTAGTTAGTAGTTAGTTAGTTAGTTAGTTAGTTAGTTAGTTAGTTAGTTAGTTAGTTAGTTAGTAGTAGTTAGTAGTTAGTTAGTTAGTTAGTTAGTCGTTAGTTAGTTAGTTAGTTAGTAGTTAGTTAGTTAGTTAGTTAGTTAGTTAGTTAGTTAGTTAGTTAGTTAGTTAGTTAGTTAGTTAGTTAGTGTAGTTAGTTAGTTAGTTAGTAGTTAGTTAGTAGTTAGTTAGTTAGTAGTTAGTTAGTTAGTTAGTAGTTAGTTAGCTAGTTAGTTAGTAGTAGTAGTTAGTTAGTTAGTTAGTTAGTTAGTTAGTTAGTTAGTTAGTTAGTTAGTTAGTAGTTAGTTAGTTAGGTTAGTTAGTTAGTTAGTTAGTTAGTGAGTTAGTTAGTTAGTTAGTAGTTAGTTAGTTAGTTAGTTAGTTAGTTAGTTAGTTAGTTAGTTAGTTAGTTAGTTAGTTAGTTAGTTAGTTAGTTAGTTAGTTAGTTAGTTAGTAGTTAGTTAGTTAGTTAGTTAGTTAGTTAGTTAGTTAGTTAGTTAGTTAGTTAGTTAGTTAGTTAGTTAGTTAGTTAGTTAGTTAGTTAGTTAGTTAGTTAGTTAGTAGTTAGTTAGTTAGTTAGTTAGTTAGTTAGTTAGTTAGTTAGTTAGTTAGTTAGTTAGTTAGTTAGTTAGTAGTTAGTTAGTTAGTTAGTTAGTTAGTTAGTTAGTTAGTTAGTTAGTTAGTTAGTTAGTTAGTTAGTTAGTTAGTTAGTTAGTTAGTTAGTTAGTTAGTTAGTTAGTTAGTTAGTTAGTAGTTAGTTAGTTAGTTAGTTAGTTAGTTAGTTAGTAGTTAGTTAGTTAGTTAGTTAGTTAGTTAGTTAGTTAGTTAGTTAGTTAGTTAGTTAGTAGTTAGTTAGTTAGTTAGTTAGTTAGTTAGTTAGTTAGTTAGTTAGTTAGTTAGTTAGTAGTTAGTTAGTAGTTAGTTAGTTAGTTAGTTAGTTAGTTCAGTTAGTTAGTTAGTTAGTAGTTAGTTAGTTAGTTAGTTAGTTAGTTAGTTAGTTAGTTAGTTAGTTAGTTAGTTAGTTAGTTAGTTAGTTAGTTAGTTAGTTTTAGTTAGTTAGTTAGTTAGTTAGTTAGTTAGTAGTTAGTTAGTTAGTTAGTTAGTTAGTTAGTAGTTAGTTAGTAGTTAGTTAGTTAGTAGTTAGTTAGTTAGTTAGTTAGTTAGTAGTTAGTTAGTTAGTTAGTTAGTTAGTAGTTAGTTAGTTAGTTAGTTAGTTAGTTAGTAGTTAGTTAGTTAGTTAGTTAGTTAGTTAGTTAGTTAGTTAGTTAGTTAGTAGTTAGTTAGTTAGTTAGTTAGTTAGTTAGTTAGTTAGTTAGTTAGTTAGTAGTTAGTTAGTTAGTTAGTTAGTTAGTTAGTTAGTTAGTTAGTTAGTTAGTTAGTTAGTTAGTTAGTTAGTTAGTTAGTTAGTTAGTTAGTTAGTTAGTTAGTAGTAGTAACCCATCTCAGTTAAAATCTTTAGTACAACTTATTTCTTTGTGTTGTATACATAATAACGGAAATATCTAACGTACTCCAACAAAAACAGACATGTGTTTTAATTCTTTTTTCAGAGGTCCAAATAATCTGAATTATATTTAATTCATAACGAGCTTTCAACCTCCGGATAATTACAAAATAAAGAAAATTATTTTGTTTTTAGCTAGGCTTATACATGTATCTCATCAGAACCTGAAGTTTCTGGAGGCTCTATATTTTCTAAAACTTCGGGTTCTGATAGGATCTTTTCCATGTATCAACCTAACTAAAATATTTTATTTAATTTTTATTTGTAATTATACGGAGGTTGAAAGCTCAATATAAATTAAAAATAACATACAAATATTCACGATGTATACAAAACATTGATGGTAATCGATTGATGGTAATTCGATGCTGGTATCGGTAAGGGCGACGCTATTTTTTTTTTATTTCGGTAACGGTATTTTAGGGGTAACGATAACCGAAATAACTGAAGAGGTTTGAATCGATAACGGTATTTTGGCGGTATTGCCTGCCATCATTGATTCAAAACAAAACTGTAAAACTGAATTATTTTGTCGTTTTGGAATGTTTGTAAAAGATTATAATATAAAAACCCAGGCAGAAAATGTGTAAAAATTAATACACTGGCAGAAAACTAACTATTTGTTAAAGTAAGGAACAAGTTTGCACTCACAAAGTCTTGGGTTCAATTCCTGTTATTGGGCTATGATGTTTAATTTTTGTTAGATTACTTTTCGATGGTTTTTATTTTAATATCAACAAAATACAATCATATAATTAAAAATTTTAAAATCTTTCAAAAAAAAAAATCCCTCTAAACAGTTTAAAAAAAGCCATCTTCACAAAAGCTTTAAAGGTTACTTTTATTTTAAAATTAATTATAAAATTATATCCTTATCCTTATTATCCTTATTAATATTATAAAAATGACTGTTGGTTTGTTTGTTTGTTTATTTGTTTGTTTGTTTGTTTGTGTGAGCATCACGTCCAAACGCCTGAACCGATTTTATTCAAATTTGACACATAGATAGTGGGCGGCCTGGAAGGAACTATAGGCTATATGAAATTTTTATATGATGGGCGTGGCACTTTTACGCCCACTTTTTCACTATTTTCGATATGGCTTTACCGATGCAATTGATATTTGGTACCCAGAAAGAGATGTCACAGATAAGCACTTTAAGTTATATCAAATTTAGATATTGTGGGCGTGGCACTTTTTCGCCCACATCTTCACTATCTTCTATATGGCTGAACAGATTTTATTGAAATTTGGTACACAGATATTGGGATGACTCATAAGCACTATTTGCTATAATAGATTAAGACTTGGTGGGCGTGGCAGTTTTACGCCCACTTTTTGTTATCTTTTATATGGCTTAAAGGATTTTATTAAATTTTGGTACACAGATAGTGGGAAAACTGAAAAGTAATATGTGCTGTATTTGATTTCGATATGGTGGGCGTGGCACATTTACGCCCACTTTTCGCTATATTCGATATGGCTTATGCTATGTAATTGATATTTGACACATATATAGTGGGCGGTCTGGAAGGAACTATAGGCTATATGAAATTTTTATATGATGGGCGTGGCACTTTTACGCACACTTTTGCACTATTTTCGATATGGCTTTACCGATGCAATTGATATTTGGTACCCAGAAAGAGATGTCACAGATAAGCACTTTAAGTTATATCAAATTTAGATATTGTGGGCGTGGCACTTTTTCGCCCACATCTTCACTATCTTCTATATGGCTGAACAGATTTTATTGAAATTTGGTACACAGATATTGGGATGACTCATAAGCACTGCTTGCTATAATAGATTAAGACTTGGTGGGCGTGGCAGTTTTACGCCCACTTTTTGTTATCTTTTATATGGCTTAAAGGATTTTATTAAATTTTGGTACACAGATAGTGGGCAAACTGAAAAGTTATCCATCATCCCAAAAACTAGGTCTAAGGCACGCTAACAACGCTAATAAACCAAACTATTTTTGTTTTTTACGTTGGCAACCAACGTCTGTCCACTGCTATCAATCGGGTAACATGACAACTCTGGATAACGCATAACCAAACGTCGCCGACGCTTTGCCAATACTGCGCCGATTTTACTATTCTGCTTGAGAAAGTATTGCGAAGGGCAAAATAAAGTTTATTTTAAAATATTTCCATATTTTATCTCTAAGCTTTTTTCAACAACCAAAGTAAAGCACGGAAATATATCTAATATTAATGGGTATAGAATTTATATCTAATTGTCTCCTAAACTTTTTTTAAATTGTACATAGCTGCTTTTGTCGGAGCACCTATGATATTATTGTATGTATTTTGCAAAAATTTTGCTATATTTTTACATAAATACAAAATTATTCTCCCAACTAAAATGATTTAAGAGTAAGAGAAGAGAAGAAAACACCAAATGTTTCCATTATAAGGGGGTTACTATGTGGGTGTTTAAATAGCGTAAATACAAGTGCATAATCAAGTAAAAAGTAAAAGGGATTTTCAGTTCATAAATACAACGTCAGTTACAAATCCAATAAGACAAAAAACCAATCTAAAATGCCAGAGTAGAATTGAAAGCAAAGTTACTTAGCCCATTTTATACCACTTATCTATCCCGTGGGAATTTTTCGACGAAAGATAAAATGGTGTCCCAATAAGCTTTTTCTAAAGTTTTTGTACACTTATTGCGCCCACTAACAGTGAAGTTCGCAATTTAAATTCAAACTTTGACGATTTTGTAAATTATAAGTTTTTTTGGCTGTTAAAGCAAATATCTATCAAACCGTAATATACAATTTTATATTCACAATTTTTGAGAATTTTTTAAAAATGTTGGTGTTTTTAGACAATTTTTAAAAAATTTAATATGGCCAATACGTTTTTCAAATTTGCTTGTTTGTTAAAAGAAAATAGCAAATTTTTTTGCATTCAAAAAGAAACGGAACACGCAAAGAAAAAACATGGTTGGGGTAACCATATTCGAAGAGCATCATACATTTTTGGATTTATGATTGCGACAACAATGTTACTATGGTTGTGACAAGCATACTCTTATCTTTTTCGTAATCATAATATGATAATTCGATTACCAAATTATGGTTCCCAATAGATCTCAATATTATCATATTATGGTTCTGGAAATGTTTATAAATTACCATAGTATGATTACTACATTACTCTCCTAACATTCTGTTAAGGCTGGATTAAATAAAATTATTTAAATAAACTTATTATAAAATTAATTAAGTAATCAAATCCTTGCGCTGACGAATAAAATTTGTGTTATTTAGGAGTTACACACAGAGAAAAATTTAGCTCTTTGTGAAAGGCGTGGTAGAGAATGAGTGTATTTTCTAAAAAATTTTCTGAATCAGACTGCGCAGTTTCTGGTATTGAACCTTCGTCAGTGACCCTGTTTTTTTGAATAATGTAATAATTGTTATGTTTTTATTTGTTCGATTGCGTCTAAATGAAATTTTCTGTGCAATCACTGACCGTGGTATAAATAAACTGATTTCTAATGCCACATGCACTCGCACTTTGTCAACTGAAATTCGGTACTTCGACTTAAATTCGGTTATTACGAGTTTCAGTCGGTTGGTTTAACTAAACACAAAGTTCGGTTAATTCAACTGAATTTTAGTTGCAACACCCAAAATATTAAGAAATCATAAGTTGTTTCTATTAAAATACACTTTTCAATTCCGTTGGCACTTTATTTCTCTGTGTGTACATAAATCATTAATTTTTCGCTATGCGATGTTTACATAAATTTTTTATTTTAGTATCTAAAAAAGCAAAACTGAACTTTCTCGTGTTCAGCACAAATCTAATTTTGTCAGGAAAAATAAAATAATGGAAACATGTAATTACAGCATAAGTACGCATTAAAATATTGCTAAGAATATTTCACAATACATTTATAATGATCATAACATGTTTGTAGCAATCATAATATTTGCACTATAACCATATTCCATATCATCTATAACAATATTATGATTATTGCAAACAATTATGATTAGACTTAAAAGCACGTTTATTTTGATTAAATTTTGCTTTCATATTTCTTAATTTTTTTTTACTTAAAAATAAATCACTTTTTTATCACTTTTTACTTAATTTATTACTCTTTTTTGTATAATAAACAATAACTTAATTTAAATAATGCCTGTCAGTGTAACCTTTGCCTAGGCTACCATGGTGGACCGGGTTAAGACTACCAAATTACTTCTTCTTCCACTAAAAATATCACCATTACAATTAACACCACTGCGTTGTTTTTATATTGTTATGCATATTTGTTAAATATTATTTAATTTGTCGGGACTGACTGCTTCTCACAACTTCTTTTCAAAAAATCTTAAACAAGAATGACACTAAAAGAGCGAAGACGCTCATAAAAAATCAGACTGATTATCTTATACGGCTGGCGCAACTATAATATGGCTGTAGTTAGTGGGAGGAATATGACAAAAAATACTATATTATGATTGTAGGCAAGAGAATAATATGATAACCGAAAAAAAGAGAGAGATTTTTACTATAACATAATTAAAGCAACCATATTATTGGTGAAATATGATTGATACAATAATAATTTAGTGGAAACGACTATTTATGGCTGTAGAAATCATAGTTTTGTGGACGCAATCATTTTGCAACCATATTTTTTCTCTGCGTGAAGTAATTTTCTGAATATTAAAATTTTTACAAGATAGTAAATTTTTGGATCCGAATTTTTAATTTTACAACATATTTTTCTCAGTCAAACGATTTTTAAATAAATCCTTCACCAAAACGGCATATAACTTTTATTAATTAATAATTTTTCAAAAAAGAGCTTTAAAAAAATTTTGAAAATTGTGTTTTTTAATTTATTATATGGCAACCGTGAAACCATAGTTTTAAATTTTGTTTAGTTATTTGTATAGTAAAGAACTCGAATTTTCACATGCTTTTACTCCGTTATTATACCTCCCTCCAAAATTATCGGATCTTAAGAGTAGTTGTTGCTTTAAAGCAACGGCTGAGTAAAATGGGTTAAAGTCAGTGGGGTATTTGAGAAAAAATAATGCTAATAAATACAGAACATCTAAATTACTGATCCGATCGGTACGAATCAAATTGGAAATTGGAGTAATGTACGTTGTAAGATAAAGAAAAAAAAATGCTTATAGTTGTAGGTTATCTCCGTGTTAATAATACTTCACCAAAAAAGAAATAGTAAAGTTTTTTAAATTAGTTTTAATAGTTTAGTCGTAAAAAATGCTTAAAGTTCTAAATTTAAACAATTTATGAAAAATTGTCATTTTTTGCCAAAAAAGCATATATATTTCTTTACAATTTTGTTGGAACTTTGTTAAAAAACTTCTACAAATTTTAACATTTTCTGAAAGATTGGGCTTTGAAAAAAAATGGACATGCACCCTACGTCAAGCATTGGTTGAAAATGAAAAAATGTTGACAACAAAAAATTACTTTTAGTGTGGTAAAATTGCAATTGAAACAAAGTCTTCAGAAACGTTGGGCGCCATATGAATAACGACTCATACGGCTTCATGGTGAATGTTAGACAAGTTGTCACATAAATGGTGCCCAACATGGTGAAAATTCAACAAGGAATTTCAATAAGCTAGTTTTAGAAAATGCATAATTCTAATCTAGACAACTCAACCAATATTAAAGGATTAGTTTAAAATCGCATACTGGACTTAATGGACGGCATCATCGCATTTTTATCAATGAATTTATCATAGGAAGAAAGCAATCAGAATATGATTCTTTGAAAGTAATTTTAGTCATTGCATGACTTGGAAGTTGATCATGTAATGATATAGCATTATATGATCAGCTTTCTTCCTATGAATAGTTATTGTTGAATTCATCAATGCATTTGGCATTCTTTGGCAGCACATTTTTTAGTATGAAAGCTCAGTAGATTTGGTTCAGAGGGAGTAAACATTATTTAGTGTATTAGTAATAGTTAGTCGAAGGAAATCAGCCAATGAACCCCAAATGATGGGGTTATGAACTATTTTTTCTTTTAACGTTAGCAACGTTTTTTCTTTTTTTTGAACTAATATTGTTTTCGACACGAAATTTTATAAGTAACGACACTAGTCCATAACAAAATAACAACAAAATACAGCAGAGAAGAAAGAGACAAAGTTGAACTTTTATTTTGAAATTTACTGCCCGGACGAAAAAATCGAAGCTTACAATTGATTTGAAATTCATTCACAAAAACAGTTAGCGCGTGGCACGTGAAGTTAAAGAACGTGACAAAATTTCCCTCTTTACACCAAAAAACTTAGAAAAAGAACACAAAAAAAAATCAAATGAATTAGAATACTTATGGATTATAAAATACTAATAAATCAACAAACTATACAATACTCAAAAAAAAAACTAACTAATAAAATGTAAATGATTATTTGAATTACATTTTGGTGAAAATTATCAAAAACATTGTGGAATGTAATTGATTTACAATTAAATTTATTACTTACGACGGATATACTTTATGGGAATTTTATTGTTATAGAAAAGAAGAAAAAAATAAATCAGAAATAAAAATTTAATCTTTATTGAACATTTCATAGATTAACTTCATAAAAATGCCTTTATCGCTTACAACACGTCGTCGACAACAGACGTCTACTGCTAAGTGGTCCTCGTCGCAACAGCATCTTTCTCAACATCAAGATCTGTCATCTGTCACACAACATTCCGTACGCCATCATAATCATCATATACAACAGCCCGTACGCAAACAAAGATCTTTCATTGAACCATCACATTTAAATAATTCCCGTCTATCTTCCTATACTGGACGAAATTATTTATCACGTGGTCTTTCTGTAGGAAGATCACATGATATACAACGTTCCTTTCCCAAACAAGTTCCAAAGAAATATAATTCCAATAATTCTCATACGGAAGATGGAAGATCAGATAGAAATTCTTTAAAATCCGAAGATCTAATAAAGAAAAATATTGCCGCTTGTGGTCAAAGTAGTGAATTGTTAAGAAATTCTCGTAGATTGCAAGCTTGGTCATCGACATCATCAATTTTGAAATCATTAGACAAAGAGTTAGCTCAATTAAATGGTGTGGTCGGGAAGTGTAAAGATGTCAAGGCAGATATAGAAAGTGTGGATTATGTGGAAACAACTAAAATGTAAGTAGTTTTTAAAAGAAAAAAATTGGAGACGGTACAAAAAACAAATTGCTGTATAAGCGTTTGTTTTTGATGGTACAAAAAGAAGCATTTTTAAAGCGTTTGTTGTCAATGGTGTGAAAAAAAGAATAGCAAAACATTCGTAAAAAGTACTTTGGGAGTACTTTTAATACAAAATTTACAAACGCTTATGAAAAAAGAACACCAAAAACATTGCTTTGAATCGTTTTCTAAAAATTCTGAAAAGCACTTTAGAAGTACTTCTTTTACAAAATATACATCTGATTATTTGAAAAAAAAAACACTGTAAAAACATCGATTTAAAGCGTTTTCAAAATGTTTTAAAAGTACTTTCCCAGCGCTATATTATTTTAAACTTCCAGCCAATATATCGGCGATGCAACCATTAAATCTTTCAGATGATAATTTAGTATCTCCTATTTATCTTCTTGAAGAATTGCTTTCGTACTGCGTTGAAGTATTGTATTAAGGACACGTTTTCTACCAAATGGAATATCTTCCGTAATACGAAAACGATTGTTGCCGGAAGAAAAATTTTCTTCCAGGCTATACTATAGGAGAATCGTATTGCCATGTTTACTGGAATAATGAATAAATTAATTATTGTGTTTTAGTATTTATTGTGTTTTAGTATATAAATTAAAATTTATTTTTCATAATTTTAAAACATCAGATTGATCTATTTTATTTCGGTAAATATTTCATAGTTTGCTTATTATTTTGACAAAGATTATATTTTTATCTAAATCTAAACTCCCTATTATAATGAGAAATGGAATTTTGGACTTAACTGGAATTTAGGATTTGTTTAAATTTAATTCCTGTATTTGCATTTTTGCATTATTTTAATTTTTTCCTTCACTTTATATTGGCAAATAATGGTTAGTCTAAGATAAAAATATGTTTTATTTCAAATTAAAAGTCAAAATATGGATTTTTTAACGAAACAAAATAAATCCTGTTATTAAAAAACAGGATTATTTATGAAAAAACTTATATCTGTAAAATAATTTTAATTATTTTTAGTTTTCAATTCTTTTTAAAGAATTCTCAAGTAAAAAGCTTAAGTTTTTAAAATTTGAAGCACATTTTTCGTTATAAGCGTAACAATTTGTATGAAAATTCGTAAAAGGGTCCAAAATATTTGTTTGTTATATAAAAATTTCGCTATAAACGGAGTTCGTTACTACCGTATTATTTTGTATGAAATATGTAAGTAAATGAGTTGGAACCAGAAAAATCGTTCATTATAAAAAAAAGTTCGTTATAACCGTACTCTACTGTAATTTAAATGTTGAATTCCAAATCAAAAAAATTATATCAATAAGTTTTATTTATCTGCAACAATTAATAAAATACATTTGAAACAATACCTGACTCTACACTGAGAGAATTAATCTTCATGAAATTTATGAAACTATTTTTTTTCGTAGATTCCATGAAGAATTTCGTTGTATCCAATTTTATTAATTTTAAGAAAATTTTCATAAAATTTCATTGTTTCATAAAAAAACTGTATTCGATTTCATAAATTTAATGAAAATTTTCTTTAGAGCTATGAAATTATTTCAAAGACTTAATTTTTTTATTCTTTTATAAAATTTTATTAATTTTTATACTTGGAGAGTTAGTATTTTTAACAGTTAATTCTCAAGTGCTCAACATATTTTATAAAGTGCTTTATTATTTTAATGTAGTCTTTCATTAATTTTGGACTTCTATGAAATTGTTTTAGAAATCATATGCCTTAGTTCCAATGCATTTTTAAGACATTCATGAAGAGTTTTATTAATTCAAAGAACTTCTTATTATCAAAAAATTTTATTTTATGAAACTGTTTCATAAATTCTATAAACGCTTCAATGTCGGAGTGATTCAACCATTTTTTTTGAAGATTTTCATTAATTCTACAAACATTGATGAAACCTGTTTCAAAGATTCTATGAAGAGTTTTAATGGAGTTCCAGTGATAATTTTCATTAAACCTATGAAGAAATTCATTACTGCAGTGATGATAATTCTATCAGTGTACAGACTTTTATACGCGTACACCATAGATTACATAGATATCAAACATTTTTTCATACACATTCAAATATTTATTGTATATGTATACCACCTATGTCCAACACATTCCCATGAGTTACGTGTACTGACAGCTTATGTTAAAGAGTTTGAGATCTAAGTAATCTATGGTATAAACACTGTGTTTTATATGAAATTTACTTTTGACGAATTTTTAAAAAACACCAGTCATTTTGACTGATTTTGGGCCGAGTAGGTATAAACAAAATCTGGCAATTCTAGTATTAATAATAAAAATTGTTTTTTAAATAATTTTAAAGCTAAAACTTTCCGAATGAAGTGCAATTTCTAAAAAGTCCGCTTTATCATGTTTTCACTATTAAAGATGCATTAGTGGATCTAAATGACTGCACAAAATGCTTATACTCTCCACATACTGTGATGAGGGTATATATCAGTTTGTCATTCCGTTTGTAACGCATCGAAATATAAGTCTAAGAGCCCATAAAAAATATATGTTCTTCATCGTTGTTCAATTTTAGGCGACAATTTAGCGATGTCCGCCTATCTGTTGAAACGGCGATCACGGCGCGGAAACCCAATATGCACTGCTCGTTTTTACACAGTTTGATGTACATTTTCTCGAAAAGTTTGGTATTAAAAATGAGCAAAATCAGTCCAGCGATTCAAAAGTGCAAATGTGAAGTTACCTCTAAATTTTCCATAAAAATCTGTTAGTACAAATATATAGCAGCGATTGATGTATAAAATATAACGTCATATTTACCCACCAGACGCTAAGAGGTGAATAATATTTAAAATTTACCTCAAATATTTTTCACCTCAAAAATGGTTCTTCACCTTACAATTTATGTTTTACCTCCTAAAAACCCTAAAATTATAACTCTAATGCCAGTGTTCGTTTCATTGAAAATAGTTTCATAAAAATTATGAAGCTTTTTCATAAAATTTTAGAAATTTTCATTCAGTTTAATAAAAAATTAAATTAAAACTCGTCCGAGAAAATTCTCTCTGTGAACACTCAAAAAAGTGGGTCGGTAGAACCAACAGAAAATAAGAGTTATTATTAGCTCACAAGGAGACAGCGAGACATGCGTGCTAAAATTAAAATTTTGAACAGTTCGAAGCCTTTATCTTCTTTCTATCCTCTGACTGACAAGGAGGAATGTTCCAAAGTTATGGATACATTGTCTAAAATGGCATGCTCTTCAGATCTAGCTCAGAGCAGTAATACTCCGAGCGCATCAAGAAAGCAGAGGAGGAATGATTCAACCTTACTGATCGAAAATTCCTTCCTAGTAAACCAGACTAATGAGGACGTAAGTAAAAAGAAGTAGAAAAAGTATGATAAATGGACTCGGAATCTCCCTCTTTTTCAGGAACTGTATCCGGAGGCTTTTGGAATTTTATCCGATGGTTCTAATGCCTCTGGATAACATAATATCCTGTATCGAATTCTATAGAATTATAGCGAGCAGGAAGGACTGGGAAAGCCCAACTGAACTGCTTGGGGATTACTCTGATACCTTCTACACTGACGGATCTAGTACCTCTATCGGTACTGTATCTACTTGGTATCTGGACGAATTGAACAGATATTAATATGCTATGGGTAGAATGGCAACAGTTTTTCTGAGATTTTTGCTATTTTGTATGTGACGAACAGGAAAACACATCTCTACAGGCTTCCTTGGTTTGATGCCCTGATTAAAAAGCCGCGGTTAAAGTTGCCAAAAATTACTATTTTGGGGCTCTTTTATTATACGATTGACACTTTCTAATGATTTAAAATAAAGATAAATATTTAGAATACACTTTACTCTTGAAGATACCGCAATGAAATTTTCTAAAAATAATTGTTAAAATAGCGTGAAGATACATTTAACAAATGGCTTCTACAAAAAAATATAAACACATTTTTAATATGATATTTGAGAAGAAATAATTATAATTTAGTACAATTTAAATGATAGCGTATATTTTAAATGTAATTTAAACAAAGTTGGCCTAACAATTTTAACGTTTTACACCTAGATTCAAAACAGGAAAGTTCAAAGTTAATATCGTAACTCTAAAATAAATTTAAGCCGGTCGGATTCATAGCCTAGACTATTTTTAAAAAGGCATAAAATGCAATTTTTTCTATAGTAATACACAAATTTTAATAGTTTGTAAACTTGTTAATTCATTAACTGCCATCGTAATAGAAATGCTTAAGCTGTTCGGATGTGATGCTTACACAACTTAAAAAATGGTTAAAATAGCAGTTTTTCTCGTTTTTAATCTCAGATTGTGACGTAATGGACAAACTTAGAGCGAGACAAAATCTATTAAAAGTCTGTATTGCGGTTCAAACCAAATCGACTATTTCTTATTTTCTGTTAGTATATAATCGATAATGTATGGAGGGATATGAGATCAGCAGTGATGGTTAAGCTGCGCTTAAGGCACTTGAGTCTTCGATGACTTCATCCAAGATTGTTCAGGAGTGAAGGTGCGGACTTAACAATGTTTCTATGGCGAACACGGTCTGTATGTTATGGGTTCCGGGCCATGTGGGTATTCCGGGCAATGTGGAGGCTTAGTCGTTGGCAACCATTGGTTTGGCTTCGACTACCACGAATCCGGAGCCACAGCTGGGTATCAGCCTTTCATGGACAGTACGTTGAATTAACTCATACATGTTTATGAATCTATTCATAAACTTCCCCTGCCTGATATTCTCAGATTTATAAGGAAGACTGAGAAATTCTAGGCAGGAACTTCTTTTTATCTTTTGTTTTTATCCCTTTTTTGTCTTCATCTTTCTTTAATTTCCCTCTTATGGGTATGGTACAATGGACAAAATATAGTCTGAGCGCCATGGACTTGCCTTTGTGCCTGTGTGTGTTTTGTTTGAAGAAATAAAGTTTGCTAATTTCAAATAAAAATCGCAATGTTGAAAACTACATCCAAAACGATAACATTCGTAACCGGATTTATTATTAGCGTGATTCTATCAAACATTATTTATTAATAATAACAAATATTTGACATTTTATTATGTCAGGGTTTTTATCTAAATAAAGGTAAAATAATACGGTTATTGAACCATCTGTCAATAATTTTGTAAGTTTTTATTTACATGCAGTCTAAAAAAAAATAAATATGTAATCGTATATTTTGCAATAATAACTAATCAAATTGACATAGTTTTTTTTTTGTATATTTCGGCAAACTCAAAATAAATATTAACCCTCTAACAGGCAAAAGCTGTATTGAAATGGAATTCATATCATGTGCTCGTCTCGAAAAACAAACAATAAGTTCTTCTACAAACATTTCTATCGTATGCTACTTTAGGTGATATGAGCCAAAATAAGTTTAGGGTGAATCTCGAAAACTAGCGCGTAAAAAAGAGAAGTTTTGAACAAAAAATATTGGCCTTACCAAAATATAACCACAATCGAGAAAAAATGTTTTGTGCTTCTATTTAAGAAGATATGGTGATTTTTTTCTTTTTGGAAAAAGCGAAATTGGGCGAAAAAGTATCTAAACTGCAATGTATATTGTTCAAACTGTAACGCTTTGCTAATAATACCTAATGTCTTCTTTCTGCCAAATTTCATATAAATCCGTCTATTAAGACGATGTTCTTTATATAGTGTCCACACTAGATATTAACTTTAATATTTTTCTGTCAGCAAACTTCAAATTCAATCGCAGATAGATTTATATTACGTGTGGACCACACATTACTGTTAATGTTAGTATTATATCTGATATCTAAATAGAGTTGTTATCATAAATCTCTACACAACAATATTATGATATGAGCTGTCAAAATACATACACACATACATAAAAGATTGTAAAAAAAAAGAAATAAAAGTTAAGTGCCTAAAACTAAAAAAATACAAGAAGAAAAAGTGTATTAAAAATTGTTTAACTGTTATAAATCAATTTAAAGTTATTTTTTAATCGCATAGTTGAAAATTTATTGAATAAACGGAAGTCTTTAGATTTTTAGAAATTCCTACGGGTATAGTAAGCAAGGGGGAAAAGTCTCTTCCTTGGCGGTCTTGCCAAACCACTAAAGCTAGCAACTTGAAACTTGATATGTGGGTAGCTTATCACAAGTAGACATCTGCGTATAGCGGTATTTTGGAAATTTCTACGGGGAGTGGTAGTAAGAGGAATAGTCTTTCTATTGGTGACCTTACCAAAAACTTTGGTATGTGTGGTCCTTATCAGGAGTAGAAATCTGTATAAAGCGAACATCTGTATTGACGGTATTTTTGGAAATTCATACGAGGGGCAAATAGGGGAAAGTCTCACCTTTCTGCTTAATCAAAAGTAGACATCTGTGTAGAGCGTATTTTTAGAAACTCTTAACACGAGTAGACATTTGCATAGAGCGTATTTTTAGAAATGTTTACGGGAACGGGTAAAAATGGTTAAAGTCACCCTTGGTGGCCTGCCCAAACCCAAATTAGGTATTTAAAATTTATGTCCAGGATCGTGGTAAAAATAGGGGTTAAAGTATATAAATCTATCCCTTCTTTAACCGCTGAAGGAAGGATCTTGAAATATGGCATGTGTGCTATTGACCCGTGTAGACATTCCCTTAGAAGATATTTTTGGAAATTCCTACGTGAAGGCCCAAAAAGAGGTATAGTCTGCCCCTAGACGGAAATTTGATGAGTGGGTCTTTAATGGCTAAACGTTTTAAATTTAAATCATATATTCCATAGAATATGTCCTAAATTACTGTTATGGTTCTATTAGAATTTTAAACAAGGAACGTAATAAAATTTTGGTATAAAGGTGAACAAATAAAATTTGATAAGTTTGTTCTTCCATCCTCTTAGACAGGTTTTTTGGAAATTTCTACTAGGAGGGGTAAGGAGTATCCCCACTGACGGCATGCCTATTCCCTTTCAGTAAGAAACCTAAATTTAAAATATTTGTTCACTTTGTATGGGCTAATTCACAAATAAGTTATATTTTGGAACTTTTGAAAATAACGGCGTAAAATATGGATTTATTTGGGGAAATGTCTGCTCCTAAAAGCCTCTAAAGTAATGATCTTAAAATTTTGTTTGTCAATACACACAGCATAAACCATTGAATCTAGGAACTTATAATTTGGTGTTGGAACCGCTAAAACTGGGTATTCAAATTAATTTCACAACCTAATATATTCCGATATATAAAACTACCGGTAACGAAGTATCGGGCTTGTTTAAGATAAAACTTTAATCTGACTTATATTTTATTATCAAGAGTTTTTAGTCAAATTAAATTTATTTTTGAACCCTATGTGTGATACAAAATAATAATTTTTTGAAACTTTACGAAATTTTGATTTTAAAGCTTTCTCGCTTCAAAAACGTGCACTGCACACAAAAAATGTTTCGTAAAAATTTATGTAAATTTTGTTTTCTATCTAAATACATATATCCATTTGCCCTTAGGCAAGCTTTGCCTGTTAGAGGGTTAATATTTAGATTTGACTCCATATCATACTTAAGTTACTCAAAAGGAATTATGAATTGGGTTTTTGCCATACAAAATTCATTTTCTCAACCACGCAAACTTTTTCATACACAAAAAAAGCAAAAGTACTTATGAATACAACAATAATAACAGTGGGCAACAAAAACTTGTATCCTTAAAGAAACCAACCGAAAATCAAAGTAGACTATCAGTAGACCAAACCCCCACAAAAAGTTTTGACAACTCGAATTTAATTTTTATGATCTTTTGAAGTTGGCATTTTTTTAGTCCAATTTTTCGACTTTTTAATGTGACCTCAAATTTGTTGCACAGTGTAATAAGGACATGTACTTTATTAGGTTATTTACTTTTGTTAGAGAAAATTGGCAACAATAAAACTTAAAATGAAGACAAAAAAACTATATATGAAATGACATGACACAAAAAATGACATGTGCAACTAACAAAGTAAATAAATAAAAATTGAAAGTACTTAATTTGCATGAGGAAGTTCAAAATTTTGTAACATATTAATACAGGTCATAGCTTGCTTTTTGAAACAGTTTGATTAAAGTTGTAAATTCTCTTCTTTTTCCACAGTATTAAAACAAAAACGGATTCTGTAATTTCTATTAGTTCACATGGATCTCAAATTACAAAAAAATCAACCAAACCGGAACCTAATAAAGTAAATTTAAGCATTGTCTTATCACATGCTTTAAATGCTAGCAGAGAAGAGAATGATTGTGTGCTCAGTGAACAAGATGATGATAGTGATGACATTTCAACAGATTCCGGAAAAGTTATAGTAAGTTAAGATGAAGAATAAAGTATTAAAGTTGGAAATACCTAGATAACTTTGTAATAAACTACTCATGATTTAGATTTAGATTTACCAACATGGTCCTTCGAACGGTAGAGCATAATGTAAGAGCTATAGCAAAGAGTACCTTTTAATTTTAAAATATACAAAATTATTATTAAAAGTCCTGAAAAATACACTTAAAAAGAGTATGCAAATATAATCTACTGAAAATGACAATTAAAACAACTATAAATTCAGTTGAAAAGACTACAATCGTAATTACTGTTAAAATAACTAAATATTTTGTTATTTTTCAATTTTGAAAAAAACTACACACAGAAAAAAAAACTGGGGGAATATTATCGAAGTGCTTAGTAATTATACAACTACATAAGTTTCAAGTTAGTTTTACAAATATCTTGTAAAATATATTTAATTGTTTTTTAGAATATTTTTACTAGGCTTGTATATATTTTACAAAAATTTTGTAAATATTTTACTAGGAATGAAAATTATTCAAGTTCGAGGCCATACTTTATATTTCTTTATTAGGATATTGTCCTAACAAATAATCTATAGAGTTTTTGTTTTCAAATTTATTAAGAAATTTATTCGAGAATTTTCTAGGTTCCCATCATCAGAACACGTTTTGAAAGAAGTGACAATCCCATGCAAAACATCAAACATTCATATAAACTATTTTTCTCACTTAATGAGAACTAATATATGAGCTCGAAGTTAAAGATTATCACCATTGATCAAAAATAAATTGAAAAATTGTTTGTTATGTGCAAGGTCTACCTTTGTTAGATAAACAATACACGTTTTTTGTTTTTTCTCCTATTTATTTTCACACTTGTTTTGTTTAAAAACAAAATGTAAAGGGGGGAGTAAACAATACCGTACTTTGTCTTTTATACAAGTTTGATATAATTTTTATTAAAAATAAAAATTATGTTTTTTTCGACCTTTAATGGTGCAATAAAAATGAAAATTATTCAAGTTCGACGCCATACTCTATATCTCTTTATTAGGATATTGTCCTAACAAATAATCTATAGAGTTTTTGTTTTAAAATTGATTAATTGACCACTTTCAGAAATGTTTATTTCGGGAATTTTCTAGGTTCCCATTATTTATTAAATTGTATCACTTTGGATCTAATTATATTTAAATAGATACAATTTAATAAAAAACTATCCAATTGTATCCGAGTTTTGTCCCGATATAATTACATCTAATTATATTATATTTAATACAATTAGATATAATTAGATACAAATAGATACATAATAATGCAAATATGTTTAAATTGAAAGATATTAAGTTATATATATTTGACCTCTAAAAATCGGGTTCAAAGCACAAAATGTATGATTGAAATTTGTAAATAACTTTAATTTTGAAAGGCGTGGTAGAGAAGAATGAGTGTATTTTCTAAAAATCATAACTACATTGTAAGTTTTCAATTTTTCTGAATCAGACTGCGCAGTTTCTGGTATTGAACCTCCGTCAGTGACCCTGTTTTTTGAATTTTTTGAATAATGTAATATTTGTTATGTTTTTATTTGTTCGATTGCGTCTATATGAAATGTTATGTGCAATCACTGACCGTGGTATAGATAAACTGATTTTTAATGCCACATGCAGTCGCATTACAGAGCGCTTTAGCCCACTGATCTATCGTCAGGTCGATTTTTGTTGTGCTTAAAACTAATTTTATTCAATACACTGTGTTTTTGTTCTTGCATACATAATCTCACAATCTACACAACACAACAGTCCTATTTTTGGAAACTTACCTCACTCTAATGTCCACTGCTTTCCCATATGTTGCAAGTGATGCCACATATATGATATATTCTTTGTATATTCGATAGATATCGCTTACGTAGTTAGGGAATTGCCAGAGAGCAAAGTTTGATTTTTTGTTTGAGTTTGAATTTTAACGTCTTTTTCAGACAATTGCAATTAATACTATAATTAATATGCAATTTTATTTAATTTTAATTGTGAAAGGCGTGGTAGAGAATTTTATCTATATTTTTAGGACATAAAATTTTCGTTTTAAACGAAATGGTTAATTTCAATTTAATTAAAAAAAATGTTTGTCAATATTTAAATGGCCAAGTAAAATCCAAATACAGGTTGCAGGAAAACTTATACTGTATTATAATAGATTATAATTTCTGTTTTACAACCGATTATTTTTATATGGAGTTTGTCCTATTTGCAAAAGGTTTTTTATAGAACTAGTTCTGGGACAGTGAAACCTTACAATTTGACTCCCAGGAACCTGTTATAGAAACGTTTCCATGTAACATAGGTAATGTGTTCTCATATTTTGTTTGTTATTTGTAATGGAAATTGATTTCGCAAAATTTTAAACTATTTTCGTAAAATATTTGTGATTTTTTAATTATATGAGTTACATAGAAACTGATTTAGGAAATTTTTTCAGTTTTGGATATATGTATGTATATAAGTATGTCTAAAATGACAGAAGACGTTTTTGATATTATGTATTATATATAATTATGTATCGGGTTATATCTAATTTTATAAAAATTTAATCAAATTTATCAACCATATATTATCATATATAAAATTTAGAATAGTATTTTTTTATACATGATTGTATGTGCTTATACTTGAATTTTTTTTGTGAAACATTTTGCAAATACAAATATGCTATTTTATATGATCATATATTTTTATATTAAAGAATATATCGTTATATATATTTTTTTACTCGGGTATATAGTTTTACAATAGTGTGTCGCTTAAAAAATAAAATTAGATTAAGAATATTCGAAACAGAATTGTTTTCTTTTATTAAATTATTTTTTTTAAATGCTTGTATAAGTAGTTGTTTTAACTGCATTTGTAACTGTTTTTACTACATTCGGCAGTTAATTTTTAACAGTACATATTGCAGTTAATTTAACTCCAAATGTAATGTACAACTTTTTAACTGCAATGGCGGCTATTTTAACTGACAATTAAAAATAGTTAATTTTATCTGTATTGTGAGAAATTAATGGGTCCTGTAAAACACAAAACTGTTAGTTTTAATCCGGCTCCAAATACAATTATAGCAGTTTATGCACAACGAAATTGTGTCCCAACTTATTTATATTGTCCCAAACATATTATGGATAGGAAACGGTAAATGTAAGGATTACAGTAGCAATAGCGCTTAAATTTGCTTTTATTTTTACAGAATTTGTCTGCAAAACATAAAGAGAACAAGAAAACGGAAATTGTGACAAAATCTACGGTGATTCCCTCAAACCCAGTACCTGCAGAGCAAAGACGAGCTTTATATCACACAAATAGATTATCTTCAAATTTAACATTAACTTCTACTAACACTAACAGCGTAGCAGCTACAATTACCGGTATACAAAATCCTCAAAATTTTAACGTTTCCCCATCATTGACTGTACAAAAACGTCCACCATTGGTACGTGCTATGTCGGCTCCAGTGCGAAGTTTTGATGAATCCACAAAAGGTTCATTTTTAGGCAACAAACGAAAGTCGAGACGTCGTAAATTAAATGCCCGCCAAATAAGCTGTATTGATAAAACTGCAGATGAGCCATTAAAAACAAAAGATTTTAATTTTGATTCAAACCCGGTAAACAATAAAAAAGTTTTAACACGATCTAAATCGGTAGCTCCTGATGTTATAACATTAGTTTCACTAATCAGTTCAGAGGGTTCAGATTCGGAAAAAGAAGATTTTTCGACAACACCCAGCAATTCAGATACAAGTAGTCCCACCAGAAGAGCTCCTTCTTTAAGGAAAACTGGAAAATCGGGTAAGTTTTTTTTTTTTGAATAAAAACTATTTTTTTTATAAAATGTCTCTATGTGTTTTCTCAGTATCATTTCAAGAAAATTATCCACCAACTTTTCAATTTGCCTCTAAAGAATATTCCCATATGTTAAGGAGAGGTTCTATAGCACCTTTAGCACAACGTATTAAATCGAATAGACCACCCACAGCCCCACCCGGATCTATATTTCATACTTCAAATAAATTAAATACAGAAATGAATGACACAAAAGATAAATTGCAGGAAAAAGAAAGTCCAATTGAAAACATTAACACCTTAACATCCTCCTCAACAACAGCATCTTCCCAGAATAATATTAATAAGGCATTAGAGGAAGAATATGAATTTCCAGAATATGTACGTAGTCTAAAAGAGCGCGAATGTTGGAAATTATTTATGAAAATGTCAATAAAGGGAGTTAATATAACTTATGATACCATTTTAAGAGGCATGTTAACTCCTACAGAATTTAGACAATTACAAAAACAACGTGATATTGAAGAAGCTAAAGAAAGAAGCTTAAAGGAAACCGAAGAGTCTACAATAAACGAGGAAAAGCCTAAAGGTCCTACAACTGCTATAGAGAGACTTTCGGAGAGTTTATTAAAAAATTAAAGAAAATCGGTTAAAAAATAGACTAATTTTAATTTGTAGTAATAGCACTGCCAAATATATAGCTGCCAGTCCACCGAAGACCGGCCAAAAAAGGTAATAATTTGAGCATGTGTCTTCCGATTTCAATTAAATTTTGGTTTTGTAAAACTCTATGGAATAACTTAAAGATTGGCTTTTTGTATTTCTTCAAATTTCGGAAAATCCACGGTTCAATGCAAAAGGTGTATAAGTTTGAATATTCGTATTTTCTTTAAAAATATTCATCGGAACATCACCATTTAAATTGCATTCGAATAGTACACTCACCTACTTCTTTTTGCGGAATGATTGTTTTTTCAGCGTTAAAAAGGAATGCATTTTTGAAGTGCACTTTTAAAAAATTTTACCACTCTCGATTTGAAAAAAAGATGCATATTTGCAATATATGGGATTTTTAATATAAAACAACCCTTTCGTTTTTTGGGTCCCGGGGTTTATCTATTATTATGAATGAATTATTGAAAAAAAGCTTGCATCATGATTCCATAGAAAAAGAACAATTTGTAATTTGGTTTTTTAATTTTTCAAAATTAAAAAGATTAAATTTAAAAATGTAGTGTTAAGGCGCCGTTTAAATGGCTCTCTTTTAAAAACTATACATTTAATTTTTAAGATTTTTTCTGTACTTGAAAGATAAACAAATTTACTAAAATATTGTGTTTTGAAAATTTTAAAAATTTTTTAATTTTTGTATTAAAAATACAAAAATAGTTTTTTCGGACTTTCTATATTTTTCTTTTTCGGATAACTGAGGATTTGGGTGATGCCAATGAAACAATTGTATTTTCTATCATCAAAATGGTCAAACTTTTTGAAGAGCAACAAATCTAATATGATATTACAATACCATATTAGATTTGGACTTGAGGTAGAACAATATTCTAACTAAATATGTATATAAAAATGTTGAAAGTCCGAAAAAATAATTTTTATATTTTTAACATAAAAATTAAATTTTTTTAGCAATTACCATACCTCATTTCATACAAACACTGTTTGTTGGGATATTTGCTGGTATTAAAAATTGTAATACAACAAACACACATACTACATACAATGATATAGAAAGTATATTGATATGTAAAAATTGTTGCTTTTCAAATAGTTTTGGTTTTATAATCAGGTTTACCAGATCAGCCAGTTTATACACTAACTAGGGGAATCTCCCGATGGGTTCTCCCCGATCTTAACGAAATATGAATATGTGAAAAAATAAGTGACCCGTATTTTTTATCGACCCAATCTCACGTTAAAAGGTGGGGCCAAAGTTAATACATTTCTGTATGGAAACATGTCTGAAACTATTCAAATTGAGATTTTTGAACCCAGGTTTTATGTACAAAAAATGTTTTAAAAATAATGCCAATATAGTGCGTTAGATACTACATTGGCACTATTGAAATATTTAAAATATTAATATTCATATTTTGTAGCATAATCGAATTATAATTTTTAAATAAAACACCAGTTTTAATATCACTTAAAACACATTTTTTTTATTTATTTAAAAATCCATCCAGGCCAATAACAGAAATACTTAAAAGTTATTGGACTTGTTTCGTATAACAGTTTATGCGTCTCCAAATCATTTTTACATGTTTCCATTTTTGTCTAAAATATCTCTGAAACAATTCGAAATAAGCCGAAAAAACTAAAAAAGGGGTAATTTTTGACCCCACTTTTTAGCCCCTAAACAGGAGATTGGGCCGCTAAAAATATACGTGTCCCCTATTTTTTTTTTTTTGTTTCTTTGTCACATATCCAAATATGATTGAGATAGGAGAGAACCCATCGCGAGACTACCCTTGTAAGGCAGACAAATTCTCATAGAGTTGATTTTGTCAGTATGTAATGTCTCGGTTTGAGTTAAGCCAATTATCGTTTTCCTCTGCGGACAACTGAGGCCAATGAAACAATTGTATTATCAATCATTAGTGTCCGACCGAACAGTTCGGCCAGAAAATGCATTTGGTCTGTATTCGGTATTTTACAGCATTATGGACAAATTTGGCGGATGGAAAAATGTTTATTGGACTGATTAGATGTTATTTTGAGTGTCAAATCTGAAGAAAAGTCTGTAGTTAAGCAATGAATTCACTTTTCGGCCTCAGAAAGTTCGGCCAAATCGAAAATAGTTCGGCGGCCGAACTTTTAACTTTATAGCTAAACTTCGGCTTTTCTCTTAAATTTTATACACAAAATCGAATTAAATCGGCTCAACAAACATGTTTCTAATACCAAAATTTGTCATCATTGCCTCTAGATATCAAAAAACCGACAAAATATAGTTTTTTGGCCGAACTGTTCGGTCGGACACTATCAATCATGAAAATTATCAAACTTTTTGAAAAGCAACAAATATAATCTTATATGACAGTATCATATTAAATTTTGGACTTGAGGTACTAGAAAAATATTCTAACCGAATATATATTTGTGGCTCCATAGAGTTTGTGCGTGCAAAATATAATTTAAATCGGAAGATCCAAGGTCAAATTTTTGCCGATCTAACGTGGAATGATAATTCTCATTGGTTTAAATATTATTAAGGTACTTAACACGTAGACTATAGAGATGAGCTAAAAAAAGGAGCTGACAGAAATATCATAAATGAACAATATTTGTTGTCGACTCCTGGAAATTCTTCTAAAAATTAGACCAATTAGTACTTAAATTTAATATAGCACTTGTTGAACACTTCGCACTAAATCTCACCGAAAATTCTATTCAGATCTTTTAAGATTTTGCTGAAAAAAATTTGTAAACTGTTCATTTGAATTTAAAAACACGCTTTTATAATTTATCTAAAGCTGCATTTACATTTACCCTCGAAATTTAATTTAAAGTAGATTTCGATTATATGGTAGTGTATAAAATGATACACGAAAATGATGCACGAACTAGATTTCGAAATCTAGTTTAAACTGGATTTCGAGGGTAATGTAAACGCATCTTAAAGTATTTATTAAAAAAAAAAAATAATAAAGATCTGTTTATGGGTGATTACAGTTGGTATTTTTCTTATATAAAACTCTGGGGATGATATTTTTTATATAATAAAGTAATTTGGTTTTAAAACAACTAAAAATTATTAAATTAGGCTGTGCCGAATATTTGGACACCCTACATTCCGGTGTTTATAGTAACCAGCATATACACAGAAAAAACTAAAAACGGGCTTCAATGAAAAATTTTATTGAATCAATTAATATTTTAATTGATTTTGTACCTACGACTGAAATAATAGTATTAACTAAAAAAGTTTGCAGACAGTTTATTAAAACTCTTTCAATTAAAATAATAATAATATCAATTAAAAGAGTTATTGTTTTTGTCTACAACCTCAATTAAAAAGTTTAGTTAATTTGATTAAAACTGTAATTGAAACTTGAGAAGAAAACAATGGTAGTTTTAATTGAAAACTCGTGTTTTTTATTTTTGTTGCCCCCCATTAAATAAAAAAAGAAATGTAGGTTTGTAAATTAAATTGACATTTTATTTATAATAAAATTAAAGCTTTTTAATATAAAAATGTATGATAAGAAAACAAATAAAAGTAAAGACAAAATTTTTGTTTTGCTTGTCTTGTCTTGAACTTTTCTTGTAATTGAATTGCTTTCTTAAAAAATCACACACAACTTTAAAATGATAGTTTAATGACACTTATACTTAGTGAAAAATTAATTATTTACAAAAATAATAGTTTAATTGTCCTTTTTCGATAAGGTTTATTTAAATCCACATGTGCACTTTTATTACAACAGACAAAACACGAAACTAAATTAAGTTTTCGTGCTTACACGAATATCTCAACAAAAAGAGTGTTGCAAACTCTAGTGAAATAACTACGATTTTGGGTGTAATTGAAATCGGTAAACTATTCAACTTATTAAAAGTTAATCATTTGCGATTTTTTTTTTCTTTTTATTTACAAACTAAATAATATATTGACATAATTAAACATTTGTTTGATTATTTAATCTAAATAAAATAAAAAAAAAATAGTTTGCCAAATTTTTAAAAATTTTGTTTACATGTTGTCAATACTGTATGGATTTATTAGAAAATTCAATAAATTTTTTAATTAAATCAATTAAAAAAATTGTTTAAATTGCCATTGATATTCAAACAATCGATTAATTAGATATTTTTGGCCCATAATTTTTTCTGTGTACCCATAAATACACACAAAAAACAGTTTTGAAGTTGCAACCGAATTTTTTGCCAACCGAATTTTTGTGGTTCCACGTACTATCACTATTATTAAATTTTAGTACTATTGTAACAACCGACATTTATTTACAAATTTCAAATTTTTTATTGTAACAATTAAATATTTTATGTGTATGGACTATAATATTCCATAAATAGATTCACATGCGTTCAACAAAATATATATTTTATTAATAAAAAAATGATATGCCTCGAACTGGGTTCGAACCGGCGATCTTCCGTTTGTCAGGCAAGTGCTTACTTTACCTCTAGCCTAAACTCAATTTAAATTTCAACCTTGAATATTTTCTAGTTTCAAATTTAAATATTTTCTAAAAATAGATTTGTATGTACAATAAAAATTCTGTTGCTAATCTCAATATTTTATTAGAGTTACCAAAACTATTATAAAACTTTATCTTATTTTAAAATTTTTAACGAAAACTTATATTTTAGATAAAGTGATTGTTTTTTTGCAAGCGAAACTAATATTCGATTTTAACTACAAATATTTTATTCAAGGGATAAAATCTCCGAAAAGTGGTTGGTTGTTGGTATTAAAGGTAATGTAGAAGATAATATTTTTTCAATATTGATAAGGAAAACCAATAGTTTGAATGATGTGACTGTGTTTTGGTTAATTTTATGTATTTTCTGTTTACAATATAGTTTAATTATTCTGATAATGAATTTTAAGTACTTACAATTAAAATTATGGAATAATGATTAAATTTTGTTGATTACAATGGAATTCTAACCAATTTATTCTCTGTGTGTATATTTTATTTAAAGATAATTCGGGTGGTTTATTACTAGCGCAATTCAATATTTTGTTTAACAAGAAAAAATAATTTCGGTTTTTTTCAAAATGTTTATTTGTGAAAACAAATAAACAGCAGCCGAAATTTTGAAACACCAAAAGACTGAAATTAAGCTTATAGTTTTCCTATATTTCTTCAATTCCATTTATGTAATTTCTAGGGTGGCTTCAATAAGATCTTAACAGCTCGATATACTAAAACTATCGCCGGTATATATTAAACTTTTAAGCGATTGTCAAAACTGTAATTTTTTAAACACGAGATAATGCCAAATGGTGTATGATTGATAAACATTTTAGAGATACTATTCAATTATGCCAAAATTCTTAAAATTTTGGGATGATAGGATAAAATACTTTAAATATTTAAGTCTTTTTGCAATTTGTTTTATTAGTCATTCGTTCGGTTAATCGAATAATTTTAAAAAATTAATCGTTTGATAGTTCGATCAAAAATTGTTTGATCGTTTATTCGAAGAAAATAAAAACCCGAATTAATGACAACCCTAGTTAAAATACACTAGCTTCGTTAAAGTTTTCTGTTTTCATAGTCAAAATCTGAAATTTTTTTTAACAGCGCAGTAAAGTCACTTAAATTTTAACAATAATCTGAAAAAAATTTAAAATTATATCAAAAGTTTTATAAAACTAGTAATCGAACCGAAAATTTTATTTTTTATAAAAGCTCTTTTAATCAGATTTTTAACCCTTCAAAATTCCTCCTAAACGCTAAAATCCCCCTGAACGACTAAAAAACCCCCTAAATTTCGGGGGAAACCCCTAGCTTGGCAACACTGTGGCGTGGTGTCTTGCGTTTGTGATTAACAACCAGGGAATCCGCAATCGAACCCGTTGACCGCAACTTTTTTTAATTTTTTTTTTAATTTGAGTTTTGCTATTAATATTAATTTTATTGCATTTTTTTGGGGTTATGTGTTCCTATGCTGTTTTTACAATAATTAGTATCCAATTAGTGGTAAAAGTATTGAATATATATATGGTGTTGAATAGAAGAGTGGTGCGTTTTTTCGATGGTATTCCCCAGACGATACAATTAACCAGGGAAGGGATGATATTTACATTTCGGCCTAAAAATGGTTTTAAGAGTAGTTTTTTAGCCGCACCAGGGTAAAAATTTTAATGTGATAAGTTCCCATATATAGGCACATACAAATTGATCCGAAAAATGGGTCATCTACATGTATCTAATTGTATCAAATTAGATATAAATTGATAAAATTGTATTCGAAATTTGTCCATATCCCGGACATTAAATTATATCCAATTGGATATTTGATATCTGATTTTATATGTTATCCGATAGTAGGTAAACTTTTTGTGACTTTAAGTTATGCTTAAAAGTATTCAAGTTTAAAATTCAAATTTCTAAAAATCAACAATTTTAACGGTCCAAATATTTTTAAATGAAACAACGAAATGTTTAAAAACTGACAAGAAAAAATTTTGTGTTTCAAATACAGTGTCGCGCAATTTGAAATATTTTTTCTATCAGGTCGGTTAGGAAAAGGATTTTGATTGGATGTTTTATACTATTACTATATACTTTATTATATAGTGTTATAAAAAACCCGACTAAAACATATATGGAAGCTCACAATATGAGGCCGTACAAAACAAGAGCAACAAAATGAAAAATGTTTAGCAATGTTAAGAAATTAATTATCTTTGTTACAATATTAATTTAAATTTTCTTTTTTTTTTAATTTTACTTGTTTCGATTTTTTTTGAAAACCTACTATTTATGAAAAATTGTACTTATTTTTAAAAATTGGTACTTTTTTTTTGAGAACTTCTTTTTGAAAATTGGTAATTTTTTGAATAAATGGTACTTTTGATCCTTTTGTTACTATAAGCCGTGTTTTTTTTTTGAAAAATGGTATTTTTTTTTTTTGAAAATTTGTACATTTTTTTGAAAAATGCTACTTTTTTGAAATATGGTACGCTTTTTGAAAAATTATTCTTTTTTGAATAACTTATTTTAAAAAATGGTGTTTTAAAAAAAAAAATACTTATTTCAAAATATTAGTTTTTTTCAAAATTTTAGTTTTTTTTACAAAATTTTAAAACTTTCTAAAAAATTGATAAAAAGAACAACATATGCCCACATCAAAAATGGTATTATTATAAAAAAGTTTACTTTTTTTTTAAATTTTAGTTCCTTTTTTTTTATAAAAATACCATTTTTTACAAAATTTTACAAGTTTCTAAAAAATTAATAAAAAATCCACATATGTCCACATTCGCCACATGTGAAATGTACCAACACCGCCAGCACATTTTAATGTGAAATGTGTCAACATCGCCAGCACATTTCAAATTCAAATTAAAAAAAATGTGCCCGGCATATCACATTTTTACTTTGGCATATGCCCTACAAGAAATGGATGACCGAAACTAACACACGCAAATCTTGCATCTTCCTCTAACTTATAAATTTATAAATTAGAGGGAGATGCAAAATCACACGTACACAAAGTTTCCATCACTTTTTTCATATTGCCCTTAAGAAAATGATAGAAACTTTGTTCTACGCGTTGATGGATATTTCCATCAGCAGTTCCGGTCATTTGACCGGTCATATGACCGTCACTGTTCTTGCTGTGTGTGATGTGCCTAAGGTGTGGCACATGTGGTGTGCCTAAGGAGTGGCACATTTAAATGTGCCCATGTGCCTAACTATTTGTACATGACATATGTGGATGTGCCAACATTTGCCAGCATTGGCACATTTTGACTTCTCGAACGCCAGAAGTCGGTGGGTGTTTCTGACCCCAGCGTATACTTTAGTTAAAGTGTCAAATATATTTCAATCTGAATATTTAGGTGTACAAAGTACTTACATGTAGGCACAAGTGCTCACCACTGTAACTTGTACTAAAATAAAACTTAACGAACACCATTCTATCACTTACCAACACTAATTCTTTTGACAGTCGACACAAAACAGCTGATAATCGAAACAAAATTATTCACAAATAAAAAAAAATTGTGTTTAGCTTGAGAAATATTAAAATTTTAAATAAAACTTTTCAATATTTATATCAACAACTAAAATATGTATTAGCTATGTGGATAATTTATGCAATAACTTTACATATATTGCTTTTGGGCTCTATATTTGTTATATATTTTCGTTCGCCGGTTATAACCAACCTACAACCACAATCAAATATACCCTTGGAGGCGCCAGCAAAACGTCTAGTATTATTTGTTACCGATGGATTAAGAGCAGAATCATTCTATCACAATAACTTTGCAAATGTACCCCATATACGTGAGCTTATCGAGACAAAACGTGGTATATATGGTATTTCCAGGACACAAGTACCCACGGAATCAAGACCGGGTCATATTGCTCTCATAGCGGGTCTCTATGAAGATCCTTCAGCCGTAATGCGTGGCTGGAAAGAAAATCCTATTGAATTTGATACCGTATTTAATCGTAGTCATCAAACTTATGCTTGGGGAGCCAATGATGTTTTGCACATATTCTCCCGTTTGGCTACCAAAGATGAAAATCGTTTATTTTTTGATTCTTATAATCATGAATTGGATTTTTCGGGCAAAGAAAAAACCTATGAATTGGATAAATGGGTTTTTGTTAAAGTAGAAAAGTTTCTACAACGTAAAAGAGACGACTTAAGGAAGGAAAAACAAGTTATATATTTTTTACATTTATTGGGCCTTGATACTGCTGGCCATGTTCATAAACCCAATACGGAATTGTTTTTGGAAAATTTACATTTCACAGATAAGGGTATTAAAGAGATGTATGAATTATTTGAAAATACTTTTCCAGATGGTAAAACAGCATATATATTGACATCGGATCATGGCATGACAAATGCAGGTGAGTCATAATTAATATTTAAAAAAAAAAAAACATGAAACCAGAATATCGTAAACATTCTATAACTTTATAAAGTAGGTATGAATTTAAAGATGCCCATACACTAACCGACGAAAAAAGTTTCGATATAATCATATATGTTTATATATAGTATCACATATAACTAAACATCATATCACATCTCATCTGATCCGAAAAATGGCATACAAAAGCTGATCTTAAGGGATCTAATCTCATATAGTTTGATCCGAAAAATGGGTTCCCGAGCATATAAAATGATATATGATGAGATATTTTCCGCAAATATAAGAGGATATAATTTGATCCGAAAAATGGCTCTATTAAATTGTATAACTTTGGATCTAATTATATTTAAATAAATACAATTTAATAAAAAACTATATAATTCTATTCGATTTTTGTCCCGATATAATTGAATTTAATTATATTATATTTGATACAATTAGATATAATTAGATACAAATATATGCATAATAATGCAAATATATTTAAATTAAAAGATAAATAAAAACATAACAAATATTACATTATTCAAAAAAAAACAGGGTCACTGACGAAGGTTCAATACCAGAAACTGCGCAGTCTGATTCAGAAAAAATTGAAAATTTGCAATGTAGTTATGATTTTTAGAAAATACACGCATTCTTCTCTACCGCGCCTTTCACAAAAGATATTAAGTTACATATATTTGACCTCCATAAATCGGCACAAAATGTATGATTGAAATTTGTAAATAACTTAAATTTTATAAATATTTTTTAGGACATGAAAATTTTCGTTTCAAACGAAATTGTTAATTTTAATTTAATTAAAAACAAAATGTTTGTCAATACTAAAATGGCCCAGTAAAATTCAAATAACAGGTTGCAAAAAACTTATACTGTATTATAATATCTTATAATTTCTGTTTTACAACCGATTTGCTATTTTTGCAGGTTTATTTATTTGATTGTATATAACTTCTTGAGCACTAAAGCATTTTCTTTGGAGCACCTAGTTGCAGTTACCAGTGATGGGACGAGATTCAGCACATGCAAATTTAATGGTACGATCTGTACATTAGAAAAATAATTACAGCGACCACTGCAGTTGCAATTCCTTTCAATGAATTGCCTTTAACTGCCTTGCTAAAAAATATTTTGGGAAAAGCGAATGAGCCTCAAAATTGGCCAAGAGTAATAGGACATACCCTACAAGACTACGAAGATATTCTGGTAAATAACAATTTATGAATTCAAATACCCAGGTAGAAATTGCAAACGGTATAAATAAAATAGTACTGTGACAGCACTGTTTTTCTCAATATGCCCACGAAAAAAATTTTCTGCGAATCTTTAAAAAATATGATAAAATGGAACAAAGTTGGACCCATAACGGAGCCACCTTGTACCAGTACACAGCGGGATATATCACAACATTTTTGGTAATAATTTGGCCACTTCTGATTTAGTAATCTGATTGCAATAAAATTCGGAACATATGTAAGTGACGTAATATCGTCATATAATACAATACATATTCCCATTTGAAAATGTGAAATTCCAAATTTTGTCCAACTCAGTTCCAGTTGTTTGCAAATAGCGGGCCGAAGTCGGGGTCAATTACTTTTTTAAAATATTGGATATTTAACTAAATAAATTATTGATTAAATAAAAAAAAATAATGCAAAATCTTGTTCCACTCAAAAACTACATTCGTTTATATTAGAAATTAAAAAGAAAATCAAAGTTTTGCGAGAAATTAACTATTTGACTATTTTCTATCAAAATTATTTGTCTTTAATCTAATAAATAGGATTGGTTCAATTTATGAAAAATTTTCTATAAAATTTTCTTAAAATCACGTTAAAATTATAAACATGTAATGACTTAATAATCAAACCAAAAACTTCAACGTACAATAACAACTTTCTATGTTGCATCAATCGTAAGCTAAGACTGAGATGAGTTCTTCTTCTGAAGACACTTAAGCGATCGGTTCAGTTGTTTAAGAAATAATTGGAAAACAAAATAACGTTATAGCTATGAAACTCAGTGTATAAGTCAAAATGAAATCATGTATAATTTTCCAATTCATTGATTTATATTTAATTTTTTTTTATTGTTTGGAATGAGAAACAAAATTGAAGCACGGATTTCCAAAGAATTCTATAAAGATCAAATTGTATCAAATTATATATTCTTCTTTATTTGCATATCCACTTCTGGATTTTAGCGACTACATACATTTAGTTTTTTTTTTTTTTTCATGTTACATATTTTTTCGAGCATTACTTAAATATTCTAAAATATTACATAAGTATTCTAAATACATTTTTATAATGTACATTTAATTAATATTATTAATTATAGTTAAAAAATCATCTCTATTTCTAGCAGTGTTTATAAGATCATTCATTGTTCGTAACCCAGTCCAATTTCTTATATTTCTGAGCCATGATAACTGCTTGCGACCGATTCCACGTCTTCCTTCAATCTTTCCTTGGATAATGAGCTGTAGCAATTCATATTTTGGTCCTCTTATTATATGACCGAGGTATGCTGTTTTTTGACGCTTGATGTTTTTTAAGAGCTCACGGTCTTTGTTCAAAGCCTGTAATACTTCCTCGTTTCTTACTCTATCGGTCCATTTTATACTTAAGATTCTTCGATAGCACCACATTTCAAATGCTTAGAGTCTGTTCATGGTATCAACTTTAAGTGTCCATGTTTCTACACCATACAGCAAGACTGACCAAACGTAACATTTTGTAAACCTAATTCTTAGGTTGATGTTGATATCGCGGCTACTTAAAATCTTTCTGAACCTGCAGAAAGCACTTCTGGCCATTTCTATGCGACATTTCACTTCCTTATCACAGTCCCAGCTGTCATTGAGCCAACATCCAAGGTATTTAAAACTGTATACCCTTTCTATTTGATTGTTATCTATATTCATAGATGAACTTGCGTAGGGTGTATTATTTCCTCTACTAACGATCATAAATTTAGTCTTTGAAATGTTTATATCGAGACCATATTGTTTACTGTAATGACAGACTTGATCGAGAAGATGTTGTAGATCTTGTAAATTATCAGCAATTAAAGTCGTGTCATCAGCATATCTAATATTGTTTATATATTGGCCATTTACTTTGATGCCCAGTTCTATGTCATCAATAGCTTCGCCAAATATTTGCTCTGAATAAACATTAAATAATAAGGGTGATAAGATACAACCCTGTCTAACGCCTCTATTTATTGGGATATTGCGAGTAACAATATCTCCTACACGGACTTCTGCCGTCTGATTCCAATAAAGGTTTTGGATGCATCTAATTATTTTGTGATCGATGCCCAATGTTTTCAAAATATCAATTAGCTTATTGTGTTGTACTCTATCAAAAGCTTTTTCATAATCTATAAAGCACATGAAAACATCCTTCCTGACATCCTTACAGTTTTGAACAAGAACATGGACACTGAATAAGGCTTCACGAGTACCCATGGCGTGTTTAAATCTGAATTGTGTACGACCCATTGCGTTTTCGCATTGGTTATATATTCTTTGGTGTATCACCTTTAAAAATATTTTTATATATAACTTGATCAAATTAGATAGACAAATTTTTCGGATCAAATTATATCAAATGAGATCCCATGGGATCTCATGAGATAAGATTGTGTATGCCATTTTTCGGTTCACCTGATATATGATGTGACATGGAATTATAAATATGACTATATATACCTATATCGATACTGTTTTCTTCGGGTAGTTTTATTAAAACATTGAATAAAATTCTTACTGTTTGCAAAAATTCGTTTGTCATTCAGTTTTTATATTAACAAAAAATAATTCTGTTGCGCTTTTTCTTCAACAACACAATAAAATAAGGTAAAATACATTCACGTCAAGATTTTTTTGAATGCAGATAGCGGAAATTAAACTTGTTAACATTTTTGATATATTCATGCAACAACACGGAAAAAACACAGAAAAAACACGGAAATACATTGGTTGCTTACTGAGTTGGTGTCAAAATAACCATCACTTTCTTAATTTTTCTAAATGTAAAGTAATAAGTTATACTTGCAAACATTCTCCTATCATTTATAATTATGAAGGTGAAAATAATACTAAATTTTTGCGTCATAATATTATAAAAGATTTGGGCATTTATTTTGATTCGACATTAACGTTTAAGGATCATATTGATTACATTATTTCTAAATCAAACTCACAATTTGGTTTTTTGAAAAGAAATTCAAAGATTTTTTCAAATGTGAACACACTTAAAGCACTTTTTGAGTCCTTGGTAAGGTCTCATTTAGAATATTTAAGTGTAATTTGGAATCCTTTTTACGACGTGAATATTAATCGGATTGCAAAAATCCAAAAACGCTTTTCGAGATTTGCTCTTAGAAAGCAGTATACTTTTGATAATATGCCTAACCACAAGGAGAAATGATGTAAATCTCTTAATTTACAAACGCTATTGATTCGTAGAAAGATCCAAAGCGTTATTTTTGTAAAGGATATAATGGATTGTAAAATAGATTGCTCTTCGTTGTTATCCATTTTACCATTTCACGTCCCAGTCAGGCTTTTAAGGGTAAACCACTTTTTTGAGCCTTCTTTCCATAGAACTAACTATGGAATGAATGAGCCAATATATAGATGTATTATTTTATTTAATTCGGTATCTGACCGAATTGATTTTAATATTGGTAGACATCGATTGAAGAGGGTAGTATCAAACTTGCTGGACGAGGATATGCGTTAAACTTGTGTGACTATTCCTTAATTTTTGCTGATGATTAAAACGAAAGGTCCACATTAGCGAACATTTCCTTATATTTTTGGAAGTTGTAGTTTAAATATTTTTGATTATGACGATATATAAACTGTTTTAATTAAAATTTTATGTCATGTTATTCTTTTCAGGATCTCATGGTGCTGGTGATACATTTGAAACAGAAACTCCATTTTTCATTTGGGGTGCTGGCGTCAACGCCAAAATTGCTGAAACATCTCAACAGTCTTTAAAGTCATCTTCGTTATATGAACTAGATCAAGTACAAATGGCACCATTAATGTCTTCTCTATTGGGTATATATCCTCCCATGAATAATTTTGGTATACTACCTAAAAACTTCATCAATGCCACTGAAGAGTATATTTTTTATGCTACCCAAAATAATGCCCATCAGTTATATAATCAATTTGAAGCCTTACTTAGAGAACATGAAAAGGGTTTACTAACAAAGCTATTGCCAAAATTTACAATTAATGCGGACTATGATATAGATATTAAGGAATTTCGGAAACTACAGCAACAAGATAATTACCAATTGGCCATAAATGCTAGTTATATATTAATGAATACATCATTAAAAGGTATAGATTATTATTTTAGTTATTATCGTATTATATTACTGGCAGCAACTACGGCCACCTTTATAGGATGGTTAGGATATTTATTGAAACAATTGGGCGATTTAAAAACTCAAGATTCTAGAAAAAAATTTAAAAAATCTTTTTCTTACAAATTGAAATGTATAATGTTATTTTTGATAGGTTTTATAATACTAGCCTTTGCTTTATTGCAAATGTTACCCTGGAATATAACATTTTATCTATTATTGCCTATAGTCACCTGGTCTATGTTTTTATCTTGTAAAGGTCATGTTGTACTGACTGATTCCAGATTAGGTTTATCTAAAATTCATATTTTTTTACTTTTTTTATGTTCTGAATTATTAGTGTATACGTTCTTCGATAGAAGAGCTATTGCTATAGGTTTCTTAATATTTTCTTTTCAAGATAAATTAAATAAAGATTTTTTTAAACAAAAGTTTAAATTTTATATAAGTTTTATATTATCTATTATTTTAATAATATTTCCCTTACTGCCAACCTCTGTTGGTTATTCCAATAACTATATATTATATTTTGGTATATTTTTAACACTTTTGCGACCATTTTTAGTTAAAAATCATATACTACTTTGTGATAAAATAGCAGTTTTTATTTCATTACTTAATGCTATGGCTTGTTTTTATATGCATTCCAATCAGCAGGGTATATTCTTAATAAATCAATTAATTTCTTGGTCATTCCTATTATATGTGCTGATTTCTTTAATCAAACCTTGTAAACTAACAGTTAAACAAAAATTAGAAAAATTCATTCTATTATTAACTTCACTCTATGCCCATTTTTGTACTTCTTATGAGTCTTTATTTATATTCTTATTGATATCAGAATTAATCTTAACCATAGATTCTTCAAAATCCTATACAAATTTTCAGCCTCCTTTATCTGCTTATGTCCCCAAAAATTCTCTACAACTTGTTCAATGTTTCCGTTTAGCTTTTATCATTTTAGTCTATACCTTCTTTTCGTTTTTCGGTACGGGCAATATAGCTTCTGTTAGTTCATTTGATCCGAATGTTGTACGCTGTTTTCTAACGACATTTTCTCCTTTTGTCATTATGTTTTTGGTTATATTAAAATTAATTATACCCATTTTACTTATTATTTCCATTATATTTGCTTTATCTCCTTTGGCCCTACAATATGAACGTCAAATATTTATTTGTCTTTTACTCGTTTGTGATATTATGGGCTTAAATTTTTTGTTTTTAGTTAAAAATAAGGGCTCTTGGCTAGAAATTGGCTCTTCTATATCACATTTTGTTATAATGCAGGTAACTACGGTTGTTTTAGTATTATTTGTTAATTTAGCTAAATTTTATTAAAAATTAAAATTTCTAATAAGACTTCTTAAATTTTGTTAAATTTAATTTATTTTAGTTTAATGTAATGTTATAACAATGATTGTACAATTGTCTATTTTATACTTTCTTTTGTATATTAAAAATAAAAATGTGTTTCAACAAAACTGATTTTGATTTTTTTTACATAAGTCTGACTGAAATCTTCATTAAAAAGTGTATTTTTAAGACCGATAGAACTTGAAATTGTAAAAAATAACACAAAAAATTAAATTTTAATCAAAAACAAATGTTATTTGAAAAATCGATACATGTCATTAACATTTGAAAATGATTTTGGGCTTATGGCCACCGCGGCTGTTCATGACGAAGCGCTTTCTGGACCTCCAGTTTTGGGCTACTTTTTCGAGCATTGCTGGCCGTATGTCACGAATAACACGAACAATGTTGGCCTCCAAGGCATCAATTGTTGCTGGTTTATTAGCATAAACCAGTGAAGTCACGTAGCTCCACGGGAAATAATACAGAGGTGTCAAATCGCACGAACTTGGAGGATAATTGACAGGTCCATTTCTCGAAATCAACTTATCGCCAAATAAGTTGATTTCAATAAATTGATGGTTGCGGTCGCAGTATGACACGTAGCACCACACTGTTGAGACCACATATCGCCCGGATCAATGTCATATATATATATATAACTAATAAAAAATTATTGATTATGTTGCGGTAACAATCTCCATTAACCGTAACGCGAGCTCCGGCTTTATTTTTAAAAGAAATAAGGTGCGATGATGGCACTAGCGTATAAACCGCACCAAACGGTGAATTTTTCGGGATGTAATGGAGTATGTAGGTCTCTTGTGGATTGGTCTAACTCCACATGCGGCAATTTTGTTTATTAGCAACCCCGTTGAGCCAAAAATGAGCCTCATCGCTAAACACAATTTTGCGATAAAACATCGGGAGAGTCGATGACTGATTTCCAAAGTAAATTTGGATAATTTGATAGCGTTGCTCAAGCGTTAAGCTATTAATGATGATTTGCCAGAGTATACTCATCATAAATGTCAAAAAGTTAGCGCTGTATGACAGTTCGTTTGAAAGCTAACCCTGTCGTAAGTTCTATCGGGCTTAAAAAACACCCTTTACAGACATCTAAAACTAGGTCCAAAGTTTATACAAAGTATACCGACGTTTCGATATAATCATGTATGATTATATATACCCGATGAAAAAAGTTCAGATATGGGTATATATAAACTTATATGTACTTTCATATCACATCATATCTTTGTTGATCCGAAAAAATACATACATAACCTTATTTCATGTGATCCCATGGGATCTCATCTGATATAATTTGATCCGAAAAATGGTTCTATCTAATTTGATCAAGTTATATATAATTTGATACAATTTTATATAACTTCGTAAAATCCTTTTGCAATTGTTGGAAATCCGCTTAATTATTTTGTTTCGCATTTCAAATAATAATGAAAATTTAAATATAAATCAATGGATTTTAAAATTAGATGTGATTTTAATTTGACTAATATGTGATGCCATGTACAATTATATTTAAAAGTAATCGAATTTGTTTTTCTTGTTTCTACCATATATGTTTATATTTAATTATCAGAGAAGTCAAATTAACTTCTTTTTTTTTTTATTAATTAATAATCATATAATTAGAAATTATATACTATTACCCTAACCGAGCACTAGTTACTATGGCTTTCGGCGCGTTGTAGCGAAAACAGATCAGTACCTCTGGTGGGAATCGAACCCACGACCCCCGCACTGATAAACCAGCACGCTACCAACTAGCCTACCGGAGCGCACCAAATTACCTTTTTTGTTTTGTATGTTTGTTTTTTTTTCACTTTTTTTACGATTTTCTGATTTTTTTACTCATAAATATTATTTAATCTATTAACTTTGACCTTTGTTTTAAGTGCAGTTTTTTTTTTTACAATATTTATACATTTTTGTCTTTTCTGATCCGACGAAAAATGATGCGATATAATCATATACTCGTAAATATCGTATATTATGGTTTTTTGGTCCAAATCCGATTCGGTTCTTTTCGGTCTTTTAATTGCTTATTTTAAGATTTTCGAACTTTAAATGTTTTTTTCACTTATAAAATATTACTTATTGTGAACTTTTATTTAAAAGTGTAGCTTTTCTAAGTTTTTACTTTTGCTTTTTTACAAATTTCTTTAGCTTTAAATACATTGAAATTTGTTTTTCTTTGTCTTCTCTGATAATTATATTTAAAAGTGATAGATTTTGTTTTTGTGAATTTTTAGCTTTACTCAGCGAATCCACTAAACTGCCTATCATATAGGAGAAAACCCCTAAGCCCGGACATATTTAACATGTCCAAAGAGAAATTTAAGTTTCAATTTAAAATTGTCATTTTATTTTTTAGATTCGATACCATATATTATTATACGTAGCATTGTATTAAGCTCTATAAAACTATTTATGAAACCACGATAACTAATATATAACATATGTAATAATATATGCCACATCTACGGTAATATCAATCGATAAATATTAAGATATTAATATGTGTGAGACCATATCAAAAATTTTCGTAAAACCAAAATTTCATCCGAAATATGGACAAATATAATTATATCTATTTGTATGGATTTAGATCTAATCTAAAGCAATTATATACATGTCCAGTAATATTTTATCAGAATTATGTTCCGATAAAATTGCATTAGGTTGTATCAGTTTTGTATCTAATTGTATCTACAAATATATATAATTATATAAAAACCAGATATGTTTGAATCAGGATTTTGACCTGATATAATTGTATATGATTGTATGTAAACTGATACATCTAAATATAATTTGATCCGAGTTTTAGACTTTTAAAATTGCACTAAATGGTAAATATTTGTATATAATTATATGAAAATATACACAATTTCATATTGTACAATTTTATTGTTATGCTGTCATATTCGTTAAGTCCATAAAAATTAAGATTAAGAAACATATTATTTTTTGAGTTTTCACAAAAGTTACGATATAAACCTTTTTTTAAGTTTTAATACACATTGCGGTGTCCCGAAAGTGGACAATTATACGTAATTGTGCTCATACGATAAGTATGATCCAGATGGTTAAGGAAAAAATAAAAAATCGAGAATACTTATAGATCGCTAACAGCATTTTTTAAAATTTTGATACAAAATTATTTTTGGAAACATATTTATAAAAATTTGGTCCATTACATCTTTCAATTTAATTAATTAAATAGAATTAATTGTTTGAAACTAAATGATGCTGTGGTAGACCAAAATTAATCTATGGAAATTTTAAAAATGTTTTTCCTATTATACTACGAATGACGCGGGTACACTCATAGCAAAAAAAAAAAAAACTTGTAAAAATAGAAGAAAAAGTTACTAAAATTTAGTTAAAAATTATCTTGCAGAAAAAATTGCTAAATTTAGCACATTTTTTTTGCTAAATATTAATAAAATAAGAACAGCAAAACTAAATCTGTTAACTTTACAAAATTTTTGTTATATTCGATGTGAATTTTAGTTAATTGAAAATAGCATTTCACTCTGTAAAATCAGCAATAACTTTTACTAAATATTTGTAGACTCAAAATAGCATAAAAAACTTGAAATATTAACAAAATTTTTCCTATATTTACCTCAAATTTAGTAGAATGCATATAACAGCTTATTTTGCTAAAATCAATAAAAACTTTTACTAAAAAATTGTAAATTTCTGAGTTCACAAGAACAGACATTTACTCGCATAAAAAAAAAAACACAAACAACAAGTTTTCAATTTATTTTTTGATCAATGGTGATAATCTTTAAACTTCGAGCTCATATATTAGTTCTCATGTAGTGAGAAAACTAGTTTATTTGAATGCTTAATGTTTTGCATGAGATTGTTACCTCTTTCAAAACGTAATCTGATGATGGGAAAATAGAAAATTCCCGAAATAGATCTATCAACACATTCCTTAAGTGGTCAATTAATAAATTTGAAAACAAAAACTCTACAGATTATTTGTTAGGACAATATCCTAATAAAGAAATATAGAGTATGGCGTCGAACTTGAATAATTTTCATTTTCATTGCACAATTAAAGGTCGAAAAAAAACATAATTTTTATTTTTTTATTAAAAATTATATCAAAACTTGAAAAAAAACATTAAAAATTTTTTTAATAATATTTAGTAAATGTTTTTGCTGATTTTAACAGATTATTTTGTTACTTTCAATTAACCAAAATTTAGCACAAATATAAGTAAATATTTGAAAATTCAACAGATTTATTTTTGCTATTCTTATATTACGAATAGTTAGTAAAAAAATCTGCTAATTTTAGCAGCTTTTTCTGCAAGCTAATTTTTAACTAATTGTTAGTAGCTTTTTTTGCTATTTTTACAGATCTATTTACAAAATTCGCAAATTTTTTAAATTCGGGACATAGTTATATACAGTCTTCAGACTTTAAATGCGGCAATATATAGTTTTATATAAAAAAAAAGATCTAACTTTTTTTTGGTATGGAACGATATATCTTTACATATAACTATAGATAGGTCAAGATATCGTTTTATCCAAAATGAAATACATTTTTTTATTAATACACTATATATAATTTTATATAATTTTGATTTGTGTTATATCTAATTGCACATGTATTTGTAATTTAATGTATGTATATGACATATAAGATAATATATTGGTCGATATGTAATAACATGTAATTATATATGGCATCGTATTAAAAAATTTAGAGAAAAAACTTTCTATAGGGTCCGCCATCTAACGTTTTTTTTTTCAACTAGTGCTTATTTCGTGAATGGTAACACTTAGCTCATGTCTGATTTGATAGATAATTAGTTTTATCCTTCCGCTGAACGAATATGGTTGTGTATACGCTTGAACAACGCTGGGAAATATTGCGACATTACTTTGAAAATCATGGTAATGTTGCAGAATGTGTGCGAAAATTGCGTACGGCGATCAATGGGGTCAATGGCGATCGTTATCGGGCCATGTTGAACGAATTTTTGTTCACAAAAATTGGAGAGGAGGATATTGGAAACATTTGGTTTCAACAGGACGGCGCTACGTGCCACACAGTCGAAGCTACACTCGATGTTTTGCGCCCTGTTTTTGAAGATCGCATTATCAAAAAAAATTGGACCGATCGAGAAGGCTACTGCATGGCCAGCCGAGGAAGCCATTTGAATGAAATTATTTTCCATTATTAACCGGAAGGATTGTACTTTCAAATAAAAAAAGAAATTTGAGAAAATATTCAGTAGTTTTTTTTATAGCATTTTCAAAAAAAAAAAGTTATTTGGCGGACCCTTTATATATAAACATACATAAACATATGCATTTACATATAACAGCAAGCAATAACATATACATATTTGTGTTTAATGTATGATTATATGTAAACTTTTTTACTCGGGAATATAGTTATAGAATAGTGTGTTTATTAAAAAATAAAATCTGATTAAGAATATTTACAAAAAAAAATTTTTTTTATATTTTTTTAACTGTTGGTAATGTTTTAACTGCATTCTTAATTGTTTTTAATACATTCGACAGTTAATTTTTAACACTTAATTTAACTGCAAATTTAATCTACGCCTTTCAACTGCAAATGCAATTATTTGAACTGTCAATTGCAGTTGATTCCACCTACACAATTTGTTGAGTGAATATAGGAGTCAAAAAACATTTTTTTTTTTTGTAAACCATATTTGTAAACCATATTTTTGTAATTTGCATAATCTTTTTGTAAAATGAACTCAATGTCCACTTTTGTCTATATGACATTTGTTTTTTTTATTAAGCAACTTTTTCTGGATTCCCAATGAAAATTTTTTAAGTTTTATAGTAGAATCCTAAAAAGCTTTAAAATTGCATGAAAAAAACAGGTGTCATAGAGCTTAATTGATTTCATTGTAGATATAGAGTTGTTTAATATATTTATAAAAAATTGGCAATTTCCCTAAAAATCCCCAAAAAATCTTCCGTCCCCAATTGAAAATGTTTGTCCCCAAGACCAACAAAAAAAATCCACAAATTTGGAAACAAATCCCCGAGTCTGGCAAGCCTGTAAAAATATAAAATTGAATAAAGAAAATGATCTCTTCCAATAAGAACTTTAACTCTCAAAAAAGCTTTTATATGCAAAACCAGAAGTAATAATAAAATGAACTTACCCTCATTTTCATTTCCTTAGTTTTGCTTAGTGATGAACAATTTTACTTGCAAACAAAATAACACTATGATTTTTTCTTTAAACACACACATACATATTTTGATTTTGTATATAACAACAATAAATATATTGGCAAATTTGCCGTTATATATTTTTTATTTCTCTTTTACTAGATATTTTTTTTAAACTTCACTTTTTTCTTCATGAAACGAATGACCGAATAAAAGAAAAACACCGACCGGCCCGAAGACGCAGCATTATATTGGACTTTAAAACACTTTTTCATGAAATGATTGCAATTAATTTATGATTTTTTTTTTGGACAACTATTCAACTATACTAGAACTATATTTTTTTGGTATAATATTGAAATTTGTAATGATATTTAAATACACAATTTTAATTTAATCGAAAAACGCTACTGCGGAACAACCGTATCGGACGAGAATTGAGAGTAAACTAAAAAACTGCAATGAAAAGAATGAGATAGGTACTAAATACAAAAAAAAAAAATGTTTTTGTTGTTGTTAAAGCTTTACTAAGCTGCTTAAGATCTAATCATTAAGGTTGCCAGATTTAAAGGTATACCATTAATTTGACGACGTTTTTTATACAAAATAACAATTTTTAACGATTGTTGATTTTAAAATTACAGAAAATTACCAAATTTTTAAAGAAGTTTTTGATATCGTTATATAAATCGACATTGGACTAATTGATTTTTGAAAGTCGACATTCTTCTGATGAAAAACTCGACTTTCTTCTGATAAAAAAGTTGAAAAGTTGACTTGTGCTTTCGACTTTTGCTTTGGACTTTTTTATTTGTCATATATGGCTTAAAAGTAAATTTTATTCTAGTTGATAACGCGGTAAACAAACATGTAGCTAGTGTTGACAACAAAATCGAAAAATACGACATAAAACCCAAGAAATGTGCTTAAAGCTTACAAGAAATGGTGATAAACATGCACCTTCTAAACTACTGGTCCGATTTGGACAAAATGTGCCAAATTGTAAGGGAGCTTTTTAACAACTTAACTGTGCAGTCAAAAAACTTTACCTGCTGCGTAGAAATTAAACAACACATGTTAAGTGGACGTACATATACGTCTTACGCAACAGAATAGAGTTTTGATAAAACGTATATACACGTCTTAGGCAGCAGAGAGGTTAAAAATAAATTGTGTAATCACCCATTTTATTACACGTTAAGCATTAGTACACTAAAGTAAATACGTCAAGTGTAAAAATGCATTCGGAGCTTTAGTTTTCATTAAATACGAACAGAATTAAATGATTTTAGACTTTTGGCAAATCTGACTGATGAGATTAATCTTATAGTCCAAAACTTATTTGCTCGCTTATATTAAAATTTTAATTTTTGGGAAAGACTTCTGGGGTTGTTGTAAAAAACGGCAAATTTTTAAAAGTAAAATGTTGAAAATAAATTCCAAAAACTTTTTTTATGGAAATTTTCCTTAAAAATTTTGTTGGTTGCCTAAACTAGGACATTTTCTTAAATATTTTCAAATGCCGTAATTTGATTAGAAAAATTCTGTTACAAAAGTTATCAGATGTTTAAATATTTTTGATTATTATTAAACAATGTGCTTTAATCCGAAAATGGTAATAAAAAAGTTTAAAAACTCTTAAATTTTTTTTTTAATAATTTTTGGTAGGAAAATTTGAAAATTGGGTTTACTAGAATAAAAATAGCAGAAGATTTTCGGGACATAAAAAGAATCGTTTTTTTCAAATTTGTATCATCAAAAGTGTAGAAATTTCCTCTCAAAATGTATAATATCCAAAGAAACCTACAATATGCTCTAAAAATCTGAAAAACGGAAAATTTGCTAATAAAACACACATTTTATTTAAGAATTCGTATTTTAAAACTTATTTTTCTGTATAGTTGGTATAACTTTGAAAAAGTCATTTTAATTGCCAACAGAAAAGGAAATAAAAGATTGAATATAGCTAAATCGGTACAGTCTTAAAACAAGAAATTTAAATTTGCAAAAATGGCTAAAACTTCCAAAATCAGTGTTAAAAAAATAGAAAAAAAACTATTTTTTATTTAAACATAAAATTGTTTGAACTAAAAACTAAGTAAAAAAATCGATAAAATATGCTATGAAAATATGAATTTGTTCTAAAAAGTACTAAAATATGCTACAAAAGAAGATTTTTTTTTGTCAAATATACAATTTTTTATATCGAAAATAAGATGTTTTGTCGAAATATATAAAAACAAGAGCAAAATATGCAAAAATATGCTATAACAAATCAATGTCAGAGATCGTTAATTGTTCTAAAAAAGAAAAATATCTCATTAGATTTTCAATATGACGCACAGGCAAGAATGAAACAACATATTTCTGGTTGCGCTGAAACTGATTATACTATCCGTAAAAACTTCTAAGAATTTTAGATTTATAAAAGTTAAAATGTTTCGGTGGGAAACAGAAATAAATCGCAGAAAATTTAACAAAAAAATGTGTATACTACATTGGACATAAATTATGATTCCAAGTACCGATTCGGCATTGAATAGGTATTAAGGTATTGAATATTTTTCAATACCGAATTTTCGGTATTCATACAAAAATTGTTTTCTTATATTTTTCAATTTAAAAGTATATTTATTATATTTTTAATATTAGTACTGAAAAGAAAGATTTAATAAAGATGAGCAACCACTTGCTTGTTATTTATTAAATTAACATTCCGATGAAAAAAGTTTCTATATACTCATATATAACTTGATATCATTATATATGATTATATGAGCATATATAATTGAATATGATTTTATATTAACTGATACATCTATTGCACTAAATGTTACATGTTTGTATATGAGTCTATGAAAATATACACAATTTCATACAAATATATAATCATCCTAGCATAGCCGTTAAGTCCCTAAAATATTATTAAGTAACATATTACTAAGTTTGATATAATTTTTATTAAAAATAAAATTAGGTTTTTTCGACCTTTAATTGTGCAATGCAAATGAAAATGATTCAAGTCCGAGGCCATACTCTATATTTCTTAATAAGAATATTGTAATAACAAATAATCTATTGAGTTTTTGTTTTCAAATTTATTAAGTGACCTCTTTCAGGAATGTGTTGATAGATCTATTTCGGGAATTTTCTTGGTTCCCATCATCACAACACGTTTTGAAAGGTAGAGCTTGCACGTAAGGAACAAGTTTTCAATTTATTTTTGATCAATGGTGTTAATCTTTAACTTCGAGCTCATATATTAGATCTCATTGATAGGAACCTAGAAAATTCCCGAAATAGATCTATCAACACATTCCTGAAAGTGATCAATTAATAAATTTAAAAACAAAAACTCTATACATTAATTGTTACGACAATATCCTAATAAAGAAATATAAAGTATGGCCTCGAACTTGAATAATTTTCATTTTCGTAACATATTACTTTTTTGCAATTTAATGCACATTATGGTGTCCCGGAAGCGTACAATTTTACGTAATAGTGCTCAAGCGATGAGTATTATCCAGCAGATTATGGGAAAAATCAAAAAAAATGAGAATACTTACTTTAGAATTTTGTACAAAATTGGGCCTAAGTTTGGCATGTTTTTGGAAATATATAAAAATGTTTATAGAGTAATTTTGGTTCCACTACATCTTTAAATTTAAAACAAGTAATAAATAAAATTACTTGTATTAAACTCAATGATGCTGTGGTGGACCAACATTTATATATGGAAATTTTAAAAAACAAGATTATAATTATTAGGTTTTAAACCAACGAACATATAGACTAAAGAAGAACCAAGGTACTCAACATCAGTCAAATTTTTTAGTATATTAAAAAACTTTTGTGTTAATTATACAAAACTTATGCAGACAATGCATTAAAACGGCTTGTTTAAACAAATTCAACCATTATCAAATGCGTAATGGATTCTAAATTTTTAATTTTAGAGGTTGAATAGTTGCTTAGTTCCACTATAGGCAATATACTTTCTACTGTTTTGAGAAAAAAAACTTATTAGATAAAATTGTATTAAATTATATACAAAGCTATATAAGATTAGACATTAGCGGCTTCAGCAATTAATATACAGGGAAATTTCATACGCCATGATGTACAACTTCATGTGTTTGTTGTTTTTTGTACACTGAGGCCTATGAAATGTCCCTGTATATTAATTGCTGTAGCCTCGCATGGATTAGATCCCATGAGATATCATGAAATCAGCTTATGTATGCCATTTTTCGTATCAGATGAGATGTGATGTGAAGTTTAGTTATACATGATAATATATAAATTCATATATGATTATATCGGAATTTTTTTCGTCGGGTTATAACATCTTTTTAAGTTTTTAAAGAAAAATCATAAAAAGCCCTAAAGTTGCATGAAAAGAGCAGGTGCCATACAAGATTCGTTTTAGGTAATTTTAGGTAAAGCCTCGTAAAATAAGATTAATCAAAAAATTCGTTCAATAAGAGATAAACAAATTAAAACTACCTGGAAAGCAGAAAACCACATTTCAAGTCCGAAAATAAACGTCAAAATTTTGCATATAAAAAAAAATATTATTAAGAATTAAATATAGAAAAATAAATTGTAATTAAATAATTTAATTTGATATTTTATAAAGCAATTCATATTTTCAGGATTTTTGTTAGTTTTTTTTTAGTTTATTTTCACAAATTTAACAAATGCGTTTTATTAACAGCTGATGATTTGACAGTTTTACCATTTTACCCAAAGAAAACGTACGGGTAACTTTTTGTAAAAAGAGAAACACAATAACACTCTTATCAACGCTCTCATTTGCCCAATTTTAGACAATAAAAACACTTTTTGGTAAGATTGGGTTTCCGCGGGTGCCACGGAACGTACGACGAACAGACTTAAGTCTTGATTGATTAAATTGTAAATCTAAAAAAAAAAAAAAAATTTGTAATATTCTCAAAAACCTCAAAATATTTTCTAAATTCCCGAAAAAAATCGTTCGTCCCCAATTGAAAATGTTTGTCCCCAAGACCTACAAAAAAATCCACAAATTTGGAAACAAATCCGCAAGTCTGGCAAACCCGTAAAAATATAAAAATGAATAAAGAGAGTGATCTCTTCTAATAGGAACTTTAACTCACAAAAAAGCTTTTATATGCAAAACCAAAAGTAATAATAAAATGAACTTACCTTCATTTCCATTTCCTTTAGTTTTGCTTCGTGATGAACAATTTTACTTGCAAACAAAATAACACTTTATGATTTTTTTTTTAAACACACACATACATATTTTTATTTTGCATGAATAACAACAATAAATATAATGACAAATTTGCCGTTATATATTTTTTTATTTCTTTTTTACTAGATATTTTTTTTAAACTTCACACTTTTTTCTTCATTAACGAATGGCCGAACAAAAGAAAAACACCGACGTTCCCGTATATCTTATTTAAATCCAACTTTTTTTCTTCATGAAACGAATGACCGAACAAAAGAAAAACACCGACCGGCCCGCAGACGCAGCATTATATTGGACTTTAAAACACTTTTTCATAAAATGATTGCAAATAATTTATGATATTTTTTTTAGAAATCTATTTAACTACACTAGAACTATATTTTTTTGGTATAATATTGAAATTTGCAATGATATTTACAAAACAATTTTAATTTAATCGAAAAACGCTACTGCGGAACAACCGTATCGTACGAGAATTAGAGTAAACTAAAAAGTGCAATGAAAAGAATGAGATAGGTACTAAATATAAATTTAGTGTTTTTGTTAGTGTTCTTGTTGTTGTTAAAGCTTTACTAAGCTGCTTAAGACAGTGTTGCCAAGTTAGACGATTTAACGTCATTTTGACAATTTTTGGTGTCCAAATTTATTAAATGACGTTTTTTCTTAATAGTTTAATATGACAGCTAAACATATAAATTTGCCATTCTTATAACATCACCGGATCTATTTTGGGGTTTATATCATTTCGTTAGAAATTAAAAAAAAAATATCTTATACATTAATTTTGGTTATAAAGGGTGTTTTTTATATAGGTATAAAACTTTAAATTTACAACACTTTTTAACTGGCGGCCATTTTGTCAGCTGTCAAATAATTTATGTTTAGTTTGGTTTGGCTTCCAAATTGTGCAAATTTATTTTGAAAGTTATGGTTCTGTTCAAAATACGTATCGCGCACGACGTCCATTTTACGGTCAACATAATCGTCCATCAGAGCAATTAATTCGGTTAATTATGAAACGTTTTCGCAACACGTTTACTCTTAATGATAATATGCATCCACAGAGACGTCGTACAGTGCGTACAGAAGAAGTCATTGCTGCTGTAGAGCGTAGCGTAGAGGAAGACCCCAATCAGTCAATCCGCCATTGTGCACAGGAATTGGATATGTGCCCATCCACTTTTTGGAAGATTTTGCGGAAAGATCTTGGTTTGCGTGCCTACAAAATTCAACAATTGAAGCCACACGATCACCTAGCAAGGCGTAGATTCGGTTAATGGGCCCTAAACAAGATTGCCGTTGATCCCGATTTTCATAAGCGAATTTATTTAGCGATGAAGCTCACTTTTGTTTAAATTGATACGTCAATAAACAAAACTGCCGTATTTGGAGTGATAATAATCCTCGAGTGTATGTTTTTTTTTTTTTTTAAAGAAAATTCTCAGTAAATTCTTCCTATTAATTAATGTGTTGCTTTCTTTGGAAAGGGGATAGTGGAGAGATGAAAGGTGGTGAAAGATGAATTGCTTCAAACATGGCAACACTGTAATTGCGCGAGTAGATAAGTCTTAGAACAGTTGTTTTGTTGCTCGCCACCTGATGTAGAGTTGGCGAATTTATTGAAGCTTTGTGTTTCATAGCCCTGATTAATTATTTTACTTCGGTGGGGTTAAGTGCTATGGGAACACCGAAGGTGGGCGCAGCGATACATATAAGTGATAGAAAACTCATACATATTATTTTTCTAAATTGACGGTGTCGTCACTGGGAATCGAAACCGGGACTATCTGTGTAACAGTCCAACGCGCTAACCATTACACCACAACGCCCACAAATTAAATTAAAGTTAAATCCAGAAAAACTGATTGTTTTTTGGTGTGCTTTATGGGCTGGTGGAATAATTGGTATGCACTTCTTTAAAAACTATGCTGGTCAGAACGTTACAGTCAATGGTGACCGCTATAGAGCCATGATTACTGACTTTATCGTTCATCAATAGAAACAACCATGATATGCAGGAGCTGTGGTTTCAACAAGATTTATTGAAGGAAACGTTTGGTAACCGCATAGTTATTGCCAATAAATGTTAGAAAAAGTCATCGACCTCCGTGGCGGTCATATGCCAGAAGTCATATTTAAATTATAACTATCATATGCTAAATAATCTTATAAACACTACGAACTGGGAAACGTTGTTAACTCCTCAAACTTTAAGCACTGTTTCAATTGATGCGACTATTGATTTATTTTATAAAAACATTTATTCTATTTTGGATATTTGTGTTCCTAAATACACATACTGTAAGCAGTCTGGACCTCCTTGGAGTACAAAGCAGCTTTCAAAACTTAAAAATAAAAAAAATGAACTGTATAAGAAATACAAAGAATCTGATTTACTAACTGTCTATGGAAAATATTCTACATGGCGTGCTGAATATATTATATTAAATATATCACTTTATAACAATTATATAGACAGAATGAAATCTAATTTTAAAGAAAATCCTAAGGCATTTTACGAATTCGTAAATTCAAAAAGACGCTCTCAAGAATTTCCTCCTGTAATGAAGTTTGGTAGCTGTGAATCTGGGGATGATACTGATATATCAAACATGTTTGCTGACTTTTTTGCTACTACTTACTCTGATGCTAAATATAACAACTTAAATGAATACCCGTATCCTTTGGTCTCAAATCAATCTATTATTTACCATCTATTGATCGCTCTGACGTGTCACGTTGTTTAAAAAGTTTAAAGTCGTCTTTTAGCCATGGACCGGATGGTGTGCCTAGCTGTATACTAATCAACTGTGCTGAGAGTTTGTCTGCTCCTTTATCTTTGTTGTTTAACATCTCTCTTAAGAATGGATACTTTCCTCAGTTTTGGAGAGAATCGTATATTATTCCATTATTTAAATCCGGTAGAAAATCTGATATATCAAACTATAGAGGAATCGCGAAGCTTAGCACAATTCCAAAGCTATTTGAAAAATTCATTACTGATTTCATATGTCATCATGTCTCGCATATTTTATCCCCTTATCAACATGGTTTTCGGAAGGGCTGTTCAACTGTCACTAATCTTTTACATTTAACAACTATAATTAATCGAGGATTTGTAAATGGGAAACAAACTGCTGTTGTTTATACTGACTTTAGTAAGGCATTCGATAAGGTTAATCATAATCTGCTCCTGACTAAATTGAAATTAATTGGGTTTTCCCCTAACAGTCTGAACTGGATTTCATCATACCTTTTTAATAGAAAGCAAAGTGTACGATATAAAAATTTTACTTCTAAATACATTGCAGTTAAATCCGGGGTCCCTCAAGGAAGCCACTTAGGGCCAGTTCTTTTTTCTTTATTTATAAATTATCTTCCAAATGTGATCAAATATTCGAAAATATTGTTCTATGCTGATGATGTCAAGATCTTTTCGAGTTATAAAAATCCATCTGATCATATCTTTCTACAAATGGACTTAGATAATTTCCAAAATTGGTGCAATATAAACCTAATGGATCTTAACCTAAAAAAAATGTAAGTCCATGTGCTTTTCTAGAAAAAATCCTATAAAAATTAATTACTTCTTTGATGGACACCAACTGGAACTAGTTGATATTTTTCTGGATTTGGGAATACTATTTGATCCGAAACTTAATTTTGTCTCTCATATTCATAAGACGGTAAACAAGGCCAGAGGCGTACTTGCTTTCATTAAGCGGTGGGCCAAGGAGTTCAGTGATCCGTACGTTACAAAAATGCTATACACGTATCTTGTACGACCGATTTTAGAATATGGCTCATTAATTTGTGACCCACAATATAACAATTACAGTAATCACATTGAATCTGTTCAAAAACAGTTTCTGATTTTTTGTTTGCGAGGTTTATCATGGACTCCGGGAGTTAATCTTCCTTCATATCAGAGTAGACTTGCTATTATAAAATTACCTACGCTTAACTTAATTAATGGTGATGTTTTTTCTGAATTTTTGATTAACGTTTATTGTTCCTCAACGTAAAACTCGTTACTTTCGTCCTTTATCACTGCAGTTTTATCGTAGTAACTGTAGTAATTGTATTGATTTTTCTTTAAATGTTGATGCTGTTAAACGTAAAATAATACTGTATTTAAATATTTAATTATGTTTTTTGTTGTTATATAATTTTGTTAATAATTTTTAATTAAAATTTTTTATAGTCTGTAAGGATTTAATCCATAGACTAAATAAATAAATAAAAAAAAAAAATAATAAGATTATCTTTCGAATAAAACAAATTTCTTGTCAATTTAAAAAATTCATCATTGTTTTATTCCATTCCAAAGTTATATACCTCTATAAAAAACAGCCTTTACAAGAACACACATGTCCTTAATGGAATCGCTTTTTTAAAATTTTTATTTAGGTCTTGATATAACTGCGGTGCCAACTACCGTTATTATGAAAAGGTATTGAATGCCAACACTGCTTAACATCTAACATTTATTATGTTATTTTTTAGTACTTTCATAAAAAAAATATTAATAATCATTACAAAACAAAAAATCATGTTTTTTAATTTTTTTTAATTAAATTTGAAAACTTATTTATATACTAATTTCAAACGGTGCTAAAAAAATATAAAAAAATATAATTACAATTCATAAAAATTTAACCTTGCGAAGCCATTATGGCTTGTATGCAGGTATAAAATATATTGAAATGTTTTTAAATTTTTTTTTTCTCTAAATATCATATTTCATTGCGAATTCATAAAGAAATTTTTAAAAAGTTTTTTTCTTCTACTGCTATTGGTAGAATTTACAACCTCTTGTGGCATCAAGTTGAATATTGTTGGCAGTATTACTGATAGAGTACTTCCTCCGTAGTTGTTGGCAAATTTTTGGACACGATATCTTCCTTCGGCTTGTCTTCTGGTGTTGTAATTGTGATCAATTTTATGCAAGAAACGTTCATCATTAAAAAATTCTATAGCCATTGTGGTATAGTAAATATTTTGTATGTTGAGGACATTTTCTTGTTTTGCGATATTATTCACATTGCTATTTGAGTTGGTGGGATTACTGTTGTTGATGTTATTGTTAGGGATCATTTGGTTTGTTGGATTTGTGATTTCATTTATAAGTAATTGTTTTAAACGACTTTTTGAAGAATTTTGAGCAGTTGATTTTGTGTGTGCTGTAGAGTGTTGCAATGAGGGGAGTTTCCCCATGCAGTTATTCCATGTCTTATATGGGATTCGACCATAGAAAAATAAGCTTGTCTCAATACATTATTGTTGGAACAATTGCTAAGGTGGTGAAGCATATACGCTGCTTTTCTTAATTTTTTTCTTATTTCATCCACATGAAGCTTCCATTTAAAATTTTGCTCAATGTATATTCCGAGGTATTTATACGTGTTAACTATTTCAATAGTAGTGGAACATTGGTCATCGGCATAGTCAAAGTCTGACTCTTTTTTGTTGTGTACGCATTGTGTTGTGTGGTATTTTATTTGTATATTAGAATATCGGAAGTGGGGAGGCTTATGTGCATGAGTTTGGGTTTTGATGCATTTATAATTAATCCGTGGTCATGGCACCATCTTGTTGCGATATCTAGTTGGTGTTGCATTATTTTAGTGCCGATTTCTAAATCTTTGTGGGCGACAACAATGGCGGTATCATCCGCATAGGCATAGCTTAATTTAAAAAATTGTATTATATATATTTATATATAATGATATGTTTTGCCATATATAATTATATATACAAGTGATCGAATTTTTTGATTAATTGTACCATATACACTTATATATGATCATATATGGTAGAATATATGGTCGTATATAGATATATATCTATTTCATATGATCAAATATACAAGATATACAAGATATACAAGATATACAAGATATACAAGATATACAAGATATACAAGATATACTTAATATACTACATACGATACAATGATGTATCATGATATATTAAGCCATATCAAAAAAATTGCATAAACTAAGTATAAGCTATGAACATATATCGTAATATATTGTACATATATGAGTATTTTGAAACTTTTTCCATCGGGTACATACAATTTATTATAATCAAATTTTTACTACAAATTTGACAATTTTAAAATAATATTCTAAAAATTAAAGATTTAAATAAAAAGTTTTTGATAACTCTTTAGCTGTAAGTAAGGAAGTAACATGTTACCTGTAAGTGAGGAAGTAACATGTTACCGATTAGGTAGTTACCCCGATAGACCTTGATGTAATAGAAAAGTAACAAGTTACCACTTTATTACAAAAAGTTTATTTTTCCACTTTTCTCCAACTCATTTATTTACAAATAAAACAGATTTTTGACCAAAATAGCCCGTAAGGAAACCTTTTTAAAATCATAAAAATTTTCATTTGAAAGAAATTTAAGTAAAACTTCATTTATTTTAGAGAATTTAATAAAAGAATTTAGCATTTTCAACCTTTGCTTATTTTTTTTAATTATTAAATTTCGACTAACATTAACGAATTAAAATTAATTATTAAATTCAAATCATGTTGCATTTGATGATATAATTTAATGCAAAAGATTCAGATTTTTTTTTTATTATTTCATGATTTTCATTTAGGGTTCGGTTTTGATATTTCTAAAAATAAAACATTTTCTTTAAAAATTGTTTACTTCTGCATGTTTTTTCCATTTTTAAATATAAATTGTGAATATCTGAAGTTTTACTTTGGAACAACTAATTTGTATTATTACTGCTGTTTTTTAGCACCGAATTTATTTTGTTTCATTCAGACCTATCAAAGTAACCAAGTTTTGAACAAAACTAAACTATGTTATTCTAACTAAATATTATTATTATGACGTACATTATGTAAAGCTTTTTGGACTGTAAAAGAATTTTATTCTTATTGTCCTTATAATGATCTCAAATAAATTAAAATTAAAATTAAAAATTAAAACGAAAGGTATGAATGTAAAATTTATATGGAAATTTCTGACGTTCAGATTAAACTTTTGTTATTTAAAAAAAATTACTCGCCTTTAAAATTATTTATAAGCAACCGTGCAATTTTTTATAAATAAGAATATCCAAAATTTCATGCTTTTTTAATTTAAACAAATTTTTGTTTTTTTCTTAATCTTACATTAATTAAATTAAAGTTTAATAAAAATGTAACCATTCACACAGAAAAAAATGTAGCAATTTGCCAACTGAAATTTGGTTACCAGGACTCAAATTCGGTTATTACGAATTTCAGTCGTTTGGCACAACTAAGCATTAGTTTTCACATTAAAGTTCGGTTAATTCAACTGAATTTTAGTTCCAACACACAAAATATTCAGAATATCAAATAAATATCGTTGTACTAACTGAATTTATAAGTTGTTACCATTAAAATACACTTTTCAATTAAATTAAGCTATAACCAAATTAATGTATAAGATATTTTTTTTTAATTTCTAACGAAATAATATAAACCCCAAAATAGATCCGGTGATGTTATAAGAATGGCAAATTTATATGTTTAGCTGTCATATTAAACTATTAAGAAAAAACGTCATTTAATAAATTTGGACACCAAAAATTGTCAAAATGACGATAAATCGTCTAACTTGGCAACACTGTCTTAAGCAGCTTAGTAAAGCTTTAACAACAACAAGAACACTAACAAAAACACTAAATTTATATTTAGTACCTATCTCATTCTTTTCATTGCACTTTTTAGTTTACTCTCAATTCTCGTCCGATATGGTTGTTCCGCAGTAGCGTTTTTCGATCAAATTAAAATTGTGTTTTTAAATATCATAGCAAAATTTCAATATTATACCAAAAAAATATAGTTCTAGTGTAGTTAAATAGTTTCTAAAAAAATATCATAAATTATTTGCAATCATTTTATGAAAAAGTGTTTTAAAGTCCAATATAATGCTGCGTCTGCGGGCCGGTCGGTGTTTTTCTTTTATTCGGTCATTCGTTTCATGAAGAAAAAAAGTTGGATTTAAATAAGATATACGGGACCGTCGGTGTTTTTCTTTTGCTCGGCCATTCGTTAATGAAGAAAAAAGTGTGAAGTTTAAAAAAAATATCTAGTAAAAAAGAAATAAAAAAATATATAACGGCAAATTTGTCATTATATTTATTGTTGTTATTCATGCAAAAGAAAAATATGTATGTGTGTGTTAAAAAAAAAAATCATAGTGTTATTTTGTTTGCAAGTAAAATTGTTCATCACGAAGCAAAACTAAAGGAAATGGAAATGAAGGTAAGTTCATTTTATTATTACTTTTGGTTTTGCATATAAAGCTTTTTTGTGAGTTAAAGTTCCTATTAGAAGAGATCATTCTCTTTATTCATTTTTATATTTTTACGGGTTTGCCAGACTTGCGGATTTGTTTCCAAATTTGTGGATTTTTTGTAGGTCTTGGGGACAAACATTTTCAATTGGGGACGAACGATTTTTCGGGAATTTAGAAAATATTTTGAGGTTTTTGAGAATATTACAAATTTTTTATAAATATATTAAATGAATCTAGATTTACAATTTAATCAATCAAGATTTAAGTCTGTTCGTCGTACGTTCCGTGGCACCCGCGGGAACCCAATCTTACCAAAAAGCGTTTTTATTGTCTAAAATTGGGCAAATGAGAGCGTTGATAAGAGTGTTATTGTGTTTCTCTTTTTACAAAAAGTTACCCGTACGTTTTCCTGATAGTTTATCAAATCATCAGCTGTTAATAAAACACATTTGTTAAATTTGTGAAAATAACCTAAAAAAAAACTAACAAAAATCCTGAAAATATGAATTGCATTATAAAACATCACTTTAAATTATTTAATTACAATTTATTTTCTATATTTAATTCTTAATAATATTTTTTTTGATTAATCTTTACCTAAAATTACCTCAAACGAACCTTGTATGGCACCTGCTCTTTTCAGGCTTTTTAGGATTTTTCTTTAAAAACTTAAAAAAATGATATAACCCGACGAAAAATATTCCGATGTAGTCATATATGAGTATATATATTATCATATATAACTAAACTTCACAACACATCTCATCTGATACGAAAAATGGAATACATAAGCTGATTTCACGATATCTCATGGGATCTAATCCATGCGCGGCTACAGCAATTAATATACAGGGACATTTCATAGGCCTCAGTGTACAAAAAACAACAAACACATGAAGTTGTACATCATGGCGTATGAAATTTCCCTGTATATTAATTGCTGAAGCCGCTAATATCTAATCTTATATAGTTTTGTCCGAAAAATGGGTATATCAAATATGAAAAATTGTATATAATTTGATACAATTTTATCCAATAATTTTTTTTTTTCAAAACAGTAGAAATTATATTGCCTATAGTGGAACTAAGCAACTATTTAATCTCTAAAATTGAAAATTTAGAATCCATTACGCATTTTGTAATGGTTTAAATTGTTTAAACAAGACGATTTAATGCATTCTCTGCATAAGTTTTGTACAATTAACACAAACAGTTTTTTATATATACTAAACAATATGCATTGAAAAACCCTCTAAAAAATTGTCTCTCTTAAAACCAGTTAGCATATAAAATTTGACAGATGTTGAGTACCTTGGTTCTCTTCTTTAGTCTACATGTTCGTTGGTTTCAAACCTAATAATTATAATCTTGTTTTTTAGTACTTCATTAAGAAAATAATAAACATTACAAGACACAAAAAAAAAAAGTTTTCATGTTTTTTAAAATTGATTTATATATAATTTATGATGATATATTATGCCATATTAAAAAATGTTCATAGCCCGAGTAAACACTTTTACATATAAAAATTGATTCCTATAAATTGTTTAATACGATGCCATATATAATTACATCTTATTACATATCGACCAATATATAATCGTATATGACATATACATTTAGTAAAATAGCAGATAACCGCGGCCTTCGTAGTGAGTTTTTAGACAAAGAAGAGCTTAAAAGTTTGGCAATGCTGAGCATATTACGAGAAAACATTTATAAAATTTCCATATATAAATGTTGGTCCACCACAGCATCATTGAGTTTAAAACAAGTAATTTTATTTATTACTTGTTTTAAATTGAAAGATGTAGTGGAACCAAAATTACTCTATAAAATTTTTTATATATTTAAATATATTTCCAAAAACATGCTCAACGTTACCGAACTTGGGTCCAATTTTGTACAAAAATCTAAAAACTACGTGTATCGAACTGTAAGTATTCTCGATTTTTTTTTTTGTTTGATTTTTCCCATAATCAACTGGATAATACTCATCGCGCACTATTACCTAAAATTGTACACTTCCGGGACACCCTAATGTGCATTAAATTGCAAAAGTAATATGTTACGAAAACGAAAATTATTCAAGTTCGAGGCCATACTTTATATTTCTTTATTAGGATATTGTCGTAACAATTAATGTATAGAGTTTTTGTTTTTAAATTTATTAATTGATCACTTTCAGGAATGTGTTGATAGATCTATTTCGGAAATTTTCTAGGTTCCCATCAATGAGATCTAATATATGAGCTCGAAGTTAAAGATTAACACCATTGATCAAAAATAAATTGAAAACTTGTTTCTAATGTGCAAGCTCTACCTTTCAAAACGTGTTGTGATGATGGGAACCTAGAAAATTCCCGAAATAGATCTAACAACACATTCCTGAAAGTAGTCACTTAATAAATTTGAAAACAAAAACTCAATAGATTATTTGTTACTACAATATACTAATTAAGAAATACAGAGTATGGCCTCAAACTTGAATAATTCATTTTCATTGCACAATTAAAGGTCGAAAAAACATAATTTTTATTTTTAATAAAAATATGTTACTTAATAATATTTAATGAATTTAACGGCTATGATAGGATGATTATATATTTGTATGAAATTGTGTATATTTTCATTGCACTAACATTTAGTGCAATTTTGAAAGACTGATCCGAGTTTCAGTCTTTCAAAATTCAGTCTTTCAAAATTATATTTAGATGTATCAGTTAATATAAAATCATATTCAATTATATATGCTCAAATCGGGATACAATTATATCTGGTTTTTATATAGGGATATCTATTTTTTAAGTTTAGATATGATATGATATGATATGATATGATATGATATGATATGAT